>JBCNYH010059966.1:0-11271 GCA_039654325.1 Tandanus tandanus | reverse complement strand
ACACGGTCAAAAGCCTTCTCCAAGTCCACAAAGCACATGTGGACTGGTTGGGCAAACTCCCATGCCCCCTCCAGGATAGACTGGGGATTTAAATTCTCCAAACAAAAATCAAATATGATTTTTATAAGAAAAAGAGTTGGAGAGAATCATAAATTATATCTGTATAACCACCATCTTGAAAAGGTTAATAAATTTAAATACTTAGGAGTTTGGTTTGATGGTACACTTACTTGGAAACTAAATATAGACTATATTGAAACAAAGTGCAGGGAAACATTAAACTTGATGAGATTGATTACAGGACTCAGCTGGGGAGCGTACAGGCAGTCACTGATGACCATCTACAAAACACTAATTAGATCAACTATAGACTATGGTAGGGTTGTATACAGTAATTCATGCAAAACTAACCTGGAGAAACTGAAAATAATCCAATTCAGATCATTAAGAATTGCAATAGGAGCCATGAAAACAACCCCAACAAGTGCATTACTGGTAGAAGCGGGAGAGACCCCACTCAAATTAAGATTTAAAAAGTTATCTTTAAACCATTGGGTAAGACTACTTGGCAGCAAAAACTATTCTGCAGCAGCAGTACTAGAAGTTTGTTGGGAGTACCATGAAAAGGCTAAAGGCTTTGGTTGGAACATCGGTAACAGCAGAACAGTATGGAATGAAAGACTTTGAAATCAGTCCAACGGTAGCTCTGAGTGAAGTTCCTCCCTGGATGCTTTCAATTCCAGTAGTTAATAAAGAGTTATTAAAAGCAAAGAAAAATATCCAGATGATCAAAATCTTGCAAGTTATGGTAAAAAAATATTGTCATCCTATTATTATGGTTATCTTAAAATCTTTACTGATGGATCTAAAAATTAAAATGGACACTGTGGAATAGGGATTTACATCCCAGAATTTAAGAAAAGTATGGTATATAGACTAAATAACCACTTTTCGGTATTTACAATTGAAATGTTGGGAATCATAACAGCACTAAGATAGATACAAGAGTTCAAACCATTAAAGTCTGTTATATGTACAGACTCAATGTCAGCTTTGCAAAGCTTTGATGAAGTCCATGCAAATAGAGAAAAGTTGATTATAGAAGCCAGATGTATTCTATTAAATCGTAGACAACTAGGAATAGAAACTCAGTTTTGCTGGGTTCCAGCACATGTAGGCATCAAGGGTAATGGAAAAGCTGATGAGATAGCAAAGAAAACAATAGAAAAACAACAAATAGAATAAACATACCAGTGGGAAAAGAAGCTAAAACTAAAATCAAATCTGAAGAAATGCAAAAATGGCAAAAAGAATGGGAAACCGATCTAAAGGTTAAACACTACCATGGAATCCAGAGTAACATACGGGGGAAAATAATAGCTCTGTTAAACAGGAAAGAAGAAGTAATATATTCAAGATTAAGATTAGGTCATACTGGACTGAACAGCACCCTGCAGTTGATAGGGAAAGGAAATGGACTACGTGCAGAACCACAGGAAAATGTAGACCATGTTTTATTTAAATGTCTGAAATACAATGAAAGCAGACAGAGATGGTGAGGAGAGTATGGAATTGAGGATATTCTTATAGAAAGTGGGATGTTAAGAGATAGAATCAAAGGTTTATTTATTTTCCTTAAAAACACAAAATTAATAAAAGAAAAGATGTGCCAAGTTCCATTGCACACTCCTGCACAGTAGGTGGCGGTATGCATGAAATGCAAGATGCAACCTGCCAATAAAATGAAAAAAGAAGAAGTGTCTGGCAAAAGTTTTGTTAAGACCTAATTTCATTGGTTGAGAGTCTAGAGTGCAGCAGAACTGATATCTGAAACACATGGAGAGCAGAGTGAGTAAAACACTCTTATTAGAGATGAAGAATGTGAGTGAAGCACCTGTTGCCCTTAAACTGGTTTAGGACTGGCACCAGAGACGACCAGAAACCTGTGTGATATGGTTTAGCAACTTTGGACTGTCTTGGCTGTTTTTTTTTTTTCTGACCCTCTCTGGAACTTCTGAATCCTGGATTCTCTCCTTAACCAAGGAGATGGCAAGCTGTCCAAGAACCTGAGCCCCTTGCAGACAAGGATACACTCCTCCCCTCTTTTCTTGCTCTGGTGAAATCTTCTGTGTAGTAGGAATAACTTTTAAGTAGGAATAACACACTATTGCTGACTATTAAAGGGTGCACCTGAGAAGACAAAAACTATTAAAAAAGAAGCTTCTGACATAATATATTTGACTAAGGACATTGCAACTATTTACTATTACAAGGACACATATTTAACTTAAGGTCGAACATACAGGAAACAGGTGAACTTTAAATGTTGAATGGTGTGCCTACCTTTGATGAATGGTTATAAATAGATGTGTTTTATTTAGTCATGCCGGCTGTTAAGTTGTACACTTATTTTCTTTCCTTTTTTTCATGGTAATTTTAATGAAGTTAAGTTTCCTCAACTTCTCTGACTCCAGTTAATTATTTTGACTTTTACTTAAGCACTATCTACCTGCTGTATGTGACCCTAGACACTGGTCCATCATTCCATTACAAAATCAAAAGACTGGCTCTCGGAAGTACTGGTTACACTAGCCTTACCACAGTACTGAGTACTGGTTGGTTAGTCAAGGTTTTATTCACTCACCATCAAGAAACTGATGTGAGGGAAGGAAATGGAAAAGGACATTGACCACTCAGTGTCAAACGTGTACAAATACCTACTAGTCCTAATTCCATCCAATAGCAACATAGATTATTACTTAATTTTAATTATATAATTGGTGTTTTGAAACTTGAGGTCACAATGGATAGTTCTAACTGTTCATTTCTTCATGTGGACAACTTTCACAATGGAACCACACTCAACACCTTAAACTTATTATTTTTCTATAAAAGTCTAGCTTATAGCAGACCTTCATACATTAGTCTATAAACCTGTAACATATACCAAATAATATTTGTAGTGAATTTGTCAGAACTCAAGTGTCCATAAACATAATTATTTTATATACAAGATTTATATATAAGATTTATATACAAAGAAACATCATTTAACTTAAATACTCTTAAATAAGCACCACATGCTACTAGCACAATCATGCTGGTATCTTTTAAAATCTTCAGACAGCTTCTTCTGCTAGCTTACTGGTGAAAAGATATTTCTTTGAGACTCTCTGCACAGTTTTCACAGCCAACAGCGCAACAAGAACCAACCATTTTTACAATAAAAAGCACGCATTGAAAACACGAAGCTAGCACCTCCGGGTGTTTTTGCCATGATCAGAAGTTGAAGCCAACTTACCACAAGGCGGTGCGCAGTTTAGATTGTTCTCCACATCATTGTTTAACTTCCTTGTGAACTGCAGATAAAGTGTGTGTTCATTTACATTTTACATTTACAGCATTTAGCAGACGCTCTTATCCAGAGCGACTTACAGAAGTGCTTTAAAGTCACTATCAGTGAATATATTCTTATACTGATTTGTCAGGACACAGACTAAGTATACCATCAGTCAAAAACTCAGTGGACATGTGTTGTGTGCAGGTTTTTTTTTTTTTTTTTTCTGTGTGTGTGTGTGTAAAAAATACATAGTGATAGTCTAAGTACTGCTGAAAAAGGTAGGCATTCAGCCATCGTTTGAAGATCCTCAGTTCAAGTTCATTCCACCACCTTGGAGCCAAAACAGAGAAGAGTTTAGATGCATTTTTCCCTTGACCCTTGGTAGAAGGAGGGACCAGTCTAGCAGTGCTAGAGGATCTGAGAGAACGTGGTGCTGTGCGGGGTGTGATGAGTGCTTTGAGGTAGGAGGGTGCAGGTCCATTTTTGGCTTTGTAGGCAAGCATTAATGTTTTAAATTTAATATGCGAGCAGCTACAGGAAGCCAGTGGAGAGATCGTAGCAGGGGAGTGGTGTGGGAACATTTTGGAAGGTTGAAAACAAGCCGTGCAGCTGCACTCTGGATCAGTTGCAGAGGTTGAATTGTGCTCAAAGGTAGACCTGCCAGGAGTTAGTTGCAGAAGTCTAGTCTTGAGGAGATAAGGGACTGAACAAGTATCTGAGTTGCCTCAGTATAAACAAATGGGTGAATCCTTCGGATGTTAAAGAGGAGGAATCGACATGATCGAGAAAGATTAGTGATATGAGAAAAGAAGGACAGGCAATTGTCCATGGTTACTCCAAGGCTTCGTGCAGTGACTGAAGGAGAGATCACAGAGCTGTTCAGAGTATGGTGATAATAAATTGGTACAAAATACTTGTGCTTTAGTTTTGCCTAGCGGCCATTCCGTACGTGACTTGTGTGACATTCCTATAACAAAGTCCGATTTTACTACCCCTAGTTCCCTTGTACAAGACAGGTAACATTACCAGTATGTAGTATTTCATGGGCCACAAGTACAGGACGACTGGCAGCTCCCAGTTATTTCAGATCTTCGAGCTGTGGGCATTCAAATCCGTGACTTGTTTGACATGCTATGATTGTCAGTTTCACTTGGCTTTATGCGCGCTGTAAGCCTCTTCATTTTCTTTCAATTTATGCCGTCGTTTCTGCTGCCATTTTGTGGCAAAGGGTGACTTAGGGGCCATGTCCGCACCTTAAAGATTTTATAATTCCTCCAGGTACATTTACAGTTACAGTATTTAGCAGACGCTCTTATCCAGAGCGACTTACAGAAGTGCTTTAAAGTCATTATCAATGAATATATTCTTATACAGGTTTGTCAGGACACAGACTAAGTATACCATCAGTCAAAAACTCAGTGGATAGGTGTTGTGTGCAGGGTTTTATTTATTTATTTATTTATTGTTTTATTTTTTTTTACCGACAGACACAAGTGGCTTTCTCAACTGATGAATTTATTGAGTCCATCATCAGTTAGTCTCATGAACACACCGTGAAAACTAAAAGGCACAGATAATACAATAATTATCTTAAAGAAAAATACACAATTATCAGATAAAACTACTTCTCCAATATAAACAGACAAAAATACCTCATTGGCTGAGTACCGAGAGAGGAATTAGCCTTGGTTTTCTTCTTTCTTCTTGTTTATCCAGTTTCTTAAACTTCTGGCATAGTGCCCATGCTTTTAATCATGCTTTTCTTACTCTTGAGATCGCTTCTTCTAAGATATTCAGCCTCTACTCAGCTTCCAAAAGAATCCTCTTGCACCACAGTGACCTCTGGTGGCGCTCAACCATAATAAAAATGAAATAAACAGAAAGTAGATTGAAATGAATATGTGGCAGTTACACTCCCACCAAATTTCACAACGCTTGCTGTGGGATTTCTATGACTTAAACTCAAACTGACACATAGTCTGAACATGAAAAATAACCATAACCTTGGTCTGCTTCAAGCAAAACAACAACTTTATGTATGGGTCGTTCTAATGAAACAGTTTTAGTCTTAAGTCTACTGTGTTTGTCATATGTCCTTTCACTAACCACTATCCAAAACAATACATTCCAACATAAGTGAAGGGTGGAGTAGGTTCTGTCCAGTCTACCTATAAACCAACCATTGGCTTGCAACAATTTCATTCATTGTCATTCCACGACCTTGGTGTTGAACTTTCGAGTGAAAATGTCTGATAAGCAAAGTTGAAATGTGACTGTCTTTGGGGAGTATTGCTGGATGCTTCACATGTGAGTGTAGCACAGCTTGACTCAAACGTCCGCCGACTCTGAGGACCCCTTCTTCATCCAAAAATGGAGTTAGTTTGTACAGTTTAGGGTCTTTGGTCTTAGAAACTGTTTTCTTTGATTTTAGACTCTTTATCTCTTCTGCAAAAACTTTCTCTTGAACAAGTTTAATGACAAACAGTTCTGTTTCTTTTCTCTCTTCCAAACTCGTACCTTCTTTGGTTTTTAGTATATCACCCTTATGTTCCTTGACTTTTCTTCTCAACATTGCAAGTGCTCTTATCAATCTGGACCATTCTGAGAACTTCTCAAATCTATCGACAATAGTTTGCTCATCTTCTGCATTGGTGGTACACACAAAGCTCTTGCAAAGTTCTGGATAAATTTTCTTGATCTCTCCCACCTTGACGTCCCTATTGGGTAGGTTTGAGGAATGCTAGTCCCTTAAAAAAATCAAAGGACTTGAGTTGTTCTGCAGTTAAGCCTCGAGAAGCGTAGTCTGCAGGGTTTTCCTCTGACGCGACATATGACCATTGTTCTGGCTTTGTGCTTGACTTTATTCTTTGAATGCGATTAGCCACGAACACTTGAAACCTTCTAGCATCATTATTTATGTAGCCAAGAACGACGGTGGAGTCTGTCCAGAAAAAGTCTGAAATGTCTGGGATTTCAAGCTCTGTTTTGAGTAAATCACTGACTCTGCAACAACTGCTGCTGAGAGTTCTAGTCGCAGGATAGTCGTGACACTAGTGGGTGTGTCTCTTGACTTGGCCATTACTAAGCAACAGTTGACTTGATTGGTTAATGATTCGCAGGTAAGTATCCACTTACATATTCACTTACACTGGCATCTGCGAAATGATGAAGCTCGTAGCTCTTGATTTGTCCAAAATCTGTAGGAATGAAACATCTCTGAACCTGTAAGTCGGCTAAACTTGGAAGGTCTTTGATCCAGGAATCCCACTGGGATTTTAAGTGCTCTGGAAGCTCTTGATCCCAATCAACCTTATCTCTGCACATTTGCTGGAGAATCTGCTTGCCTAGGAGGACAAACAGTGCTATAATGCCTAAGGGATCATAAATAGAGGCTACGGTGGAAAGTACACCTCTTCTTGTCAGTGGGTTTGCCTTGACTTGAACTCAGAACTTGAAAGTGTCTGATGTGATGCACCAGTCTACTCCAAGGGCTCTTTCAATGTGTGGTAAACTTAGAGACATGTTAAGCTCTTTAACTGTAGCACGCACTTCTTCTGGAATAGTGAACATTACACTTTCACTATTGGACACAAACTTGTGGAGTCTTAACTTCCCTGTGAAGCATAGCTCTCTTGAGTCTTTGAAAAGTTGAATGGCTTCACTTTTAGTTGGAACACTCGCCAAGCCATCATCGACATAAAAGTTTCTTTGTATGAAGCGTATGGCGTTCTCTTGGAATTGATCTTGTCCTTGGGCTGCGAGCTGTTTCAGGCCAAAGTTGGCACAGCCTGGAGAAGGTGCTGCTCCAAATAGATGGACCCTCATCCGGTACACTGATGGTGTTGCTTCCAGATCTCCCTTCTCCCACCAAAGAAACCTTAAATAATCCTGATCTTTCTTTGTAACGTGGAATTGGTGAAACATTCGCTCTATGTTACACATGAATGCAACAGAACTTTTGCGAAAACGACAAAGAACACCCACCAACGTGTTTGTCAGGTCAGGACCGGTTAGGAGATGGTCATTGAGGGAAGTGTCTTGGTACTTGGCAGAGGCGTCAAATACTACTCTGATCTTTCCTGGTTTGTGTGGGTGATAGACCCCATCATGTGGGATATACCACGCAGGACTGTTGTTTAACTCTTCGTCAGGAGCTTTTCTGCATCACCTCTAGAGATAATGTCATTCATGAAGTTTGTGTAATCACTGTAATATGTTTTGTCTTTCTTTAGTCTCCTTTTAAGACACCTCAGGCGATGCGTTGCACATACCTTACTGTCTGGTAAACTGGGTCTTTCATCACGAAATGGTAAAGGCTTCTCATAATGACCACTCTCGTTTTGTTTGATGTTCTCTCTAAGTTTTGTGAGAAACTTTAAATCTTCTTGCGACACAGGGCTGTCATCCATGGCCCTTTCAGAGAAGTCTGCCTCGAGTGCTTTGACAATGTCTGAATTAGTGATATCTCTTACCTTTGTCCTGTTAACATAGCTGACTTTGTTCTTTACAGAGGGCTCAAGCTCTGGAATGACCTTCTTGACAGTAATGCGATGACTGATTCCAATCGCATCTCCATAGTTGAGACATGGATTGCTTTGTCCAACGATGCTCCAACCAATATCGGTGTGCTGCGCATAGGGCTCAGCTTCTTTGCCTGAAACGATCTCTCTAGGGAGGAGAGCTTGTGAGCAGTTGTATCCGATCAACAATCGTACTTCACAATCCTGCAAAGCTGCGATTTTTGATTGAAGGTGTTCCAAATGTGGCCGTGCTTTAGCTGTCTCATTGGTTGGCTTTGTTGGCTGGAATAAACTCTTGTGTGTATGTAGGAGGTAAAGTGATTCTCTTGCCTGAGTTAAAGCCACCAACTTGAAGATCTTGAAGTCTGTGAGACTGAACAACTGTAGTTTGGGAAGACATAGTAGACAATTCCAGTTTAACAGGTTCTTGGTTTGTTATTAGCAAGTCTGCAACTTCACTGAGAACAAAGGTTGTATCACTTTGTGAGTCCAATAATGCATATACAAGGACTTCTTTGGGTTTTGCAGAAGATGAAAGCCACACAGGAATGATTGCAGCTGTTTGTGTGATATTTTCTTGACTTGCAACTCTGTTGGTTGTAGCCATGGCTGTAACTTGTTCTTGAGCTTGGTTGCTTTGACTTGATCTTCCATAGCTTGGGTTTGGCTTATCTGGTGGTTGTTTTTGTTCTTCTTTATCTTTGACTCTATCTTCATGAAGACAGGTAAGATGCCTTTTGCTGCACTTTTCACAAACATTGGGGTTGGTACAGTTCTTTGAATGGTGGCCTGGTTTGAGACAACCAAAACAGAGCCTTTCTGACTGAATGAAGTTGACTCTATCTGACACAGCCTTGTTCAGAAAACTTCTGCATTTGTGCAAACTGTGCTTGGATTTCTTACAGAATATACATGTCAGTTGTGTCCTTTCTTGTGTCATCGGTGTTTTTGCTCCAATTTGTCCCTGTTTTGTGGGTTTTGGCTTTTCTGATTTGTTGGGCTCACCTTGCTTTAATGACTGCAGCGATGTGACAGGGTTACAGGCAATTTTAGCTTCTCTTGTTAGAAACGTGACAAACTGGCTGAAGGTGGGAAACTGATTAGTTTGTTCTTCGATTTCAATAACCTTGCGGTTCCAGCGGGCAGCGAGCCAATCTGGTAGCTTGGAAAGAATCTTTCCATTCTCATTGCAGTCGTTCAGGATTTCTAAGGACTTGATGTGAACCATTGCAGCTTCACAACTAAGCAAGAAATCTGCAAAGTCTCTTAGCTCAAAACTGTCCTTTGAAGTAATTTTGGACCATGCTTGTAGCTTGTCTCTGTAAGCTTTTGCTATTGTGAATGGATTTCCATATCTTTCATCTAGAATCTTCCATGCAGCAGCATATGCAGATTCAGTTCCAAGCATGAAGTATCCTTCAAGTGCGCTTTTAGCTTGACCACTCACATATCTCAGAAGGTAGAATATTTTCTCATTGTCTGGGATGTTCTTTTGGTCTATCAGTGTTTGAAATGAAAGTTTCCAGTCACTGTATCTTAAGGGATCCCCAGAAAACACTGCTGATTCGGGAACAGGGATATGACTGCACTTAGTGCACGTGCTAGCACTTTAACAAGGTCTGACGTACCATCACTTATATGGGTGGCCGAAGCTTGGGGTCTGACTTGTTCAAGCAGGGATGGGAAGCCTACATGTCTAAAGTCTTTAACTTCTGTGCTCATCTTTGTTACATCAACACTGTGCTCCTCTATTATACTCATTTGGTCATACACCTGCATTCTTGCTTGTGCTGCCTTGAGATCTTTGACCTTTTCCAGGTGCTGTACCTTTCTTTTCTTTTCATCAATTGTTCTTTGCAGGGCTGCATATACTACTTCTTGTTGAGCCTTAAATTTTGCTACATCTGCTTCTCTTTGCATTCTTAGTCTGATTTCTTCTGCCTCTCTTTCCAAGGGCCTTTGTCTAACCAATGCTTCTTGTTCTGTAGCCCTTTTCCTGACTTTAGCTTCAAGTCTTTCAATCTCTTGCTGTTCCCTTTCCTGTTCTTGTAATACTTTGAGAACACCTTGACTTGCTGCTGCTTCTGCTGTGGCTTCTTGATGCTTTATAGAGGATCTATTTGAATGCCCAAACGTGTTCTTAGTGTGTTAAAAGAGCCTGACTTACTGCTTGTAGTTTGAAAGAGGGAGCCTGCTTCTGGCCAATCTTGTTCCTCTTCCTCTTTTCCATCCAGTCGATTGGTTGCTCTATTCACAATTAACCCTGAAATCTCAACACACAGATCTGCTCTGTGTCGTGTCTCTTGATCCGGTAGGGTGAGCTTGCGTAACTCATCATAAACCTTTGTGACATCTGCACAAAGACCTGTAACATCACCAATAATATCTTTAAGTAGGTCTTCACTTAAGGAGTCTGAATGAGAGAGGGGATGCTTGGATGATTTGGCACGCGTTCTCCACTTTTCATAGTTGTAATTAAATCTTTGCTGGAGTCCTTTAATCCTTTCATCCGGCATTTCTCTTCCTTTCTCTGTGAGTGTTTTCACTCTGATGATTTCTAGGTTTTACTGGTTCTTGCTGCTCACTAAGATCAGTAACTTGTTTTTCAGACAGCATCTAGGAGTCTGCAATACTGTCAGTTTCAACTGGGAGCTAACGTGGGTTAGTCACGTTAATGTCTTGTCCCTTAACTGGTCACTAAATAGTAAAAAACGTCTTATGTAAATTAAAAGGTCTCCTTTAAACTGTAAGCACTTGAAAATATAAACTTCTTATATAACCTTGTAATCACAGGCAGAATAAATTTAAAATGTAGCTTGTAACCTTAAGTAATGAATGTGACTTTCCATCAACTGAAATATTCCAAAAATGTATTCAAAATATGAATTATTTATGTTTTAAACTGTTCGAATTCAATACAGCATTCACATTACTGTTACAAATGTCCCAATATAGAATGAAATATACTGGTTCTTAAATGTGTGTGGCTTTAAACTTGGGGTAGCTGTCAATAAACAGAAAACCTGGGATGGCCAAGGATATTACTTTCATTCACAGTTTGATTAGTCAACCTTCAAGCTTGCCCTTCTTATGTAGAAAAACTCTTGACTTGTGAGTGTCGTTTTATAGCCTTATCTTGGAAGTGTTGCTCCTCAAACTGCGTGCTTCTGGTCCCGTGCGCATTCCTGGCTCAACTGTCCCTTCACAGCTCCACTCTGTGCATGTACTGATCACGCTCTGACAAGACAGCTGCTCTTTTGATCATGCTGCCTCGCCATGTGCTCTCCACTCGCGCAGATCAGTCGAGTTTTCACTATAACTCCTTATTGAGTCTATCTTCAGTTAGTCTCATAAACACACCGTGAAAACTAAAAGGCACAGATAATACAATAATTATCTTAAAGAAAAATA
>JBCNYH010059157.1:0-11296 GCA_039654325.1 Tandanus tandanus | reverse complement strand
GATTTCTCTCTAATTTCTCATACTCTTTAATAAACTTTCTTTATCCTTTTACAGTCTCAGTATGGTTATTTTCATTAGTACACTGATATCAATGATTCTGCACGATTATTATAAAGGTTACAAGTGATTATTATAGATTTGCATTTTATCAATATCATAGCTGGTTATTTCAACTGCATCTAAACATTTCAGTGGATAAACACTACTTTAAAGTGAAATATTGCTAACTTCAAGCTGAGTATAAATTTTACTGCCAAATTTAGCAAGATATTAGATTTCTCGTGGGGGGGGGGGGGGGGGGGGGGGGGGAAGGTGGGGGGGAAGTTTGCTGTCAAAGTGGAGAAGAGGGTAGGGTTTTCCTGAACCCCCCCCCCCCGCCCCCCCCCCAATGAGACTCTTGAGTCTCACGTTCATCATGTACACACCTTAGTTTTGTCATTCTATGTTGTTATACCTGTCAGTATTGACATCAATTACACATTTTCCTCCGGAATCAATAAAGTATTCTGATTCTGATCATCCCTAACATACACATAGTTATTATGCACAATAACCTAATTGGAGGAGGCATCTTTTTCTTCCACAGACTGCTGGCACTAATCTGAACCACCATCTTTGTCTGGAGAGGTCACATGATCAGTGCACACAGACACGCATATGTCCCCATTTTGTATCTGGTTGTCCAAAAGCCTGTTTTCCTTGTCTGTGCCTGCTGCCTGAACGGCATCCTCTGGTGCATGTCCCTTACGTCTTCTTTTACATAGGTCTGTTATGGCCACAACAATTACAATTACCCTCACTGTTGCTATAGCTCCCCCTATTGTGGTGTCTGTGCGATCACCTCCACACACAGCATTGGTAGAGTTTTTTTCCTGTATGGGGCAGCATTCCCCGTTTATCTCATATTCAGCTTGCGCACAGGCTTCAGTACATAAATTAATATGCAGGACGCAGAGCTCTATGATAATACACAAGCTTTTCACAGGAGATCAGACGCTGACAGGCTGGAGTTGGGGGAAATTTGCACTGCTGTCATTCCCAGAGAAAACAGCATTAAATACCATTACTATTGTGGCCTCTCAGAAGACACAGCTTGACATTTTACAGTATTAGCACACTGTCTATCCCATAACTTCTCACAACGATGTACAGTTATTCCCATTTTCTTCATTCTGTAGAGAGTTCATGGCTATTTGTACTTCTCTAATGCCCTGCTTCTGTTCTCCCTCTACCTCCTTATGCCTAGATTCATCATGATTAAGCCGCTTGTAACTCTTTAACCAATCTTGCACCTGTATTTCTCTGTTGTACGCCTTCAGTCCTTTCCATAACTGGGTAAAGTTTACATTGTGTGTATGTGAGAATCAGTCCTCCCCATATTCCGATGCTTACTGTAATCGTAAGTAGAAACTGGAAAGTATTGCCTAATTTAGTCACCACGCTCTTAATCGAGATGTGCAGTGATCCTGCTGCAACTGCATAGGCAATGACACTGAACATAACCAGTCAGTGTCATATGTGTCAAGAATATAAAATAGTCTTTCTGTTATGAGGGATAACCCAATGCAAGGTTTTGAACCCAGAAGCACACCCAGGGGCCAAAAAGGCATTTAAATATGTTTATTGAGTGGGTAGAAGGGCAGGAAAGAGAATCAGGGTCCCGGGGGGTGAGGAGGAAAACCGTGATGGGGGCTGGCTGGAAACTTGGGATGAGCGGGTGAGGCTGGCAATCAATCCTGGAAGAGACCGTGTCCACGCAGCAGAGGCGGGGCGGAAGCGCTGGATGAGGGATCCCGGAAGAGAGCATGTCCGCATCGCAAAGGTAGGGTGGAAGCGCTGGGCGTGCAATTAGATAAGAATTAGTAGCTAGTCGGAAAAACACTGCAACAACTATAAATATTAGCAGTTTGCGAGAGAACAGGCTGAGATACCGCGACAGCAGCAAGAATACTCTGGCGCCAGAGAAGCCTCCCAGCAAGGCTTTAATGCCAGTGGTGAATGCAGGAAATCCGGAGCAGGTGTGCAGGTGCTGGTGGAGCCCATGCTGGCGGGAGCCACCCCATCTCTGAACAAACAAAAAGACTCCACTCAAGAAAACAATACAAAACTAAGCCAAAAAAGGATGCAATCACCACACCTTCTTTTGTTGGTCGTCATTGGTAGCATCTTCCACTTGTGTAGTGGCTTCAGTTTACTCTCCTTAATAAACTCAGTTCTCCAGAGATCACAACTGCACATGTCTGCACTCCTAATCCACTGTTGGACACAGACCTGATGTACAAAGCATAGGCTGTCCTTGCAGTAGCACAGTGCAACCACTAGGCTGTCCTTGCAGTAGCACAGTGCAACCACTGGGCTGTCCTCAGTTCCCATGCCATGGCAAATTCTGCAAATATCCTGACTCAGAGGCACATCTGATAGTTGTGGGATGGCTCAGAGAAGATCAACAGGCACAGTCATTTTACATCTGTGGTTCCTAGAGAAAATGGCAAGAAAAGGACATTTTTGGACATGTCACGTAACACTTCGTCAAGGACCTCTCATCACTACAAGGCCTAGGACTTATTTATATATCCCTAAGAAAATAAATATAAATTATATGACATTGACAATTCTAAGTTCAACATAATTTTACTTTTTTTATATGTCAACACATCAACGCACATTCTTATTCCCCGGTTGCACACGGCCGCAACCTTTTTACCCATCGTACCACTCATTTCACTGGTCTTTGAACTCCCAGTTCCCTATTATTTCACATCATAATTATTTCACAATTATTTCACATCACTCACATCACTCCCCCTGGTAACATTCCCTTAAAATGACCTTTAAAGGCTTCTTCTCTTGGTGAGCCCGGAGTGGGTGAAAAAACCTCATACGCCAATTGCGAGGAAAAATTCCCACTCTGCCCACATATCATA
Source organism: Tandanus tandanus (assembly GCA_039654325.1). Lineage (NCBI taxonomy): Eukaryota > Metazoa > Chordata > Actinopteri > Siluriformes > Plotosidae > Tandanus > Tandanus tandanus. The sequence continues at coordinate 8,372 of JBCNYH010059157.1, read as the reverse complement.
CACAACAGCCCAGTTTGCCAGGGTCACCAAACACATATATACACACATATACAGAATACCACGTAATTTGTAAAGCAAATAAAGGAAGCCCATCAAGGATCAGTACCACCACCAGTAGTGGGTTTTATATAGGCCATGTATCCATTTTGGTAGAAGCAGATTAATCCGTTGACGAGATCGTAACATAGCCCAAATGTTTGTCTGCATCATGAGTTTATGAAGCTGTCCCTGGGAGGCCACAACTTCAGAGTCCTTATTCTCCTGAGTGTACCAGAACAGCACCTGTACTACAATTATAATTGTTTAGTTATAATACACTAAATTATCCATATTGAGTCCTGTTTCAGTCCCTCATTCATTAAGTTTTCATCTACATCGTTATTCAGCATGTCAATTAATAGGGGCACATGGCAATATTTTTCTGAGGGATGAATTAACACATATATCTGTTTAATTGTTACTTGAATACAGAGTCCTCTGACTAGTGATAATACACAGCATACCACTACTGCTAGCACCAACAGCACTAGTCCAACATGCATTGCCATTTTCATAAACCAACCGCTCCATCTGCCAAAGAAACTGGTGAACCATTCTGCGGAAAACATCACAAAGCCTGCATTCTTTTTTACTTCACGTTGTAGTTCACCAAGCTTCTCCATTGCCTCATAAAAAGAGCCTCCCGGGGCCATATCGTTTGGGATATAGGTGCAACATTGTTCTCCGAAGAGTACACAAACTCCTTCTTTCGCTATCAGCCAGTCCAAAGCCTGTCTATTTTGTAAAGTCATTATGCTGATAGCGGATACTTGTTCTCCTGATGCACGTAAAGTGTCGTCTGTGTAGTTAATAAATCTCTGTTTTATTTGTAATAAATATAATATATCCATTTAACATTTTTGTGGACAAGGAATGATTCAAAGCCTGTTGCAATTTAATTTCGTGCCTTGTACTCATTTGGGATCCCACATGGCTGCCCTATTCTATCAATATACACCACAGAATCTGGTGTGTAAGGCAATTTTGGTCCTTTTTACTACATCAATTTCTTCCTCAGTTTTAAACATTTGTACCTCTGTAATTATCATGACGCGTGTACACAGGCCCGACCAACCAACAGGTAGTGACTTTCTCAGTTTCATATGCCCACACAGCCACCAGATATCTGCTAACAGCATTGTTTGAACTTGCAGAATGGGAGGGATTTTCGTATGCCACCCCATTATTACTTTAGAGTCATTCCCTTTTTGTGAGACCCTGACCGTCCCCCACTTGTCCCGGAATGTGTCCATTGTGAAGTTCATACTATTCACATTTCAGAGTCTTCCACACCTTACTGTAAAGTTTCCTATGTCCTTGCTTCCCTTATTCCTGTAACGTTTGAATGTGTGATTCTTCACCCACACAAAGGACACCCTATCTTTTGGTGGCCTCAACCTAGTAGTTTGTGACCATCTTGTTGCATTTCCACATCGCTTTGCAAATTCCTGGGTAAGATTCCCTGCTCCTGTGTATAGTATACACCAGTATGGGCAGATATCTGTACTGTTTAATTTTACCATTGGTACTGTTCGGGTACCTGCAGTACCATTTATCATCACGGTCACTGTGTCACTCTTTACTATTGTGGTCCCATATAGTTCCATGAGTTGTCTGCGAAATGTCATACATGTCTCAGTGTTGTAGGGCAATGGAACTAATTCCGACTTCCTTTTCCCTGTCGTGCAACCTATGCACTCTCCATCTCTATCAGCCCAGTCTTTAGCTGTGTAATTTGCCTATTGGTATTATACATTCGCCTGGGCTTTATGCCGTAGCTCAGTCTTTGGATCAGCATTCTCTATATATATTATGTTTTCATGTGCTAGTGTGTCATTCTCTGGCTCCCACCCTTCTAAATTTGGTATTTCCATCTGTGATTTCTTTTTTAATGGGGTTACGCACAATTTTCTTGAGCCTTCATCTACAGTAATATTGACCGTGCTCCACCTCATGATGTTACTGTATGCAGTGCCATTCTTATAGGTCAGATCCGCTGTGCAGATTTGCCCGAAGATCTTCTTTCCGCCAGTCTTTTCTCCCATCCACATAGCAAAGCACCCCGTCTTCTGGCTCAATATCCATGGGGTCAAGTGGTCTTTGAATAACCGCTTGATCATCGTGGTCCTTCTCACCTGTATATGTGTCAACTTGCATCTGCGGGTGGCCTGCTGGTGATGGCAAGAGACAGGAGCCCTATGACGTCTTGGTATAAGTATCCAGCTTATGATCCTATTTTCTTCTTGGGCTAGGGTCTCGCTTCCTTTCACCTGGGCATATAGCTCATTAGTTTTATTTCGGAATTTAGTCCACCCTTCGGCATTGGGGCATGAGTCATTTACACGAGTGGAATTTCTATGAGTCAAATCTGCATGTGACGTTTCACACAATATCATAGCTATCTGGATGAATTCGCCAATCATGGCAACTGTTAATGTATATCCAACTGCTATCGTGATTATTGTAACATAATGAGTTAGTAGTGGCGACTGGCGGTTTACCTTAGCTGGCTTTAGTGCTGCCTTTTGTCCTAATGCCTTAATTTTCATTCTGATTCGTTGGTATAACCCTGAGCCAGGTCCGTGATATCTAGTCACAAAGTCAGTTACGTCGACTGTACTAAACGGCTCATACCTCGATGGACCTGGTCTGTGCTCGTGCCCTGACAGACCTGGTTGGGGTTCGTCCGACAGACCCTGTATCATTTCAAGTTCCCTAGAGAACTGATGTACTATTGGTTCAAAGATGGGAGTAAGTGAAGTTTCAGTTTCGGCTATTTGTTTGCTTGGCTCTACAGTTTGAGGTTCTACTCTTGCACCATGTGTGGATGCATGGACCTGTGGATACAGAGTTCTATGTATTTGAGTTAAGTGTTTCATATAACTTGACATTTCACCGTCTAGTTGTTCCAATGCAGGACCCTTGTAGGGTCCCCGAGTGAATGCTACTGGCATTGGCCTCTCTGTGTGAATTTCATGTGTTATCAAATGAGTGTTTCTGTTGGTCTGAGAATGCATTTTCATCAGTGCTAAGGTCAGTGCCTATACCCAATTCAACCTGGTGGTTGCACAGATCTTGCCTATCTTTTCCTTCAGTACTCCTTTCGCCCTCTCTACCATCCCTTGAGACTGTGGGTGGTACACACAACCCAAATGATATTTTATACATAAGGACTCTGTTATACTTTTTATTACCTTGTTCACAAAGTGGCTACCATTGTCCAAACTAAGCTGATCTAGGATACCAAACCAAGGAAACTTGCACAGAAACTTCACAACTGTTTTGGCATTGTTCTTGGCTGTGGCCTGTGCCTCTATCCACCTGCTAAATAGATCTATCACTACCAGAATGTATCTCTTCCCTTCTTTTCGTTCTGTCATGTCCGCAAAATCAGTTACCAAATGTCTAAATAGCCCGTTTGGTTCTGGTGTGTGACTAATGGGTGCTGTGAAATGTTTCCTAACATTACGCATCGTGCAGAGTTCACAGGTCTGAAGAAATTTGTCTATCATACTTGCTAAGTATGGGGACCACCAATCTGTGCAAATTGGCTCAATGATTTTCCTCCGATCGCAGTGATCTATACCATGTGCTTCTTTAATTAGCATTGGAAGGAACCCTAGTGGGACTACCAACACTCCATCACAACTCCTCCATTCTAAAACTGATCTAAAACTGCACCTCGTTTCTTCCACAAGTCCCTTTCTGCTACTGTGGCTGACTCTTAAAACTCTCTGACATTGTCTATAATTATTTGCATCTGCTCACTTTCACCTGGCTCTCCCGCCTCCATCATTCCCATAATACATGTGTCTTTTGCTGCTGCAGCCTTTTTAGCTGCCTCATCAGCTGCTTCATTTCCTTGCCTAACCCATTCTCCATCCAACATGTGGGCTTTGCATTTCACTACTGGCAATTTTTCAGGGAGCATCATTGCTCCTAATAGTTCTGAAATTGCTGGCCCATGTACAATATTTGACCCATCAGCTCTCTGGAAGCCTCTCTTTGCCCAGATTGGTCCAAACACATGTCACACTCCATAAGCATAAGCCGAATCTGTATATATCTTGAATGTTTTACCTGTGCCCAATTTGCATGCAGCTGTCAGTGCTTTTATCTCTGCCAAGTGGACAGAGCATGGTTGTGGTGCTGCCATTGTCATTACTGTATTGAACATTTTAGAGTCATCATCAAATTGAATTACCGCATAGCCAGCTTTGTTTCCCTCATTAGTACGATAACATGATCCATCCACAAAGAAGACACATTGTGCATTAGGCACTGCTTCTACTTCCAAGTATACTCTAGCTTTTAGGTATTTCTCTACCTCTTTAGTACATTCGTGTGGGGCTCCTTCTACCGGGAGCACTAACCTATCTGCCGGATTTATTGTGCGGCATCTTTCAGTTGTCAGCTCTGGAGCTGATAGGATGACATTGTAGCCCGTTCTTCGAGCATTAGTTGTTCTGAAATTTTGTCTGATCAGCAGCGCATGTAACGCATAGAAGGTGTACAGGGTCACTGGATGCCCCATCATGATTGACTATGCTTTCTGAAAAGCATATGCCGCTGCTGCCAATCCTTGATAGCACGGCGGCATGCCCTTCTCCACACTATGAAGTGCTGCACTATAGTATGCTATAGGTCTTTTTCCCATGCCCTTCTGTTCCTGTGCTAGCACTGCTGAGGCAAACCATTTCCTCTCCGACACATACAAATGGACAAGGCAGCCTTTAGCATATCAAATGCTGCTTTTGCATCCTCCATTCATGTCAATTTAGCACTGGACTTTGTGTGGTCTACTGCCTTCACCATGTTTCTAAGTGGTTGTGTTTTCATAGCAAAGTCACAGATCCAAGGTCTACTAAAACCAGCTAAACCAAAGAAGGATAGCATTTGCTGAATGGTTTGAGGTCTAGGAGCTTTTCGGATTGCCTCCACATCTTGTGGATAAATTTTTGTGTATTGCCTTCGAGCACTCTACCTAAGTGTTCTACCTTTGGTTTGCAGAATTGCAATTTCTCCTTAGCTACTTTGTGGCCATTTTCCGCCAGAATTTTCAGGACTGTTACAGAGTTCTGCACACATTGTTCTTTGGTTTGGCTGCAGATCAATAAATCATCTACGTATTGGAGCAAACTTGAGGACACATCCAGATTAGCCAGATCTCACAATAAAACTTGGTTAAAAACTGATGGGCTTTCACAATACACCTGTGGTAGCCTTGCGTATGTATATTGCTGGCCACCATAGGTGAAGGCAAACAAAAATTCTCTACTCTTAAGTTCTCTGACTTATTAGAACTGTCTGTGGTTTTACCTCGTCTACTGCTATTTGCTCAATTTTGAGAAACTTTTTGTTGGGTGATACAATAACTCTCTGTCCTACATGTGTCCATTGTGTCACTTGACTTGCTTCTTCAGCACTGGCCCTAATTCTTTGATTTAAAATTCTGCCCAATCAGCAGGGAGACATGGGGATCAGCATCCGAGACTTGGTACCAGTATCTGAGTTGTGGTGGTAGTTTGGTACCTCTATAAGGTTCACATTGTATGCTTCATTGATGCCACCAGTTCATCCCACATGGCATCATACTCATCATTCAGTCCTTCTTTCTCATACATTCTCATATCATACATTGTGCAGTGCCATGGTTCTCTGCTTGGTTGACAGTCGTGTCGCATTTTAATGAGCCAAGGCTTCCACTGTTCCTTATTCCACTCTGTGCACTATCTGGTTCCAGGCAATACACTTTGTCAATTACACATCGTTCTAGCCTCTTTTCCATCATAAGGCACTGCTGAACCAGACAGTCCGGAAGCTCTACCCATACTCCTGTTTCTCCACAATGGATTTTAGCTCCCATTTTACAGAGTATGTCTCTTCCAAGTAAATTTGATGGGGTATCTTAAGAAAATAATAATGGTGCTTGCACAGTTACTTCTTATATATTTAACTCTTGAGGCTTGGTAAATTGCAAAGTCTGTGTTTTCCCTGAGAAGCCTACTGTTTTTGCTGCTTTGCTAGAGAAGGGGAGCTTTGAGCCTTCTCTTCCTATATTTGCATATGTTGCACCTGTGTCAATCAGAAATGATGAAGGAATCGGTCTTCCCACCACTACTGAGATGGTGAGTTCTGAGTGGCATGCAGCAAGATGACGTACTGCACCAGCTCCCCCTCTGGCTTCTCTGGGCCTCTTCACATGCCACCCAGGGGAGGCCCCATGGGGCCTGCTCCTGAGTTTGTTGGTCCTTGGGGTGGTTGGTTTGGTCCCATCCAGGGTCCTGTCCAGTTCCCCTGACCTTGCCATCCTTGATTTTGTGGGGGGCTATTTCTTGGGGGTGCTCCCTGTTGATAGGCATATGGACAGTCTCATTTTAGATGATTTGGATCTTGGCATATCCAGCATCCTCCTTCTCTTCTTTCTTGTTTCATGGGAGCTCTTCCTCTTGAGGATTGTTGACATTATCCTCCTCCTCAACCTTGTCCTCATCCTTGACCCCATCCTCAGTTCTGAGGTGGGCATTGTTGGACTGAGGGTACATTATGGATATGCTTCTCTCAGAGCGTCCCAGAGTTTATCGCGGTAATCTCCAAATGCCCTGGCATCATAGTCCTGTTCTTCTGTCCATCCTTTCAGGTCAATGTTGCCAAATATTTCATCATTTTGGCCTTTCCCAGTGATTGAGACCATATGGCTTTGATGTCTCCTATTGCCAGTACTTGTCCCATTGTCTGCTCCTCAAACCATGTAATCCACCTACCGGCTCCCTCGCAAATGCTTGGTTACCTAGTAATCACTCCCTTCAGATCCATAAACAACCAGGGGACATAGGACATCTTGTGGCCTTTTATTAGTACCGGTGTCTGGGCCATTGCTGCATGCATCTCTGGCATCCTGTCATCGTACAGTTCTTCACTGTCCTCCTAGGAACCTTTTGCTTGTCATTTTGTTTGGCAGCTGATCTCAACTTCATGGTCTTGTGTGCCCCTAGCTTTCTTGCTCTTTCCCTGACTTTTCCTCTTTATGATTGCAATTCCTCTGTTGCCCGCTTGGCCTCGCTCACCTTCAGCTCTAGTTTGCTATGCGTTTCAGCTATCTCCCTTTGAAGTCTGCATAACCCTTCTTTGGTTCCACTAAGTCTCCTTTGGTTCAGTGCCACAAATTCTCCTTGAGCTTGCTTTAGCCCAAACACCTCCTGTATCACCTCTGGTAGAAGTTCATACTGTCTTCTTAGTTTTAAATCTTTTTGTAAGGTTCTTTTAGAAAGACAGGAGCGTTTTGTTTTACCTGCTTTACATGTTTCATCTACTTCCTGTAGTCATCGTCAGAAGCATCACGTGGTGTTCTTGTGATGTGTCTTATAGGCTGCTTAAGTTGTTTTTTCTTCTTTTCTTTTTTTCTTCTGAGAGTAGGAAACGCTTACACCCCCTACTACCTGTCGCCTTATCCAGGACCACATCCCAGGTGTGGGACAGGGTGTAAACTCCTTCATCCCGGTTCATAGTCCTTGGTACCCATTTTCTAATTTCGATAGCCTCCCTGATCCAGCAGTGGTATTTATTATTTTCAGCATGAATGACCCTGGTATTTTCCCAGTCCATGATGTGGTTTTCTCTCCTGCAATGATGGATATGGCTGATTTAAGGTTTCCTGCTCAGCTTGTTCCTTTATTGCTTTGTTAGTCTCTTGGATGTTTGCTTTTCACATTCTTTTTGATGTTCTCCTTTTCGTGTTTCAGATGATCTGCCTGTTTCTCCAATGTATGTTTTATTGCATGATGAACATGGTATTTCGTAAATGTTATCACATTTTTGTTCTTGGTGTATTTTATCTTTTGGTTTTACTAGTAACTGTCTGAGTTTTGTGTGTGGTTTTATGGGTGTGTTTATGTTGTGGTTTTTTTACTGCCCTCTGTATGCGTTCGGTTTGTGTCTTCTTTTTTTTTGGTTGATTTTACTGTGTTATGAGATTGTGCCCTCCCCTTTTCAATGCCCCATTCTGGATACTGACATGTTATGAGTGCATTGTGTATGTGTGCCTCCTCCTCCTTCCTGTCTTGTGAGTCTGTGATGATGTTTGCCCTGTTGTAAAGTGTCTTGACTACTGAGAGTTTGTGAGTTGTTGGGTGTTCTGATGTCTATAGTAGGTATTGGTCTGTATGTGTTGCTTTCCTGTGTATTTTGATATGTATGCTGCCATCTTCCTTGTGATAAACTTTTAAATGCAGAAATGATATGGTGTTGTCCTGCTCCTCCTCGTGAGTGAATTTGATGTTGCCGGTTTGGTCCATGGTGTTGAGGTGCTCAGTGAGCTGTTGTGTGTGTCCGGC
>JBCNYH010058981.1:0-11303 GCA_039654325.1 Tandanus tandanus | reverse complement strand
TTCAGTTTTCTCTCAATCAGGAGACCTGGGTTCACTTCTCACGAGCGGTGAGAATCATGACAGAAGAACTCCACCACCAACTGCACACAGCGAAGATCCCCTCTATGGATTTTCTGATCCTGCATCTGGCAACAGCTATGGCTAGTCAGGAGGCTGGCATGCAGCGTCATGAAAATGTACTTGCAGCACAGGGTGCAATGTTGGGTAAACATAAGAAACTATCAGAAGAGATTTTGATAACTCTCAAGTCATTGTCTCCATTGCCAGGGGTTCCTGTGCAGACTCCTCTGCAGTCTCCAGTGCCTGCTTTGGCTGGGACTCTGCCCAACTACTCAGAGCCTCGCTTGCCCATGCCACAGCGATATAATGGCAACTCTGGTGGCTGCCGAGGGTTTTTGAATCAGTGTGCTTTAACATTTGAATTACAACCACTGTCCTTCCCCACAGAGCGGTCCCAGGTGGCGTACGTCATCACACTTCTTACAGACAGGGCTCTGGCATGGGCTATGCCTCTCCATGAACAGAATAGCCCCATTTGCCGGTCCTTTCATCAGTTCTCCAAGGAGATGAGGCATGTCTTTGATCGATCGGCCAGTGGGCGATCGGCCAGTGGATCTGAAAGGAGTCGACGTGTGCGAGAACGGTGTTGTCTCTACTGTGGCAAGCAAGGACACTTCTGAGACACATGCCCTGAATTGGTGAGAAAAGACAGGCCCTGCTCAGCTTCAAGAGGGCTGTGACGGGGAGGCCATTTTCTCCTGGTCTGTCTGCTGCAGGTCTCTTCGTGCCGGTGGTCATATCCAGTGGGCAACAGGAGCACCACCTTCGGGCCTTTGTGGATTCTGGCGCTGCAGGTAATTTTATGGATTTATCTCATGCACAGTCTCTGGGTCTGCCTCTTATCCCTCTTGATTCCCCACTATCAGTGACAGCTCCTGATGGGAACCCTCTAGGGGAGGGGCACGTATCTAAGGTAACTAAGCCACTACTTTTCACTATAAACACTCATCATGAGAAACTTTCTTTTCATCTGATTCATTCCCCTGAGTTTCCAGTGGTCCTAGGATTCCCATGGCTCTCTCGACATAAGCCTCACATAGACTGGGTAGCTGGAACTATCCTGGAGTGGGGGACATCGTGCCAGTCATCCTGCCTCCTTCCAAGGCCTTCGGACCAGGTCTCTTGAGTCTCCAGAGTTGTCTCAAGTTCCCCTCGAGTACATGGACCTTAAGGAGGTATTCAGAAAGGAAAAGGCTTCTGTTTTGCCCTCTCACAGACAATATGATTGTGCCATTGACCTGCAACCTGACTCCAAAGGGTCAAGTCTTTTCATTGTCGGCTCCAGAACGGGTGGCCTTGGACAACTACATCAAGAACGCCCTAGCCTCTGGATTCATCCGTCCTTCATCATCTCCTGCAGGAGCTGGAATCTTCTTTGTGGGAAAAAAAGACGGGGGATTGAGGCAGTGTGTAGACTACCGTGCCTTAAACAAAATCACTGTCAGGTATCAATACCCTCTTCCCCTAATGTCCTCTGCCTTTGAACTTCTCCAGGGGTTGTCCATCTTCACCAAACTGGACCTTCGCAATGCCTACCACCTGGTCAGGATTTGGAGGGGCGACGAGTGGAAGACTGCATTCAACACTCCCAATGGTCACTATGAGTACCAAGTAATGCCCTTCGGGTTGACCAATGCTCCAGCGGCGTTCCAATCCCTGATCAATGAGGCCCTCCGGGATATGTTAAACAAATTTGTGTTTGTATACCTGGATGATATTCTCATTTTTTCTTCATCCCTCCACAAGCATGTGCAGCATGTCTGAGAAGTGTTAAAGGTCCTACTCAAGAATCACCTGTTTGTTAAACTTGAGAAATGTAACTTCCATGTCTCTGAAGTGTCTTTTTTAGGATTTGTAATCAAGCCAGGCACTGTTCACATGGACCACAAAAGACTCAGTCCTGTCCCCACCTCTATTAAACAGACTCGAAGGTTTCTTGGGTTTGCCAACTTTCACCGAAGGTTTTTCCGGGGTTTTAGTACTGTAGCTGCCCCCATATTGGCCCTAACTAGTAAATCTAATATCCCTTTTACTTGGACTTCTGAGGCGGATATGGCATTTAAGGGTCTCAAAGATCACTTTACCTCAGCTTTTATCCTGAGGCGTCTCAGGAAGGGGAAAATGGGAAACTTCACCCATGTGCCTTTCTTTCTCGAAAGCTGTCTACGGCTGAGAGGAACTACAGCATCGGTGATCATGAGTTGCTTGCTGTTAAATTGGCCCTCGAGGAATGGCAACATTGGTTGGAGGGAGCCAATCAACCTTTTTTATCTGGACAGATCACAAGAACCTAGAGTACATTCGTCAGGCAAATGGCTCAATTCCAGACAGGCACGGTGGGCCCTTTTTTTTGACAGATTTAACTTTGTCCTTTCTTATTGTCCAGGAACAAAGAATCGGAAACCTGATGCTCTATGCTGTCAGTTTCAAGCAGCCATGGATGACAGGGGTCCTGAGACGATCATCTCTAACTCAAAGATTGTGGTTGCAGAGGTCCACAAGGCCCAGCAAAGAGATCCTGGTCCAGGGACGGGACCTCCTAACTGTATGTTTGTTCCCAGATGTGTCCGGACCAAAGTCCTCCAGTGGAGACACTCAACTCATTTGGTGGGCCACCCAGGGGTGTCACGGACGCTTGAGTTTCTCCTGCGGGGTTTCTGGTGGCCGGGAATGGTGAAGCATGTGAAAGACTTTGTCGGTGCCTGTTCAATCTGTGCCTGTAGTAAGGATCTGCACCAACGCCCTCAAGGTCTCTTACTGCCCTTGCCCATCCCTCGGAGACCATGGCCACATATATCCTTGGATTTTGTCACCGGCTTACCACCCTCCCAAGGTAATACAGTTATCCTAGTTGTTGATCGCTTCTCTAAGGCCTGTCGTATTATACCCATTTCGAAACTGCCTTCTGCTGCTGAGACTGCCAGACTTGTAAGTGAACATGTTTTTCGAGATTTTGGGCTTCCTCAGGACGTCGTCTCGGATCGGGGACCCCAGTTCATCTCTCGGTTTTGGCGGGCCTTTTGTCACCTTCTTGGGGCTACAGCTCAAGTGCTCTGCTACAGGTATGTCCCCCTTTGAGTGCCAGTTTGGTTTCTCACCACCTTTGTTCCCTGAGCAGGAGGAGGAGGTGGGTGTTCCCTCGGCTCAGCAGTTCGTCCAGAGGTGCAAAAGGACATGGAGGAAGGTTCAGGCTGCCCTGCTTCGCACATCCCAGGACTGTGAACTGTCGCCACAGACCGGCTGCCTCATTTCGGCCTGGGCAAAGAGTCTGGCTGTCCATCAGGAACCTTCCACTCAAAGTGGAGAACCGCAAGTTGGCCCCTTGCTTTGTGGGTCCATTTAAAGTGGTTAGGAGGATCAACCCGGTGGCCTAAAAGCTTCAGCTACCCTCTTCTCTCAAGGTCAACCCCACCTTCCATGTTTCCCAGTTGCGCCCACTGCCTCCAATGTCTCCACTGGCTCCTGCCCCTGTTACTCCTCCACCTAGGACCATCAATGGTAAACAGGTCTTTACAGTCCCCCGGCTGCTGGACTCTCGGCGGGTTCGGGGGTCCCTACAGTACTTGGTCGACTGGGAAGGATATGGTCCTGAGGAACGCTCGTAGGTCCCATCTCGGAACAATCAGGGACTTTCATCAAAGCCATCGGGGTCTTCCATGGAACGTCAGGAGACGTTCATAGAGAGGGGTCCTGTCAGAACTCTGCCTTGTTTGTATTTGTTATTTTTTGTATGACCACCAGATGTCGCCATTTGGGCTCTCCCAAATCCCAACTATGTTATTGACTTCAGCTGGGTCTAATTGCTTACCACAATCAGCTGTTCCTTATGTAATAGGACGGGGCGGCGGTACACAGCACAAGAAGGTACCCAGCTACACCACCGAGGAACCTTCCGATGCAAAGCAGCTCCGTTCACCATACAGTCAGATTCTTAAAATATACCACGGGTCAGAGACATGATACAATATAAATATATATTTTTTATTTTAACAAATAAAATAATAAAAAAACAAACACACAAGTTCAAAATTTAAGTTGACACTGTGGGCAGGGTAATCACATCAGGGCGCAGGCTTACCATGCGGCAGGACCAATCACTAACAGAGAGAAGGGAGCTTCACTCTAATCACCCGTGTTATCACACACACTCACAGCAAGAGGAGAAAAGTCGGAAACCACCACCAAGGATTGGACTGCCGCCCTGGGCCCACAGCACCTGACAAAAAAGGAAAACACCATTAAACAACCACAGTACAACACATTTTAGAACCAAATAACATGCAAAATTAAGCACATGCAACAGGAAAATAAGCCAATACCAAAATCATGCAACTAAATAAACAAATTAATACAAACACAGAAAATTTTTTTAACACAGCACAAGCCTGCTTGGCCAATTAGTCCATGCAGCGACCCGTTCGTCCGACAAGCCCACGTCCGAACCGAACAGAGCAGAACGGAAGCTGGACAGACAGAGCACAACGGAAGCTGCAACAGAAAATCAAGAGCCAAATAGCCAAAACAGCAGCAGTCCTCCAAGGAGTGGTGGCGCAACGCAGCCCAACATCTGCCGCCTCGCTCCGTTGGCATAGACGCAGCCCCAGAAAGCGTGCAGAGGAGTCTGAAATACCGCGGCTCAAGTGTACCATAATCGGAACAGACTCTTAACAGCATGCACCATAGAGCAGTTGATTTCCCTCCCTCAACAGCCAGCCACGCTGTACGTGGAAGACTAGCTTTCACCAACAACACGCCAAAACCAAAAGGCTCAGCCACGCCAAGCCACCACGGGAGACGGAAGGAAGAGATGCCGGCTGGCCAAACACAGCCACCTTTTAAAAGGACCCCGCGGGACCGCCCACCAATTAACGTAATTGGCAAGGCTGACAGTACCATATAGTGGCCAGGAGAAAAACAACCTCCGGCCACACTCATCTTAATCTTTCTCTTTTATTGACCAGTCTCAGATATGGCTTTGTCTTTGCAACTCCAGCAGTCGCTTCTTCACTGTTGAAGTTGAGACTTGTGTTTTGCTGGTGCTATTTATTAAAGCTGACAGTTGAGGGCCTGTCGAGCATCTGTTTCTCAAAGTAGAGACTCTGATGTACTTGTTCTCTTGCTCAGTTGTGCACTTGGGTCTTCCACTTCTCTTTCTATCCTCTTTAGTGCCTGTTTGCCCTGTTCTGTGAATGGGAGTTACACACCATTGTATAAGATCTTAAGTTTCTTGGTGGTTACTTGTATGGAATAGGCTTAATTTCTTAGAACAAACATAGACTAATATATTTCAAAAGAAATATATGCCCAGGTGTGGCATTCCAAGCACATATACAGCTATTGTAAAGATGACAAGTACACTAACTACCAGCACCATGATTATTTAGCCAAAAATACCTTGGGAAGGACTACACCTGACAAAAGTGGAAGACATAAAATTTGTTATGTGAGAAAAACCTGTAATATTCAGTCCGTTTAACACTTGTACGCTGTCCAAACCTGGTCGCTAAAGAACTTGCTCAGTGTGTCCTTGCGTACAATATAGAAATTTTATGTATTCAAGAATACCAATTTTACCATTCTTGCTTTGAGTTAAAGTACCACAAACATCAGGGCTTCAAGCTGATCACATGCTCTGCCTAGAAGAATGATTTCATTTCCACCACTGGCAGCATCGGGATTCTCCTCTCTCGAAAAGCAAGCTCTAACCTAATCCATGTCATGAGAATCTCTACTCAAGTTTTGATTGCTGAGTTCTACTCAAATCCAGTGACCTCCATGGTATGCTGCTATAGCCCACACAATTCGAGACGAGAGGAATTCTACAATGAACTGAGCTTACTTGTTGACAACATGCTGACTTCAATACCAAGCTCCTACAGCTAAGTTACTGGATTTGCAAACAAATTCAATCTTGTCATAATGGACAGGTGCTTCATGAATTCCGCTAACAAACTGTGGACATTCCAATACCCATTTGGACAGTGCATGCAACTGGACTATATCCTGAAGAAAAAGAAGAAATGGATTAACAGTGTCCGTAACAGTGAAATTACCGTGCATACTCTTCATGTTGCACTTTGCAATCTGATCACAGGATTGTCTCCTCCAAGATAAGCCTCGGTCTGCTCCACGAAGGGTAAATTAAGCAAATTGACTGGGCTCACACCTGCACAAACAAGGATCTTGCTGACCAATTTATAATTCCAAGTTTTTAACCAGTTCCATGTACTGTGTCCTAATGACACCTCGCCCAATGACACCCCAGATGGAGAGTCCTTTCAACAGCAACAAAGGCCTGTTGATAAAGCCTCATATGAGTCGCAGGCACCCAGCCCTATACATGTTGATTTTGCAGTTGACAGTGCCATTTCTATCAGCTTGGTAGCTGATTCAGAGGCTGTTCTTCATGCCCTGGAAAAAGCTGCTGAATGTGTAGGTCTAAAATGTAATTCTTTCAAGACAGAGCTCATTTATACTGAATTAATTGCCACCTTGACTTCTATATCTGGAGCCTGTGATATGGAAGTTAATGATTTCAAGTACCTTGGATCATGGACTTGTTACCTGGAAAGACCAAGTTTGGAAGGCTTGTAACAAAATGGACAACATCTGGTGTTCCAACCTGGCAAAAACATTTAAGCTCAACTTCTTTAAGAGGATCATCAAGCCTATTCTTATATATGGCTTGGAGACTTGGACCCTCACTGCATGCCTTCCAAAATGCCTGAATGGTTGCTATACCAACCTACTTCATAGAGTTCAGGGACTGTCTTGGAGATCTCACCCAACCCTTGACCAGATCAATGGCAATCTACCAAGATTATACATTCACTTGTGCTAGTGTCAAGTACAGTTCATAGGGCACTGTAACCATGCCAAGGATGAGTTCATCTCAAGACTCTCCTAACATACCCCTAAGTCATCTTGTGGGATACTGGAATAAACCTTATACAGCTGGGCAATGCCATGGCTGACTCCAATTGCTGGAGAGTGCATGTGTGAGACATCTCTGCCATGGCCACAAAATGATGATGATGATGTATACATATATAAACTAGAAAAGCACTTGGAGAGCGCAGACCTCCACCAAGGCCGTTCAGTACCCCCAAATAGTATTGTAAGAAATGCAGCATTTTTATAAATGCCACATTTGTTTGTTATTTGAGCCCTACAATGCAAACATGCAGGCATTTATATTATTGCATTGTGTACAGGGCCTGCCTTGAATAAGAGGCCTTGTGCTCGGATGAGGAAGTATTAATAATTGGATTTTTTTGATAATGGGCATAAAAGTTGTACAGAAAGGTAAAGGAATGTGATTACACCATCGAACGCAAGCCTGGAAGCTTTGGTATGATCCGAACACAGTAACTCGGATGACTACGTCATCCGCGCTAAAAAATCTTTAAAAATTCCCTGCATCCAGAAAATAATCTGAATCACTGCCAAAATATTATCAATTGTTCCTTGTATCATTTCTGACTCATCCTGAAAATGTAATCAAAATCCGTTTATAAGTTTTTGGGTAATGTTGCTAACAGACAGACAAACAAACAAACCAACGCCGGAGAAAACAAACTCCTTGTCAAAGGTAACTAGAAAAGCACTCAGAGAGCACAGACCTCCACCAAGGCTGTTCAGTACCCCCATATTGTATTGTAAGAAATGCAGCATTTTGTCAGGAATCTGCCTTGAACTCCTTTTTAAGTTTTGTTTTTCCACCCGCTGGTGAGCTGCTGTATTGCAGTTACTATGTGGGTTGTTTTTGTCAGCCATGTGCCCTTATCTTGACCCTCCCCTTGATGGTTTCCACAAATTGTCTTTGTCTGTTTTCCCTCTATTTTGTGTCTACCACACCTGACCTTAATTTCCTAATTATTTGGTTGTCTATTTATACCCTGCCTTCCTTTGCCTTATTGTCAGTTCATCCCCCTCGGTCTGTGAAGTAGCCTGACGCTATTCTGTTGGTTTTCTGAAGTTTGTATGTTGTCTGCCCTGTTTGTTCTGTTGGAACTTTGCCTGTTTTTTGGATTTTGATATTGCCTGCTGTTTTGGAACTTTTGCCCATCTACTGTTGCTACCTGTGTTTTGACCTCTGCCTGAATTTGGACTTTGTTTTTGCTGTGTGCCTTGAAAGACTTTTTTGAGCTCCTCAGCCAGACATCAGACACCTTCTGAAGGAAACTCAATTCAGTGGCTCGTATCCACAATGACATTCTTTTGGTCACTTCCCAAATAAATCATGAATTGGTAAATCAAAAGCTTTGTCTTTTGGCTCAGGTCCCTCTTCTATATAATGGACCAGTGCAGCACCCACATTATTGCTGCCACAGCACTAATTTGTCCATCCATCTCCCACCCCATTCTACCATCACTCTGTGAACAAGATCCCAAGATACTGGGAACCCCTCTGCATAAGGCAAAGACTTAATCTCGAGTTGGAGGAGCTGACTCTCATCTTCAGACTCAGCTCCAATGCATGCTGAAGGTGAGAGTCTGAAGAAGCCAACAGAACAGCATCTGCAAAAAAGCAGAAATGCAATCTTGAGGTTCCCAAAAAAAGACACCCTCCTTTCCATAACTACACCTTGAGACCCTGTCTATGAATACCACAAACAGGATTTGATGACAAGGCGAAGCCCTGACAGAGTCCAACACATACTGGAAAAAGGTTTGACCTAGTGCTGAGATTGTAGACACAACTCACGGTTTGGTTATATGGGGACTTTATAGCTCACAGCAATGACCCTAGTATCTCATACTCCTGCAGCACCCCCAAAGACCCACAGAATCCCCATGGAGACATGTTTGTAGGCCTTCTCCAAGTCTACAAAACATATGTGGACTGGATGGTCAAAATTCATTAGCCCCCTCAATACTCTGCAAAGGTAAAGAGCTGGTCTACTGTTCCACAACCAGGATGAAGGCCACACTGGTTCTCTTGAATGTGAGGTTCAGCATTCAGTTGGAGCTTCGTCTCCTTTTTTGTTAACCCTGGAACAAACTTTTTTGGGGATTCAGAGCAGTTTGATCCCTCAATACTTGAAGTTATTTTTTTAAGTGAACCTTCACCACCACCTTGGGGTGGTACCTTATTGATTTTTATCAACTTAATAAAATGATAATAATAATGAACCTCATCCACCTCTGGTATCCTGGATCTGGTATCCTGGAGCTTTTGGACTACCTCAATGACCTCTGTCAGAGTGGTGGACACATCTTTCCTCATCATCAGACTTTTCCTCCTCAGTGAAGGACTGACTCCTCAAACTGCTCTCAGTAGAGATCCTCAAAGTGGTCTTTCCATTGCCTGACTACATCCCAGTCTGAATCAGCAGTTCCCCACCCAGAATGTACATAGCTTAGGATGTGCCCTACTTTCTCTTTTCTTCACCAGAGTGTCTGAAATATATGGCCGCAGGCATGAGCAAATGACTACGAAGTTGGTGGCCTCATACCAAGTACCCTTTCGTAAGCCATCTTACACACAAATGAGGTGTTCATTATGAACAGTCCATAAGGCTGAGTAATTTGAACTGCTGCCTGGTGCCTCTCTCCTTGGCAAGTCCAGAGTATGAGCAATTCCAGTCCTTCACCAATATACAATAGTTTGCACTAAATATTACACACCACCACTTTTGTCTAAAAGGGCTCTTAATAATAAGATATAAAAAAATCACTTCTCTATAATTATTAGGTGAAAATGTATTGAATAATGCTATTGTAAGCAATGAGTACCAAAAATAATAATAATAATAATAATTAGTAAGTATACTGAGATAAAGGTATGGCTAATAAACAAAAACACTGAAAATACCAATTTTTCAGAAAAATTTAAAGGTGTCGCAAATTAAATTTTTTTGACTTTTGCATAGCATGAATGAACTTCAACCATCATTCCCCATATGTAATGGTTTAGTGAGTGAAGATATTAAAAAATATGTGAACACTATGCCTGAAAGTTTAAATGCTGTAATCAATGTAATCATGTAAAGGGTGGCCACACTAAATATTGACTTTCTTTCCTCAAAAAAAGAGACTGTTATTTTTGTTATTACTATATGTTGTTTGTTTACTTATTCTCATCAATATGATCCAATATTACATGAAATAAATACTTGAATAGTACTTGGTTTTTGATTTATCTTCATTTTGTTAAGTGTATATTCATCACTGCACACTACTGTATATTTTTATTTCTTCACTCGCTAAACCATTCCATATGGTTTAAAGTTCATTCATGCTATGCAAAAGTAAAAAAATAAAATAATAAAATTTATTTATAAATATAAATAAAATTTGCCACACCTTTAATTTAAGATAAAATAAGAGAAATTGGTATTTTCAATGTTTGTGTTTATTAGCCATACTTTTACCTCAATATACTTTGTCAGAATGATTTATTTGAGTCTCATTGCCTACAATAGCATTGTTCAATACATTTTCACCAAAAAATTATAGAGAAGTTTCAAGTTTATTTGTCATATACAGGTAACAATGAAACATCACTACTGGCAATGAAATTCTTGGACTCAGAGCACCCTCAATATTGCACTTACGAAACAAATATTGCACATAAAATTAACAATGAGATAAAATATAAAGTAAGAATAAAAACTATATAAGTAAAAGGAATAAAATATATACATAAACTATAAAGAAAGTATATACACATACACAGTGGGGCAAAAAAGTACAGTATTTAGTCTGCCACCAATTGTGCAAGTTCTCCCACTTAAAAGATGAGAGGTCTCCAATTTTCATCATAGGTATACCTCAGCTATGAGAGGCAAAATGAGAAAAAAAAATTCCAGAAAATCACATTGTCTGATTTTCAAAGAATTTATTTGCAAATTATGGTGGAAAATAAGTATTTGGTCAATAACAAAAGTTCATCTCAAAACTTTGTTATATACCCTTTGTTGGCAATGACAGAGGTCAAACGTTTTCTTTCTTCCATTTTGAGAGGTCAAAAAGTCTTCACAAGGTTTTCACACACTGTTGCTGGTATTTTGGCCCATTCCTCCATGCAGATCTTCTCTAGAGCAGTGATGTTTTGGGGCTGTCACTGGGCAACATGGACTTTCAACTCCATCCAAAGTTTTTCTATGGGGTTGAGATCTGGAGACTGGCTAGGCCACTCCAGGCCCTTGAAATGCTTCTTATGAAGCCACTCCTTCGTTGCCCAGGCGGTGTGTTTGGGATCATTGTCATGCTGAAAGACCCAGCCACGTTTCATCTTC
>JBCNYH010058893.1:0-11306 GCA_039654325.1 Tandanus tandanus | reverse complement strand
GAATGAGTGGGAGGATAAATGGATGGATGAATGAGTGGGAGGATAAATGGATGGATGAATGAGTGGGAGGATAAATGGATGGATGAATGAGTGGGAGGATAAATGAATGGATGGACAGATGGATATTGATGGATAGATAGATGGATGGATGGATGGATGGATGGGTGGGTGGATGCATATGGATGGATGGATGGATGGATGGATGGATGGGTGTGTGGATTAAGTCTACGTGCTGGTAGTACTTCGGCAGAACTTTCTTCAGTTTCGCCACATTAAAGTTGAATCTCTTCAGTTGTGATGGACTTTTCTCTCTCACACAAGAGTCTGGGTCTCTTTCGCCTCAGACTTGGATCTCTTCAGTTGTGAGATTGGAAAACTGTGCGGTGAAGGGGAAGTAGGGTAGCCCCAATTATTTTTTTTGATTCCTCAACACCCACTTATTTTAGGAGGTTTGATGAAAAAATGACCCAGTAAAAATTTCAGGCCTATAAAATAAGTCTGCGTGCTCCCCCAGAGCCCTTCAAGTTTGCACATTTTGACCGAAATTTGGCGATATTTTAATTTTCCGTAACTTTATTTTCTGGATCAATAATTAATTTAACGTCTAATCAGACCATGTAAATTAATAATACAATATGTTTGAATATATGTAAAGTGTAGTTTTATCCATGATGGCATGTTTTATTAAAAGATGTCATCAGTATGTACTTGTAATTATCATTCATAAATAACTTTCATAATGCGAACTTACACCATATTTCAATAATTTCATGTGAAAGCAACATGTTTCGAAAAGTCTTGTTTTAGTCTCTATGCAGTAAATATATTGCTGTGAAAAGCCTAATCTGTTTTGGATATTTATCTCAAGACAGAAATATTGAAGCTGGCCACATTTTAAGACTATGGACTCGTTTGGAGCGACTAATAACTGGTAGCTTGTTCCACAGGCGAGGTATGCGGTGAGAAAAGCTCCATCCCCCCCATAAAAACAGAAAAACAAGAAAAGAAAAATAACCTAAAAACACCACAACACTTTCAAGCATAGTCCACACGTTCTTGTACTTATTTCCTCTGTACTTAGTACCTGGGCGCCGTGTCTGTGTGAGTGTGTGTTTCTTCTGAAAATATCCTGTAAAAATGTGTATCATCCCCTGAGCTGCATTACTGTGTAGTCATTGTGCCGTGATCCCCATAGTAACAGATCTCTCTCTCTCTCTCTCTCTCTCTCTCTCTGTCTCTCTCTCTATATATATATCGATCTATCTGTGTCTTTCCATCCATATCTTTCTTTCTCCTTACCTCTCTCTCTCTCTCTCTCTCTCTCTCTCTCTCTCTTTTTCTCTCTGAATATGGATGTTGCTGAACTGGAACTTTCCTAAACTGTTGCCGGGGCAACCATATGTGGATCAAGAGCAGAAAGATCCACTGAGAACTTGCTTGATACATTCTTCTTCCTCTTCTCCTTCTTCCTCTTCTTCTCCTTCCTCTTCTTTTTCTTCTTCTTCTTCCTCTTCTCTTTTATCTTCCTCTTATCTGTCTTCTCCTTTTTCCTCTTTCTTCTTCCTCCTCTTCTTCTCCTTTATCGTTCTCTTCTTTTTCCTCTTCCTCTTCTTCTTCTTCTTCTTCTTCTCTTTTTTCTTCATCCTCCTCCTCTTCTTCTTCTTCTGCCTCTTATTCTCATTGATCCTCTTCTTCCTCTTTTTCTTATCCTTCTTCCTCTTCTCCTTCTTCTTCTCTTCTTCTTCTCCTCTTTCTTCTTCCTCTTCCTTTTCCTCTTCTTCTTCATCTTCTTCTTCTTGTGTGGACCTGGACAGCTCACTTTATGTTTCTTCCTGTCATTTCTTCTTGTCTTTGTCTTGTTTTTATGAGTTAATCTCCTTTCAACACTACAATCTTCCAACTGTTGGTGTGCATAAATCATTACTCATCAGAGAAGTGGAAATTTGTTCTGCGGCTTCCGGACAAAATGAAAGCAATCAGAGAGTCGATTATAAAGGCTTTCATTACTGATCCACTTTTACATAAAATGCACATTACATGGATAAATATGAACTGGACCGAGAGACTGTACAGACTCAGGGTTGTGTAAAACAGTTTATAGTTTGTAGGATTACAAAGATAACAATATACAAATAATGAAATAAATTAGAAGAAACTTGAAGGCATGGAGGCTCTTTGTGACATTAATCAATTAAAACACTGCAGATGCTTCAAATGTGTCTGATTTTCTGCTGAATATGGCTCACAATCATAAATAAATGCTCGAGAGTGTGCGGCAGTAATGTTAACCACTGCATACCATGGACACCCCACAAGACTTGTGGTTTCGTGGTCCGCGTGATAATTTTGCCCTCGTAAAAATTAGATCCTTTTGCTTTCCCATTTTTCCAGTTCCCAACTCATTAACTCTGAGAACTGACTGTTCAGTCATCAGTCAGTCAGCCAAGTGAAGGTCCAGACTAAGTGCGCTTCAGAAGACTTCTATGGAAAGTAAAAAACCAAGAATTCAATTTCCTTTCCCTCGACGTGGGTTACTAGGGTTCCCCCCTGAAGACAGGCCTGAGGGAGGAGCTCAAAAGCGAGCGCCTGGTGGTCAGGCTTCTGCCCATGGAGCCCGGTCGGGCCCAGCCCGAAGAAGAGACATGAGGAAGGGACATGAGTGGGTCCATGGGAGGGCAGACTCGTGTCTCTTCTTCGGGCTGGCTATAGAGGTCTGGTGCGTTGTGAGCTGGGTGGCGGCCAAAGCCGTGGGCTCTGTCAGACCGATCCTCTGCTATTGACTCTGGCTCTTGGAAACTGACTGTTCACTTTCTGCCAAATACATCCTACCCCATTTTAGACACCACTGTAATGAGACTCGTTCATTTATTCATTCTTTCTTTGTCCAAACAACTTAATCCAACTGGGTTCATAGAGAGGCTGGAGCCTATCTCAGCCAACTCTGTACAAAGATGGGATGCACACTGAACAGCTCATCAGTCCATCGTAGGGCCAACTCACACATACACACATAACCATTCACACTCACACTTAGGGGCAATTTGAAACAGAAAATTAGCTTAATGTAAACTGTAGGAGGAAACCGGAGTACCTGGAGGAATCCCAGCCAAGTACAGGGAGCTGAGCCCGGGACTCGAACCCAGGACTTTCTTGTGAAGCCAATTGTTGAATCGAATTGAATTGAATTTTATTCACACACACATATACACAAACACAAAACAACAACAAAGAAGAATAACATGTACATTATGACAGGTGTCTGTATGTGAATTTCATGTGTGAACCAGGACTCCCAGAGAAGCTGTCCAAAGCGGTACATCCAGTAAATTCTGACATGGAGGTCTACGTTTTATTCCAAGATGTGAGATTTACACCATCCTATTATTATATTTCCTTCCATTTCATGATCTCACACACTTAATTTTTTTATTTCATGTACCCTCTCTCTCTTTCTCTCTCTCTCTCTCTCTCTCTCTATCTCTCTCTCTCTCTGTCTCACACTCTGTGTGTGTGTTCTCAGAGCTCTGCTGTGAATCGAAAGCTCTAATTTTGTATTCTCTAAACCCTCAGGCTTGCTGGTTACGTGCACATCACATGACATGTCGGGTTGTAATTATTAATTATTTACGCTATGTAGTAAATAGCGACAGAGTCCCTCTCAGTCTCCATGGTAAACAACCTGTTTTTTTCTTTAAGAGATTCACTTAAAGTATACCTGTGATGAAATAGTGTTAATAGCTGTTTAAAACGATCATGTAGGACACCAGCCGGACATCAGTCCATGCTTCTTGTAAAAGTAGATGTAAGTGCTGTAACACTGGCCATGCTCAGAGACATGTTGCCTTTCTGATTGGCTGTTCCAGCCTGGTAGTGACTCAAACTCGTTGGATTGGCTGGGCTAGGACACTAACTCATGTAGCATAACACATTATCGGCCAGTGCTGAGCTGCACAAACAACAAGCGCAGAAATCGTGGAAAACATTTCTTTTTGTTTCTAAACCATTTGACGACAGGAAAACCGAGTCGGCAAAACGTAAGCTGTGTAAGCCATTTTGGATTCACCGTCACGCTCATCTCTGGCAGCGTTCTCATCCTCAGAGTCACTAGAATGTGACGTCTTACTTACAAGTCTCCTCCCACTCTGGTTCAAATTGGTAACCATTTACACCCATTTCCTCAAAATTACTGCCATAGTTGCTTCTAGAACACGTTTTTTCACCTAAAATGTCGCTCGCTAAATAGATCTCTTGTTTACTTGCACTGGACAACCTCGTCTAACGTGTTGACGTCCCTTCTGAAAAAAGAAAAAAAAAAAAACGACTGCTAAGCATTGGTTCAGCCCCCACTAATAATCCACGGGAAAAAATTACCCAGTTGTGTGTTTTTTAATGGTCATTTATGTTAAAATAAGTGTCTGCATCACTTAAACGTTTTACACACACACTAATTATGATGTAAGGATGACCAATACCGCTACTCTTTAAACTCGTTCTTATGTAAAAATGTTTCAGTGTGTTATTAATGTTATTTATGATGTTTAATAGGGTGGTCTTCAAAAATCAAAAGTCAGAAAGTTTAAAAGACAAAAAGCACCTCCTGGGGATCCTCAGGGTGAAACTTCAAGGTCGTTGAGGGAGGGGTAAATGTTGTCCGATTGAGAAAAAAATTCAGCAGAAAGGTTTTTTCAGCTATTCCAACGAATTTTAGGGGTTGGAGCTTAGACTTTCTGACTTTCAATTTTTAAGTACCACCCTAATGTTAAATGTCACACAGTACATTCGGGTGAAAAAGATAAAGGTGAAGTGAAACAGTGACTTGACAGATGGTTAATAACGCTGATTAGTCGATACACACGATTTCCTGCCTGAGCTGCATGTTTAATCTGGCAGGGAAGATCAGACCGGTACATAAATGTTTGTTTCTGAGAGTAATATAAAAAAGTAAACAGGCAGTAAACAAGAAGAAAATCAAACTGATCTCTGTGCATGATTGTTTACGAGGTGTCGTTGCTTTCTCTTTATACTAAATCCTTTTTAAATCTTTTTCTTACAACATCGTCACTGATGTGTCACAAATCTTCAAGACTGAAATTAAAATGCACTTTTATGAGGAATTAGTATGTAAATGAAAGCTAATTTTATGCAAACTGGATCTGATGGCTTTAGGAATGAAATCTGGATGAAAATAGAACACTTTAGATACTTAACTGAACTCGAGGTGATACACTGAAGTAAAATTCAGATTAAAAACAGTGAGGAATTCCGAGTGCGAACCCTGATTGAGTTTCAAAACGAAACTGACTTTTGTCAGCGGTGTGTTGCACGTAATTAGAAGGAAAAAAACATTGGAGGCCAAACATTTACATACACTTAGGGCCGGATCTACTAAAGGTTTGCGTGTATAAAAACGTGTGCAAACTCACAGAACGCATTTTTCACCCTCGTGTGAACTTTTTGGAATGAAAAGGGGAAATAGTCATTAAAACATATCGCCTATCCAGCCTTGCCATTTTGGAGCTGTTGGAGGAGCTCAGAGTCACGCAATACCTCCGTATGGAGCAACAACCCAATGCTGCGGGGATGCAGACATGCAGCAGTCTCATTCGAAGTCACTTCTTGGGGTATGCATTTATTTTTCTATTTTCATTCAATTTGTACTGCAGAAAAACACCTTGATTAAACAAATGTTGTAGATTAGAATAGGAGTGCGAGACCGTTCCCTCTGGCCTAGTGTGACCCAATAAATAAATAAATATATAAAATAAATAAGCAAATCAACATTTATTGAAGAAAGATGATTGAAATCACTTTCTTAATTGATATAAACATATTATCAAATATTAACGTCAAATTCGGTCCCGCAAAATCATTTCACACACACATTGCTTCAGTCACAAAATATATTAGACTAGAGCTCTAACATGCAGGTGGCAAAAAAACAAAAAACAAAAAAAAACCCAGCACTTTGCGACTAGCCTTTTTTACACAAAATAAATATTCACAGCAGTGTAAGAAAACTTAAACGTGACAATTGTGTGTTTTATTTCCCTCGTTTCTATAAAAGGCCTAATGCTTGTTTCCTTCTGCGCAGGTTGAACTTGCCCGCCATGTGCACCTCTCCTCCCTCTCCGGTCCTCGGCTGCCGAGCTGTCGCTGAAGGACTTGATCGGACCGCTTCGGCACCTGGATGGAGTGCCGTCATTGCCTGTAGTCCTCTTGCCACAGCATTGACGATTTAATCTTTTCAGAAACAAAGTGTTACTTTTATTTGCCGACGTATTATTATACGCTAATTTTTCTGTTGTTCTTCTTCTGGTGTCATGATGTCTTCTTTTCACTCTTCATCCACTGTTTGCATCGATTTACCAACAGCATTTACTTTTTCAGATCTCAGATTTTCTCCCGCGTTCCTTTGTGTGATTGTCAGATTTCTTTGCTGTAGATCATTTAAGTGCTTATTGGCTTCATCTACCAACACCTCTAATTCTGTAGGGTCGAATTTCATTTTGCGCTCCAAACTCACCATGGTGCAAATCATGAAACACGCAAAACCCTCATTTAAATGGACGTGTCTCCAACACGTTTGCACTTGTTGTGATTTACGCAATCACTCTTAGTAAATCACCTGCAAACCGCGGTTCCACCCCACAAGCAAAATTAGTACACGCAAATTGGGATCTTAGTAGATCTGGCCCTTAGTACAAAGATATTTAAAATTAATAGCATTGTTCCTGTGCGGGCCGAAGGCTCATTGACGATAGTCGTAGAGTGTTGCTTGGATGGTTGCCCCTTGTCTGTCCCGTGTCCGCGTGCCACTGTATAGAAGTAACCCATCAACTTCATTCTGGATGATTGTCCAGTGTCTGTCCTGTATACATGCATAGATGTATAGACCTAACCTATGAAATTCATTCTGGATAGTTGTCCCGTGTCCTGAGTTTGTCTCGTGTCTTCATGTTGCCCCATAGAACTAACCCTTTCAATTTATTCTAGTTCGTTGTATCGTGTCCGTCCCGTGTCCGAACATTGCTGTATAGAACTAACCCGTCAACTTCATTCTGTATTGTTGTCCAGTGTCCGTACAATGCCCACACATTGCTGAATAGAACTAACCCATCCAATTCATTCTGGATAGTGGTCCCGTGTTAATCCCGTGTTTGTGCGTTGCTGTATAGATCTAACCCATCCGATTCATTCTTGATGATTGTCTTGTGTCTGCACCTTGCTCTATAAAACGTATTTATTAAATTCATTGTAGATGGTTGTCCCGTGTCCGTCCCATGTCCACACATTGCTGTATGGAACTAAGCCATCTGATTTATTCCGGATGGTTGTCCCCTGTCTGCCCTGTGTCTGCAAATTGCCATATAGTACTAACCCATCAAATGAATTCTACATGATTGTCCCATGTCCGTCCCGTGTCCACGTGTCACTGTATAGAACTAACCCATCGTCTTTATTCTGGATAGTTGTCCTGTGTCCACGTGTAACTAAGTTGATGCTGTTGTCTGTTATACATCGATAAGTTGCATGATGCAATGACAGTTGTGAAGGTCGCTGAAACCCGTCTATGCATAACATAAGTAAACACAACTCAAAATGACCATATAGGGAGCTCCGCCTTCAAGCAGTGTCAAATCTCTTACTACATATTACTATACATTAGGGAATTTCATTATGATAAGTAATCATTTAAAACTAATGTTGAAAATAAAATCAATCAATCAATCAATTGCTGACCGCTTAATTCTCCTACTAGGGTTGTGGGGAGGCCGTGTTTATCTCAGCTGGCACTGGGCGAAAGCAGGGGTAAAGCCTGAACAGCTCACCAGACCATCATTGGGCATCACAGACACAAACACACCTAGGGACAATTTGGAACAGCGATGTCTCTGAACTGTAAATAATGTTTGTGGTAACTGTTCACCAATCCTGCACATCAACTTGGAGGGATTTTAATCTATTCCTCTGTACAGAACAGTTTCAACTCTGGAATGTTGTTGGGTTTCTTCACATGAACTGCTTACACAACATTTATTAGATTAAAGAGGCCTATTTACTTCCCAGGTATATTAAATAAAGATGAAATACAGTGTTATCTCCTGGATATAAAATGGAATAGGCCACAATGTCTTTCGGAAACCATTTGCTTACTCCTGTTCCTGTCAATGACACCTGCACCAGGCACAATGATATTAATAAACATCACCATCTTTTTTGTTTCTCTTCAAAGTGTATGTCTTCTTTCATTTATAAAGACTTGATTTTTCTACAAATCGGTGTTGAACTGCCCAGTTAGTGTATGTACGCAATATCGTTTCTTTGGGCATGTGGGATTTTTTATTGTTATTGCCATTGTAAACTGCCCTGCAATGGTCCGCAGAGCTGTCCAGGGTGTACTCTGCCCTCGCCCAGAGTCATGTGAGATGGGTGCCAGCCTCCCCGCGACCCTAATTAGGATTAAGCGTCTCAGAAAAGGAATGAATGAATGTTATTATAAACAGATACAGAACCAAAACAGGATGTAGAACAGGTGAATATGAGATACTAAGCCTGTAGCCAGAAAACCCTTTATATTCATCCAAAATAAACTGATAATGGAAGATAAAATGCATCAGATTTTCACACTGAATTTCTGGTGTATCTCAGCCGGGTTCGCAGACCTAACTTTTATATAACTTTTCTTAATACTTTTATATTATTTTCTCTGTCAGATTCTGATCAGCGCTTTGTGGTGGCCACTTCATTAATGTCACTTTGCTGACTTTTAGGGGTTTTTTTTTCTTTTTTTTTCTTTTTTTTCCCCGGATAATCTTTCTACTGGAAGAAATAGTTACAATCAGGTTTTAGCTTTTTGGGGCAGTGGTGGCACGGTGGCAAGTGCTGGCTTACTGATCTGAAGGTAAGGGGTTCAAGCTCCACTGTCACTAAGTTGTCACTGCTGTCACAACAAACCAGTGCAGCTAACCGGGTTATCAAAGGCCAGCCATGTCTCTCAATGTCTGTGGTGAGAGGCATGTAAAAGAACCATCGCTGACTTTTATAAGGGGTCGTCAGTGTGTTTTTGCCCTGCGATGGCCTGCCCAGGGTGTATCACTCTGGATAAGGGTGTCTGCCAAAAGCCATAAATGTAAATGAGTTTTTGCACTGGTTGATGGAGGAATGTAAACAATAATGGTGATTGCATGAAAGCATTGCCATAGGCATGAAGTATGGGTTTAGACAGTGGTTGAGGCTCTGGGTTACTAAGCCACTGGTTGGGGGCTCAAACCACGGTCCCACCAATCTGCCACTGTTGTGCCCTTGAGTAAGGCCCTTCACCCTCATCTACCCAGATGTATAAATTAGATAAAAAATGTAACTCTTGATAAGGAGGTCTACCAAATGCTGTAAATGTAAATTTAGTCCCGCAGCGAACAGCCCAATATCCAGGCTGCACACAGAGCTGTTTCTTAATTACACTGTGAGCAGGTTGGAACCAAATTACATTGATTTAGACATAGCACCCACAGACTCCATGGTTCCCAATTTAAGCCCATTTTTCTGTCCACCCATACATAAGGAAAGCATGTGTAATACTTGGAATGGTATATACATAAAAACCTGATGCTTTGCTCCTTTTCCAGTTCCTTTCTTGTCCTTATCTTGGGTTTCAGGTGAATATTTCAGACTAGAGTTCCTCCATCCCTCCATTGTTTTTTGTTTTTGTGCTTTCATGATTATTTAATTTGCATAAAGTTTGCAAAAGAAGAAGGAAATAAATAAACATCAGCATCTCCTCTTCCTGCAGTGGCTCAAACAAGCCTCTCCACCCCTTCCCAGTCTCACCACCTTCTATAGAGCGACAGTGTAGAGCGTCCTCCGCACAGGCATCACTGTCTGGTACGGAAACTTCACTGATACTGAACACAACTCCCTGAGGTGGATTGTGGGAACTGCTGAGAGGATAATCGGGGTTCCCCTCCCATCACCTGCAGAACTGAACAATATAAACTTAGAGTGTATCTTAGGTGAATTAGTGTTACTAGCTACTCAAAATGATCATGTATAATATCAGCGGTTCCTTCCGGCAACATCAGTCCATGCCTCATTTTACAGTGTGCACGAGTGTTACGACTCTAGGCATGCTCGGAGACATGTTGCCTTTCTGATTGGCTGTTCCAGCCTGGTAGTGACGCGAACTCGTTGGATTGGCTGGGCTACGTCACTGACCCGTGTAGCATAAGACGTTATTGTCCAGTGCTGAGCTACACAAACAACAAGCGCAGAGATCGCAGAAAACATTTTTTTTTGTTCTTAAACCAACTGACGTTTTTGATTTACCGTCAGGCTTATCTCTGGCAGCATTCTCGTTCTCAGAGTCACTAGAATGTAATGTCTCACTGTCTTCACAAGAAACGTCAACCCGAACCGAAAAACGACCGCAAAGCATTGGTTCAGCCCCTGCTAGTAATCCACAGGAATAAATTACCCAGTTTTGTGCTTTTTTATGGTCATTTATGTTAAAATAAGTGTCTTTATCGCTTAAACGTATTGCATACGCACGAATTATGCTGTAAGAATGACCAATACCACTACACTTTAATTTATTGGGAAAACCTGTCCCACCTTTCACATGGACTGTTCATCCATCTTTTTGTCTGGCAATAGGAGCCGAACCTGCATTGCCGATACTACAGCATAAAAAATATACGTACTCACTTCTGGATTGTTTATACACTATAAGTTACTTTATAAGCACCATTGATCCATTTATTATACATTGCTCTCTTTTCTTTGGTTTCCGTGCCGTATTCTAAACAGGCATTAGTCACTTTTACCTTTTCAGCCCATCATGTATATTACCTTCACACTACTTGTTGCTCATTTTGAGCTGTTTATCATTAGTGATAGCAAGGTGGCGTAGTGGTTAGCACGTCCGCCTTACAGCAAGAAGGTTCTGGGTTTGAGTCCTTGGCTTGGTGTTTCTGTGTGGAGTTTGAAAGTTCTCCTCATGCTTCCGTGAGGTTCCTCTGGGTACTCCAGTCTCCTCTCACAGTCCAAAGGCATGCACATTGGGATAATTGACTGTTCCAAGTTGCCCCTAGGTGTGAGTGTGAATGGTTGTGTGCTACCCTACTATAGATTGGTGAGCTGTCGATGGTGTACCCTGCCTTCTCCCAGAGTCAGCTGAGATAGGTTCCAACTTTGGCAAATGAATGGATAATTGAAAATTGCCAGTAGATGTAAGTGTGAATTGTTTTGTGTGTGTGTGTGTGTGTGTGTGTGTGTGTGTGTGTGTGTGTGTGTGTGTGTGTGTGTGTGTG
>JBCNYH010058330.1:0-11330 GCA_039654325.1 Tandanus tandanus | reverse complement strand
TATCAGTCTCTCACTGAACGTGCTTCTGTGACTAATCAGCAGGTTGTGAAGCGGGTGGGAGGTATTGTTCAGTATTGCCTTTATTTTGGACAACATTCGCCTCTTCAACACTACTGTCATAGAGTCCAGCTCCATCCCCAAAATGATACTGGCGTTGTGGAACGGTTTGTTCAGTCTGTTTGCTTCTGCAACCCTCAGCCTGCTGCCCCATCATGCAACAGCATAGAGGATAGAGCTGGCAACAACAGACTCATAAAGTATCCTAACCAGTGTTCGGCAGATGTTAAACGACATTAGCCACCTCAAAAAATAGAAAAGGCTCTGGCCCTTCTTGTAAAGTGCGATAATGATCTTAACCCGGTTCAGTTTATTGTCACTATGAACTCCAAGGTATTTATAATCTTCCACATTGACGCCCTGAATGGAAACAGGGGTTGCTGGTGTTTTGGATCTCCTGAAATCCACAATCAGTTCCTTGGTCTTTGTCACATTAAGCTGCAGATGATTCTGCTCACACAATGTGACGAAGGGATCCGCAGCAGCCCGATATTCTGTCTCCTCACCTCCACTGATACATCAAACTACAGCAGAGTCATCAGAAAACTTCTGAAGATGTCAGGTCTCTGTGCAGTAGTTGAAGTCCGTTGTATAGAGGGTGAAGAGGAAAGGAGAGGGGACGGTCCTTTGTGGTGCTCCGGTGTTGCTGACCACCGTGTCCGACACGCAGTGCTGCAGGTGCACATACTGTGGTCTTCCAGTCAGGTAGTCCACAATCCAGGACATAAGAGAGGCATCCACCTGCATCACTGTCAGCTTCTCACCCAGAAATATTAATTCCTTCACACAACAAAGCCCAAATATGGTTAAATAAAGTTTCATTTCAGTTTCGTGGAGGTGAGAGCGCCGAATCCTAACCATTACACCACCAGGGAAAATGTAAGTTGTTTAAATCGAATTTGTTTGCGTGTGGAACGCTCCATATGTTGTGTGAGTGTGTTTGTGTTCTTCGATGTTTTTTAAAGGTTTGTGTTCTTAGATGAGGTTTTGTTCGTTGTGTACGTTGCATGGGTTCCTGTTGAGGATGTTGCACTGCTTGACCCTTCCTTCATAAATGCCAGTGGGCAGCATTTTGTTGAGGCTGTTTAATTGACTACCAAATAAATTTGACATCACTGACCATGTACTTTGCTTTTGTTGAGTGTTTATTTGCCAGAGAGTCTGTATGGTGCAAAGTTTGTGTGTATGTTTTTTCGTGTCACAGGTCAGGCAGTTACATCAATGTAATTTCCCTATCTCTACCAACCATACCTAAGAATTTTGCATCTGAAGCTTTAGTATGTTATCATAGGACACAGAAAGTTTATTTTGTGAAGATTTATGGCAAAGATTTGCCCCTGGGCTATAGTGGGAAATTTACGTGACAGCTCATCGCTATCCACCAACTTGGGAGCATCTGTGAGGACAGGTTGGGGGAAAGCTTTTCCTCCAGCTAAATCATTACCCAAAATAAACGATACCCCCTTAACTGGCAACCGAGGATGGACTGCAACCTTAACAATTCCAGATACGATGTCAGAATGAAGATAAATGGCATGTAAAGGAGCCCTCACTACACCGAGGTGGATACCTCGCACTAGAACATATGTGCCACAGCTGGACTCCTCGGACAAAGGTAGTACCCTGTAGTAAACTGTCACACCATTGTGAAGCCAAGCTTTTGGGTTTGTTTTGTGCTTTCTGATAACGTGGGACAAGCAGCAATGAGGTGATTGGATTTGTGACAGTAAAAGGATTCATGGCCCTCAACCTTTTTAGGTGCGCTTAAAGGAGCACTAGAGTTGTAGCTGCGCTCAGAAATGTCGCTCCGTGGAGGAGAAAATACAGCTTTATGCTTAAGCGCAAACTCATCAGCCATAACAGCAGCATCAGTGAGTGAACAAACTTTTTGTTCATTTAAGTAAATCATAATTTTATCCAAAATGCAAGTCTTCAATTCTTTCAACTGATCAACGGTAATGACCTTATTTGCGGTGCACCACCTATCAAATAAAGCTGACTTTTCACATGCAAATTACACATACGTTTGGCTGGTGGTTTTGGCATGTCTACGAAATTTCTGTTGATAAGCTTCAGGGACAGATTCATACGCCTGTAGCACAGCTGATTTTACGGTTTCATAATCCATACTTCACTCTCACTTTAAGGCAGAGCGTACTTCCTGAGCTTTCCCCATAGGTACAGGAGACGCAAGTGCACTGGAAGTGGGCCTATTTCTTAGTGCCAACTCTAATCATTCCAGTTCCTTTAGCTTTATCTCCTTCTGAATCTCAAGCTCCAGTGTTTGGAACTGCAGTAACTGCACTTGATACTGCTGACAACTCAAGTCGAGGTCAAGTTAGTTGAGGCACGAGCATGGGTTCTTCCAGCTGTGAGCCTCTTACGACGGGATCTATGTGTGTCGGGCTCTCGGGTTTTGAAACAGCATTTGCCGCATCGAAATCCTTTGAGTCCTTTTGCAACACCCATCTCGGTGGGTTCAAGAAGCACTCGCTTCTTCACCAGCATTCCATACACCGTTTTTTTTTTTTTAATGTGTAACAAGACGAACTTTCTGATTCTGAGCAAATTTCAGTTAAATTTTTTTATTACCTACAAGAATTAGAAACAGTTCTTTTGCTTATATTTTTGTATTTTAGTCGGCATTAGTATATACCACATGGGTGCAATCTGAATGGCTTACTATTCTCTGAGATACTAGATATTATTCAGTGTAGGTAGTTAAGTTTACTTAAAATAAAAAATCAGCTGACTCACAGTTAGTCACAGTCACTTGGAGCAAACAATGTAATCACTTCATGCTTTAAAATGGAAAAATTAACCATACAAATGTTATTGAATTTTTTTCCCTGCGTTTCTGATAAAATGTACTGAAACACCTTTTAGAGGGAGCCGTTTACTTAGATTTTTGAATAAATAGGGTCAACAGAACAGACACCATTAGCTACATTGAGCTTAGCTTGTTTAAAATGCAGAACTTACCTGGCCTGCCGCAGTGTCATGGTTAAAAACTATAAAAAAGTTTTAGCTTGGTTGTTTGGGTTTTTTTAATGTTTTTAAATTTTTTTGCATTTCTCATAAATATACTGAAGGTCGATCTTTTATTACCCCCCATGTGACATCTCCTCTCACTTGAATTGCCGTTACAAAACGAGATTTGGCATTGTGCAAGGCTGGCTCTTCATAACAAACATGGCGGAATTGTGGGAATACCAAAAATCTCCGCAATCATTTGACGAGGCATCATCCACACTTGACATGGTTTATAGGGTTTTTTTTTTTCCCTTGCATTTCCAGAAAATGTTTTTACAAGTATGGTTTGAATCTGAATTCACAAAGCAAAATGATTTTGAACTTGTGGTAAAAAATCTGAACATGTAATTTGAAATGTGCACTTGTAGAAAACTTTTAAGGGCAAGGAAATACTCTCTCAGTTGACAAGAGGAAGAAACCTTGAGAGGAACCAGACTCAAAAGGTAAACCCATCCTTATTTGGGTGAAACCATAAAATACAAACCATATAAGAGAAACTTCATGACAGTCCAACATGTAGTCCGGTTGGTTATACCACAACTGTAAGTCCTAAATAATTGTCGCAAAAGAGTTAATATCACCTTTGGCTTGTTGGACAGCCGCTATTTCAGCCTGCACTATTGGTTTGAAGCTAAATCATGGACATATGTTTGAGATAGTGGAGTGAAGAGCTGCGCGTTAAAACCTTCAAATTCCTTTGTGATGCGTTCTTCCCATGTCAGATTGGAGCATAATTACCTGGAAGAGGTTTTTAAAGTCCCAGTGTCTTGAAAGATATTTTACTGGTATTTTTATTGCATATATTTTCTACATAAAAAAAACTCTTCACTATGGGATGAGTGAAAAGGCATTTATACTGTATATTTATATTATGATGTGTTTTAAAACTCGTAATTCTCGTAATTCCGACTCGAACAGAAGATCAGAAAACCGGAAGCCATGGTTTGATGACGTATTTAGGGGAAGTGCAGTGTATAAACAAGTACATAGCGAGTGGAGAACACAGATTCAATATTGCTGTGTATGCTAGTGAAATGGAAGAAAGTGCTGTAGAACTAGAACATTTTTCACTCTCAGCCTCTGATTCAGGTGGAACAGAGAATCAAATCACTTAATTCCCACTCCCTCAGTGGGAAACATGCAGCCAAACCAATATGAACTGCATACATCAGAGATTTGGACTCTGAACATACACTGAGGATGGGAAAGCCGGACAAGCAATCAAAGACTGAACAGCACGGACTTGTACGACATCAGTATTTATTAATACAATATTATTCCCAAAACAGATCTACTTTTAAATGACTGGTGGAGCAAGCACACACATTCACTGACCTTTCAGGTGGCACTGACTGGCATATATAATATATATAACATGTGCCTCTCTTTCCTTTTCCTTTTCTCTTTAGACTTAAAATCTCCACTTTTTCCTTTAGCTAATACACATTCTATCCTTTTTCATTTGTGGGTTCTAGCTTCTTTCTTTTAGCTGCCTGTTCTTTGTCTTTCTCCTTCCTTTCTTCCTTAGCTGTAGAAGTTTAACTTTTTCTTTTAGCTGCCTTACGTTCTCTTCATTCATTCATTTTCTGAACCGCTTAATCCTAATTAGTGTCGCGGAGAGGCTGGCGCCCATCTCTTCTGACTCTGGGCGAGGGCAGAATACACCCTGGACAGCTCGCCAGGCCATTACATGGCAGAAACACGCTGACAGCTATGCAGCCTACTCTTGACAAAAATCAACAATGGTTCTTTTATATTCCTCTCACCACAGACAGTGAGAGACATGGCTGGCCTTTCATAACCCAGTTAGCAGCACTGGGGGGGACAGCAGTGACATCCCGTTGATAGTGGGGCTTGAGCCCCCGACCTTGGGATCAGGGGGCTATTTGTTGTTTGCTTCATAATAAAAAAAATCCTCAAAGTTGTAGGCATGTTCTGTAAATGAAATGATGCAAACCTTCAAACAATCCATTTTAATTCCAGGTTCTGAGGCAACAAAACATGAAAAATGCCAATGGGGATGAATACTTTTGCAAGGCACTGTATGTCTTTATAATATAATATGTGTGCAAGATGGCTGGAGGCACAAGATGCAAATGTTTTTTCTTTTGAAAACAAAATGAGTAGACGTAAATCCCGCGGCCACTGGCTTAATTTGAAAGCTGTGAAAAATACAAAAACAATTTAA
This sequence comes from Tandanus tandanus, assembly GCA_039654325.1. Classification (NCBI taxonomy): domain Eukaryota; kingdom Metazoa; phylum Chordata; class Actinopteri; order Siluriformes; family Plotosidae; genus Tandanus; species Tandanus tandanus. The sequence continues at coordinate 6,052 of JBCNYH010058330.1, read as the reverse complement.
CAAAACAATTAAACTTTGCTTTCAAGGTAGGGCAACGTTTTTTGACTTGGACAGTTTTTTGGGTGGGTTGGTTGGGCAACCAGAATCACAAATATTTTTTTGTTCGGCCTAATGTGTATAAGAACAAATTAACATGGCTGCCTGTGTTATCTGGTGTCAGTAACCCAGTTTGTACTAACAGTGATTAAACTTGAAGCTGTTTGAGATTTAAGTTTATTTTCTCCTCCTTTTTATTTTACACTCTGCTTTGTGCAGTTCTAATATGTCTGTGCTGTGTTTGATTGTAACATTCTACACAATGTTTACATAATATCAGTTTGTGCTAATGCTCATGTTGATATGGAATATCTATGGTTAGTTTGGGTTGTAGTGTGGAACTCAGCAAGGTAGGTAATCACATTTTTTCAGTTGACTTGTGATAAATAAACGGCTTAAACTTAATTTCATGAAATTAGTACTATTGAAAAAGATTTTAATATATTTTGATACAAAGGTAAGAATAGATCGCAAAAGCGCTTATTTTGATTCGCATTTCGTACCATGATGTAGCATCATATATGATACGTTGAAAGGAAAGTGCATGAAGGTGGGTCTTTTCTTTCATTCAAAGTTTTGCCATGTTGAAATACAAGAGAAAAAAAAAATCTAAAACAAGATATTTTCCCCCCATTTTTAAAGCCTGACAATGATGCTCCAAGTGACCAAGCTGATTTATGACCAGTTTTACTGTCCTTAGCAGTCGTTATGCAGGGGAGCACCACTAAAATCTGAAATTGTTTATAATGTACTGAAATTTATTATGTAAAAATAAGATATATTAAATTTGTATGTCATCTTAAATGAAAAAGGTAATATAACTGCTTTGGGGTCAAATTGATGTAAACCCAGTTGGGGTCAATTTAATGTAAACCCAGTTGCACCCAGTTATATATAGAGCTGCGAAACCTTGGAGTGTGAAATAAATAAGAGGAGAAAATAAATTTAAATCTCCAACAGCTTCGAGTTTAATCACTGTTAGTACAGGCAGGGTTACTGACACCAGATAACACAGACATTTGTTCATTTTGGAGAGAGAATATATTAGAATATGTTAAACCTGTTAGAATCATTTTAAATATAACCCCAGAACCTGGAGAATGAGATTTTATGATTTTTATTCTGAAAACCTTGAAAGTAAGTTCAAGGTGCAAACGATGGAAACCTCAAAAATTGCTCTGCAAAACATTATGAACATTTCGGACCCTGAAATCCTTCAGCAGGGGGCGCCAATGTTTCATGAAAAGTGGGGTGAAAGTGATGTCAAATAAACAATTTAAACGGAAGTGGTGTCTATAGATCTTCTGCAATACGCGTCATAACCCGAAAGCCAATGAGAAAATACTGCGCCGGCGCCATACTGGCAGCCCCATGGAGGCTGTGAATGTAGAACGTAGAGTAAATGTGCTGTAATCGGTTGTTCCAACTGCGCGGAGAGGGAAAGAGACAAGCGTTTTTTCCATGTCCCAGCAATTATTAAAAGCCAGGGCGAGCATGCTTGAGAACTTTCCAGAAAAAAAGAGCTAAATGGTTCAGCAACATCGCCAGAGCAGATTTGGATGTAAAAATCTGCGTTTGCAGTTACCATTTTATTATAACTGGTGAGTTCACATGTAAAGCTAATATTTTGTGTCTTGTTTTGTTCATAATAATGACAAAGCCACTCATTAGAAAGAATTATATTGAAAGCAAAGCACAGACTGAGAGAAGCTGTGTGTTGTTAGTTAGATCGGCTGGGTAGAAACAACGAGTTGAGACCATGCTAAGTGAAGTCCCAACTGTTAGAACGTTCTTCTTTTCTAACGGCATATGATGTGCAGCGGTTTTATGTACTAATATTTTTTTCAAGAACATTTCAGACTGCTCTGTGTTCAGTCTTCACTCGTTTGTGCACTCGAATGGGAGGCACGTGTAGAAACCGTTGTAATTCCTACACTGTTCACCTGATTTGGATGTAAATACCCTCAAATTAAAGCGGAAAGTCTGCAGTTAAAGCAAATCTTGTTTGTTTTATTTCAAATCCATTGTTGCTGTGTATAGAGCCCAAAATATGAGAATTGTGTCGATGTCCCAATATTTATGGACCTAACTGTATATGTGTGTGTATATATGTACTCTTGACCCTCGATTCTATGTATATCGGAAGCTGGAGACAAAGGGCCGGATCTACGGTTTGCGTGTATAGAAACATGTGCAAAAAAATGTACATTAAGGGTTGCGTCTTGCGAAGGTCTTGCTGGTCTGCATCCAGTTAGTACGTTTTCTGCAATGAATATGCAACATGGGGCATTTACATGCAATTGTGCGTGTGCTGGGAGGAGAAAATGTAAATATATTATTTTAGTACACGCAAAAGCGATTTATCAAACCTGAAAGCAATTTTGCCAATACAAACTGCGTCTATATTTAACACGTCTCAAAGAGAGGTGCAAACGGTTTGTATGAGTAATTACGCACATTTGCGGTTATTGTGGCGGGAAGGAGACATCGAAACGATGAAAGAACGCATTTTTCACCCTCGTGTGAACTTTTTGGGGAATGAGGAAACAGTCATTAAAACATATAAAACCTATCCAGCCTTGCCATTTTGGAGCTGTTGGAGGAACTCTGAGTAATGCAATACCTACATATGGAGCAACAAACCAATGCTGCGGGGATGCAGACATGCAGCAGTCTCATTCGAAGTCACTTCTTGGGGTATGCATTTATTTTTCTATTTTCATTCTATATGTAATGCAGAAAAACACCTTGATTAAACATGTGTTGTAGATTAGAATACGAGTTCCAGACCGTTCCCTCTAGTCTAGTGTGACCCAATAAACCACAGAGCATTGCAAAGTTAAGCAAATCAACATTTATTGAAAAATGATGATTGAAATCACTTTCTAAATTGATATAAACATATTATCAAACAAAATGCTCAGTCTCATTAACGTCGAATTTGGTTAAGTCCCGCAAAATCATATCACACACATTGCTTCAGTCACAAAATATATTAGACTATAGCTCTAACATGCAGGTGGCAAAAAAACAAACAAACAAAAAAAACCCAGCTCTTTGTCGACTAGCCTTTTTTACACAAAATAAATATTCACAGCAGTGTAAGTGTTACGTCCATATTGAACTCTCTCCCCGACTCTCACACACCGCAAGCACACTCCCCCGAGTACTAATCATCATCACCTGCACCTCATTACCCGAGCTGATTGACTTTCCTATATAAACCCCCGCTAGACACACTTCAGTGTCTAGCCTCGTTGGAGATGCATGTGTTTCACCGCTACTCCTTCTAGCATCTTGGACTCACCTTGATTTCCACGTTCTCTACCCGTTGCGACTTCTCCTGAAGTTTACCCGGACCCTTGGTTTATTTCCATGTTGTGTTTGTTGGTTTTGGTTCGCCCCCCGTGGCAGGTTTCCTTTTCTGACCCCGTTTTGTGTTGTCCCTGTTTTTGTGGCTCACGGAGCTCGTGTTTGTTTTGGGATAAATAAAGCCCGCATTATCACTATCCTCTTGTCTCTGGGAGTCATCATAACAGAAGGCTAGACCGAGACAGACGAGATGGAGGTCACACCCACTTTCCCTCCGGACGTGTTCCAATCTCTCGAGGAGAAGGTACGGCGTGTCCTCACACCTTTGGAGGCGCCCTCGGCGAGGCCGGTGCTTGCTGCTTCCGCTGAAGGAACGCTACTCCGGGGACGCTGACAGCTGTGAGGGAGTCCTTCTCCAGTGTTTGCTGGCGATTGAGATGCACCCCGCTCGTTTTTCCACCGAACGAGCCAAAGTCGCCTATATCGTCTCCTTACTATCCGGCAAAGCAGTGGGCAGAGGGGCAGTGGAGACAGAATGGTCCAGCGGTATCAACATACGCCGCTTTCACCACTCACTTCCTGGAGGTGTTCAGCCGCCCCGACGGTGATACCAACCAGGAGAAACTTCATCGGCTTCGTCAAGGGCGGATGGAAATCGGACGGTACGCCATGGAATTCCGAACCCTCGCAGGGACCAGTAGGTGGAATGAGGCGGCCCTAATCACCCATTTCCGTCAAGGCTTAGAACCTTCGCTGCAGTTACAACTCTCCGCCTACAACGATTCCATGGGGCTGGAGAGGTTCATTCAGCTGGCCATCCGCGTCACGCATCGACGGAGAGGGTGCATCGTGGAGTTGCAACATCCTGTCCCCTCCACACCAACTCCACCATCCGCAGAACCTATGCAGGTGGATTCGCTCCAACTCACTCCCGCCGAACGACGCAGACGTACTACGGAGGGACTTTGCATCTACTGTGGCCAGTCGGGACATTCTCTATCAACCTGCCCTACTTGTCCCCCACGTCCGTTGGTGAGTCAAGATCACATCAAGCCCCTAAAGTCCAAGCCTCTATCCACTCCAGTAACCCTCACTATGCCACTGTGCTCTCTTACAGTCACAGCGTACACCCTTCTCCGTACAATCCATAACTGGGGAACCCCTCACTTCATGGGAACTTCAGCTCCAGACGGACTCCGTGCTTCTGAACATCGGCTTCCTGCACTAAGAAGAAAGATCATTCCTGGTACTCGAAAACTCAACCGCCGACATCATCCTTGGGCGACCGTGGCTCGTACTCCATTCACCCTCCATCTCCTGGGCCACCGGCGAAGTCCTGAAGTGGGGAAAAGGGTGCTTCCTGCATTGCTTTCCCGCAGCTCCCCAAAGAACCCTTCGGAACCACATCGAAATTGGTACCACCACCATAGAGAGCCCCTCAGCCCAGACAGTCATATCGATTCCGGAGGAGTATTCCGACTACCATGACATTTTCAGTCCGGGACTCGCCGCGGGATTACCACCCCACAGACCCTGGGTCTGTGCCATCGAACTGGTACCCGGCACATCGGTCCCCAAGGGGTGAGTATACCCTCTGTCTTTGCCTGAACGATGAGCCATGGAGGAATGCATAGATGAAGCACTACAACAGGGCTATATTCTTCCGTCCACCTCACCTGCGGCCTCCAGTTTCTTCTTCGTCTCCAAGAAGGATGGGGGCTTACGGCCATTCATTGATTACCGGGCACTTAACCAAGTCACCGTCAAGTTCCGGTACCCATTACCACTGGTACACGCAGCCCTGGAACAGCTCTGTGGAGCGACCATATTCAGTAAATTGGATCTCCGTAGGGCCTACAATCTGGTGCGAATCCGTTCAGGAGACGAATGGAAGACGGCGTTTATCACACCAAGCGGTCACTATGAATATCTGGTTATGCCGTATGGGCTAGCGAACGCTCCTTCCGTGTTTCAAGGTACGTGTACATCGATGTTATCCTCATCTTCTCTCCAGACCTTTCGACCCATGTACGGCATGTGACCAAAGTTCTCCAACGTCCACGCCACCATCAACTGTTCCTGAAGGCAGAGAAGTGCTCCTTTCACCAGGCGACAATATCGTTTCTGGGCTATGTGATAACTCCCCAAGGGGTCCGTATGGAGGAGGAGAAGGTCAAGGTCGTCAAAACCTGGCCCGAACCCGAGACGGTCAAAGCCCTGCAAAGATTCCTGGGATTTGCCAACTTCTACCGCCGGTTTATTAAAAACTTTAGTGTTTTGACAGCTCCTCTCACCACGCTCCTCCGTGGCAAACCCAAGACCCTAGTCTGGAACGACACAGCCAAGCACGCCTTTCAAAACCTCAAGGAAGCATTTCTCTCGGCACCGGTACTCCATCATCCAGATCCCGATAAGCCATTCATCGTGGAAGTAGACGCTTCAACCAGTGCAGTGGGGGCTGTACTGTCGCAGCGCCGTACTGTCGCAGCGCCAACATACTCGGTCTAACTCGGACGTTTTATTTGCCGACGTTTTATTATACGCCAATTTTTCTTTTGTTCTTCTTCTGATGTCTTGATGTCTTCTTTTTATTTCATCCACTGTTTGCATCGCATCATCAGATTTCCTTGCTGTAGCTCATTTAAGTGTTTATTGGCTTCATCTACCAACACCTCTAATTCTGTAGGGTCGAATTTCATTTTGC
>JBCNYH010058101.1:0-11341 GCA_039654325.1 Tandanus tandanus | reverse complement strand
CGCCCAGAGTCGGCTGAGATGGGCACCAGCCTCCCTGCGACCCTAATTAGGAATAAGCGGTTCAGAAAATGAATGAAATGAATGAATGATGATTATGGTAATTAATGCTTAGATAGCAGTAATGCATAATTTAATCTGCGTTGAGGATACCTTAATTATCATTCAAAATTAAAAATATTATACACCTGTAGTGTTTTTACCCTGAATGTAACTAATTTAATGGGCGCCCACCAATTTTACTCAAACTTAAATTTTTTTACCACCAAAAAGGACCATCCTAGTGCTATACTGGTTTCAGGATAGGAGTTTCTCAGTTCACCTGGGCAAGTACTCCTGAAATGGCCATGCTTGCTTCAAGGTTCTGTTTCGGCTCTGCCTTATTTATTTATTTATTTATTCTTATTTTTTTTCCCCCTCTCTATTTATATCTGCTACCCTTGGCATCAATTTTTTTATAAATATAATGTCTCCTTCCACTGTTTTGCAGGCGACATTCAAATCTACCTATCCACAAACCTAAAAGCTATGGGTTGCTTGCTTGTCTAAATTATATCAACTTATCGATGAGCTTAAATTTCCTCAGGCTCAACAGACTACCACCATCTTACCTAGCTGAACTCGAACACGTTTACCCACCACCTAGAGGGCTGAGTTCAGCCAGTCAGTTGTTCCTTGTTATGCCTAAAACTGGGTTCCACAATTAGAGGTAATCAGGCTGCCTCTAACTTTTGCATCAGTTTACCTGTTAATGAATCTGTCCCCACTCTGGAATGCTTTAAATCACTTTTAAAGGCCCATCTCTTCTCTATGGCCCTTGTATTGAGTTCAGTGTTGTTTTACCGACAAATCTTGGTTTCATTTATACTATGATGTATTTATTCCCATTTTTATTTTTAGCTATTGTGTTTTACCTTTTTTTGTTTTTTGTTTTTTTTTTAAATCCAAATTCTTTCCAGACATATGAGCAGAGGAAGATCGTGGAGTTCACATGCCACACTGCATTCTTCATCAGTATCGTGATTGTGCAATGGGCAGATTTGATCATCTGTAAGACCAGGAGGAACTCCGTTTTCCAGCAAGGAATGAAGTAAGTCGAGATCATGAAACCTGGAATAGTGTTCAGAGTGCACTGCTCTTTGTCTTTTGGATCTGTGATTAAAAGCTTTATTTCTTGGTAATTCAGGAACAAAATTCTCATCTTTGGGCTGTTCGAGGAAACCGCTTTGGCAGCTTTCCTGTCCTACTGCCCAGGAATGGATGTTGCCCTTAGAATGTATCCACTCAAGTAAGTTCCTCAAAGAAGGTTCGAATTTCAGGAGACTGAAAGCACTGATTAATAACACGAGGAACTATATATTCCAAGCAGAATGTTTGTGTGCAAGTAGGATTTTCCTGTTACGAGAGAGAACATCTAAAGAGTTTGCAAAATAGTCATATTTATTAACATTCTTTGGTCTTGCTTCTCCAGACCAAACTGGTGGTTCTGTGCCTTCCCCTACTCACTTCTTATTTTTATTTATGATGAAATCAGAAAGCTCATCATCCGACGCAGTCCAGGAGGTAAGCGTGGAGAAACAAAAACACTTTTGTTTGTAATTTATATATGTATGCATGTACCCCTACTGCCCTGATTTATATACAAATCTGTTAACTATGTGTTCATGAAAACATGGTTTAATAATATATTTGCATATAAATCAGGGGCAACGTTAAATAACTTCAAAATTCAGGACCATATTATCTTTAATATTGTGTACTATGTATTAGTTAGAGTCATGCACTCGAAGAGATTTATGATGACTAAAGGAGTGTATCTGTTCTGTTGTAGGTTGGGTGGAGAGAGAGACCTATTACTAAAGCATCCTGTCTACATTGCACAGTTTTATTTGCATGGCTGCTTGGAATTTAACCTCAGTAATTCAGTTTTTTATATATATATATATATATATATACACATAGATCCATACACACAAAACTCTGTACATCTCTAGGGAATGCTCAACATAAACATGGAGATCATGAACCAAGACATTGTGTGCCTTGTTTCTGAACCCGGACCAATTTTCTATGTTTTTAAAATTGTGATAAATAAACTCCCAGTCGTTTCCCCACGTTTGGAATCATCTGGATGCTTTGCATTTATTCATTTGGCAGACACTTTATCCAAACAGGCCTACAAATTGATACAGGATATGTGTTTAGATCTGAACAGCTTGAAAGGGTCTTCCTCAAGGGTCTTGACGTGTCCAGTGAACGCAATCTTTTTGTTTGTAGTTTAGCTCTTGTTGTGAATTGACTAATCTAAAAATGGAGGGGGGGGGCATGTTAAGAGTAGTGTCACTCTGTACACATTAACTTTACATAGAATAATTCAATCGTCCTGTTTGCAAAGTCCATTTCCGAAAGTGGGATGAACTTTACAGATGTGACTTACCAGCTTTTAAGGCTTTCCTGGTGCAAAATGATCTGAGATTTACAGACCAAGTTTGAGCCATTAAGGTCTGTGTTTCTGTACTTCCAACTCGGGTGGGTTTTAAAGTCTGCTCTTTATATACAGTACTTTAAAAGGGAAGCAAATTTCAGCCTTAATGACTCTGGTTCCCCAGCGTGTACTCAAAAGCTGTTTCATCACGTTTGAAGATCATTATGTTAAATTGACACCGCGTGTTATGAGATGACGTGAATTCCAAATATTCACATACGCAAAAAAACTTGAGCCGCAAATGGGCTTTGGTGCTGTTGATGGACACATTTGGCTACAGAGGTATCATTTGCCTAAGATATCTTTTTATATGTGAAATAAATAGGCGATTTAAGCTTTTTAATTTTATTTCTTTCTTTTTTTTTTTTTAACTGACCTGTTACATTTAAAACCAAATTTTTCTTTGGCTACTATAAAACCGCAATCAACTGTTCAATTGACTAAGTTAGAGCTTGAATTACACTCTTTGAGCCGTACTGTGTTCAATTGATTTACACGTATTTGATGTGTGGCACATCAAACTTTTCTTTAATCCCAAAAGCATTGAAAAAGACAAGGGAAAAGGTATTGCAGTACATTCTGTTTGGTGCAGTAAGAATAAGCATGAACTCTGTGTACTTTTTATGTAGGAGTATGCTTTTTGCCTGATTTGAAACCAAAAAAAAAAAAAAAAAAGTGATTTTTGTATTTTAAACCATTTATTACATGTGCATGATTTTGCATGACTTCTAGAGAACAAAAAATTATACAAACAAAAGAGCCACTGGGTCCAACATTTAAGTGACTATCATCAGGCAGGGGAAATGCCCGGGGACCAGGCAACATGTGTACAGTCATCATTTCTGCCTAGTTTAGATTTCACCACTTTTTGAAACCTTAAAAAAAATAATTGAAAAAAAAAAAAAGGAAATGAGCTTGCCAATTATCTGTTTTATGACCTCCTTGATATGTAATTCTTCTATAAATGCATTCCCTATGTGAATGAAGACTGTTAAATCCAATAAAAAGACAAACACTTGTACCGTTTCCTGAGCTTTTTTATGTATTTGTACAGTTGGTGTTTTGTTTTGGGTTTTTTTTTTTTTCCTTTTTTCCTCCCCACGGTGCTTTTAGCAGTAAAGATAGGACACAAAGCAATGTGACCAAAATCCAGAGGTAGAATTGCATTACTCTTCGACTAGTTCTATAAGCAGAATTAGTATATACTACTCGTAAATGGCATTATCTGATTGGCTTACTGTTTCTGAGATATTAGACATTAGTATATACTACATGTGAATGGCACGATCTGATTGGTCTGCTACCTCAAGATTAAATAATTAATGATTATATAATGCTTCAATCAAAATGACAGACAGGCAATTGAGCAGGCGGCAAAAAAATGAAGAAAAATAGTTTCTTGTAGTGTATATACTAAAACTTTTGAGTTGGTATGCAAGCACACTTTTACAGAGCCGGTTTTCTGTGTTTATGTAGGCTAACCTCTTAGTCTGACTAACACAATAATTTGACTCTTCAAACATCATATAATCATACTGATTGTGTTGGTAGAGCTCTTCCATAACTGCCATGTGGTTAAAAAGTACAAACTGTAGCAGGAAATCCACTAGTTTAAAAGGAAGTCCAGTTGTCTTGCAATTGTCCTAACCCATTTTAGCAAACGCTTTATCGTCGACAGAGTGAGGCCGTCTTCACACTTTCAGTCTATAATTAGGTCCAGATAAGATGGAGACGTAGTCCTATCTTCTGGCTATAGTTAGCACTTTTGCTGCTGCGTTCTTGACTAACTGCGGCTTGTTCGTGCATGTAGTGGAACATCCAGACACAAGTATCAATTAAATCACAATTATTTAATCTAGAAATAACACAAGCATGAACAAGTTTTTCCACAATGCAGTTTTCATTTGAACCTGAGCTTCAAATGAAAACTGAGGTCAATCTCGCACACCGTTCTTTGTACTGCTACACGTGAGGGAACTGGAATACCATCAGACACCAGTCTACTACTGCCCTGTTGTTTATGAACTCATTCCTTGCCTTTATTTAGCTGATGTCTCATCTGAATTGGCTAAAATGTGTGTTATCAGCAAAACGATGGAATCTGACACGAGTACCAGGTTTACGAATAATAATTCACAAAGGAAGCAGGTAGAGAAGAGAGCATGGAGCCTAAAACATATTCATACATATATATTTAACATGTATCATAACATATATGATTATATATATATATCATACAGATAGACCAAACTTTATCTTAGTAAGTAAAGAGAGGAGTTCAACATATGCTTGTTGCACACTGCGGACCAGATTTAATCTGGAAAATTATAATTTTTCACTTCTTTTATTGACTCCAAATTAAACAATCAGCTATGTCATGTCTTTCTCATGACCAAAAAAAAAAAAAAAAACACCTCTTCAGCAACTATTACTCCCACCACAAACACCATAACTGCTGATATAGCTGCTACCAAAGGAAAAGCAAGTGACCTAATTCAGTTCCTCTGGGAAGGCTTTCAGATAGAGTATGTATGAGATATTTGACTGGCTGTGGAGATTTGTGGTATTCAGACACTATGTACAATAAAATGATATAAGCAAAAATAGATACAACTGAGCAATAATTAATATTAGGGCAGCTGGCATTAAAATGTTTTTTTGAAAAGATGAGTTTTGAGAAGGGTTTCCGCAGGGTATTGTCATTAAATTGATTTTGTCAAAGTTAAGGCATTAAATCGGATTAAAAAGCATAACATTTTATTCCCACATGCATTAAAATATTTGAATCTAATAAAAAAAATAAAATTATTTTGGCTATACTGTATATAATAACTTGCTGTTGGCAAATATGTACATTGATGCGATAACGCATTAGCAGTTAACAGTAATTGCCTGCGGCCGGCGCAAAATTGCTGTAATACTGGATAGTAGAGTTGGACAAATAAAACTTGCAGAGAAGATCCTTTGAGCAGAGTGCGAAGAAAGTAAATTTAGTAAGTTGCAAAGAAATGAGGAAATGCAAAGATGGTTGCAAGACAGAATTTAGGACATGATTGCAGCCTGGTAATGTGGAGAAGATTTTGCACTGTTTGATTTTTTTTAAAAAAAGGAAAAAGTATTTAAGATAGGTACAATGGGTGTCAATGCCATTCAATCACATATGCAGTCTGATAGCCAAAAATCGCTTGTAAGAGGCAGACAGCAATCAGCTGTGTCATGTTACTTTCTCATGACCAAAAAAAACTACAAAATAACCTCTTCAGCAACTACTACTCCCACCACAAACACCATAACTGCTGATGTAGCTACTACCAAAGAAAAAGTAAGTGACCTTCAAGCAGCGTTTGGTTTGAACATTGCTGGCGGAGGTGTTTTGTTATGCTAACAAGGATGAGCCACATTGTGGTGCAAATTATTTTTACAAATCGAATAATTTAAGGAGGAGATATAAGGACAAATGCAATGAATTAAAAAAAATGTTTAATCAGTGTTGGAACTAAAAGCTAGCAAACTAAGCTACATGCACTAGACTACATCTCTTTTTTTACAAAGTTAATACTTTAATATTAAAGTATTATTGTAATTTAATTTTTGACACTTCCGTCAGCCAATTCTAATTCAGTTCGGAGTAAAACAATTTATGTAAATTTTGTAGGTTTTCTCAGCTATACATTGTAAGGGCAAACTTAGATATTTTTTGTTACAAACACACACTACCAGTCAAAACTTTGGACACATTTTATTATGAACTACAAGAATCTACTTAAAAGTGTAATTTATAAATGTATATTATTTGATATCTATCCAGGTAGTATTAAATCTATATTAACTGGGTTTAAATCAGTGGAATAACATCAGACAAGTTCGATGTTGCCCAAGTTCCTGATTTCTCAAATTGCAAGTTGAATGACCGTCCCATTGCGCTCTCATCAGAAGGTTTTTCACAGTTATTGGTACGGCGAATTGCAGCATAACTTCAGGTGAAGGGGAAAAAATTAGCCTGGTGAGGGAACAATTGTTTATAACAGCTGCTGTAGCATGCAGTACCAGCCAAAAGTCTGAACACACCCACTCGTTGTAACTGAAGTAGAAGGTGTGGCCTAACTTTAACTGGTACTGTGTGTGTATGTACACACACACACACATATATATATATATATATATATATATATATATAAGAGAGATGATAAGAGAGAAATGGTTAAATGTAGAGCAGTGAGGTAGGGATTTTGAATTTGATGCACGGAGGGACGGGAAACCAGTGGAAACCAGTGGATTTTCTGGAGCTCAGTGGAGTGGGTGTGGGTGAGTAGATGTGAGACGTGAGATGTGAGTTTTGGATATATTGGAGTTTATTTTAAGGCTTTGTGGGATGAAAAATAGAGGATTTTCTTTTTTTCTTTTTCAGTTTCTGCTGCTGCAAAGGAGAGTAATGGATGGAGGCGGGAATAAAGCAGCCCTAATGAGTTATCCAATGTGTTTGTTTGAAGGAGAGGCTGCTGTCAAAGATGACATGTGTAAGGAGATGGAGACAGGGTGGAATTGGCAGTGATGAGGCAGTAATTTTGAGTGTTTTTTGTGAGGGAATTTGAGTTTGAGGTAGATGGCTTTTATCCAACATTTGAATTCAGTGTTAGTTTGGTGTAAGTTGCAGGGGCCATGCATACAGATATAGAGTCATCAGAACAGTGGACATTGTCAGCATAAGAGTGGAAGTGGAGACTGTGACAACGTACAATGTTGCCAAGGGGGAGCATGTAGTTATGCAGTTATATAAAGAGGACCAAGCACTGAAACTTGGGAGACACCTTGCGATAGTAGTGCGGTAAATGATGAGCAGTTATTGATGTGAAAAAAAAAACTGTTTTCCTGCTCAGTCAATGTGACCTCTGTCACCAGCCTTTGGATTAGTCTAAACCATTTATCTACTATATTGAAAGCCTCTTTTAGCTGTTTCCAATTTCATTTTTATTTCATTTTATTTTACTATTTATTTTCTATTTTTTGAAACTTATTTTTACATATCTATCTGCCCTAGTTAGATAGGCTGTATCTTGCTGCTGTGCCTGCATAACCTTAAAGCATGGGTCCAATCTTATCCACAAAGGCCCGGTGTGGGTGCAGGTTTTCACTTCGACCAAGTAGTAGCCACACCTTCCACATCTTCCACCTGTTTCAATCACTGATGTAAAAAAAAAAAAAAGAGAGAGAGACTAGATTGAACATTATTGTTTTGATTTTGAAGCCAACTGGCAGCCTTCTTGGTGAGACCAGCTTGCTTTAAGATCTCAAAATGGAGCCGTGGAAAGCCAACCCAGCTCGAAAACTCTGAAAATTTTACTGCTGATGGTCAGAATACCCTAAATTCAAATAACTTTACCAATAATTTCACTGATATTTGTAATTAATTGGAAAATGATTAAATAAAAATAAAAAAGCTAAGCATAGCTGAAATTTGAAAAGCACCACTGCACCTCACCATCTAACTTTGTCACTTCACTACCCCTCTCTCTCTCTCTCTCTCTCTCTCTCTCTCTCTCTCTCTCTCTCTCTCATAGACAAACATAATATTTTGTAATTTTCTGGGCCAGTGTTTACTTCCTTTCAGTGGTGTGGAGAGCTAGGATTCATGCCTCATTTCACTCAACGCTCCTCCTGTCTACCTTTGTCTCATTTTATGCCTCTATGTCTCCCTCTAGTGTCACTGTGCCTCTTATCATATACTATATATTGTCTCTTATAATAAATAAATACACTTTTTATTTGCATTATAGCTAAACAGGTATAAAGGACCCAGTAACAGAGAAGGTAACAAAAATGATAACAACTATGAATAATATAAAATACAAATAAGATACTGGAATATGTACAAGCCTCTCACATTCTTAAAGTATTAAAACCAGTAATTCATTCATTCATTTTCTGAACCTTCAGATTAGATTATTGTAATGCATTACTGTCTGGTTGTTCAAATAGGTGCATAAACAAGCTACAGTTAGTCCTGAATGCAGCAGCAAGTAAGCAGAGCAACCTTACTAGAAGAAGAATATATGAGCACATTACCCCATCTTATCTACTCTGCAGTGGCTCACAGTTAAATTTCACATTGAATATAAGATACTACTTTTAGCCTATAAAGTACTGAATCATCTTTTGCCACATTATCTTAGTGAATTTCTTGTCATTTTTGATTTACCATGCCCACTTTGATCAAAAGGTGCAGGCTGCTTAATGTTACATTGAATAATAAAGACTACTGCAGGGGACAGAGCTTTCTCTTATAAAGCCCCACAATTATTAGGTATGTGACAAAAGAATACCAATGTAATCTATACGTTTGCAAAGGTCCTAAAAAGAGCTTTATGGTGGTGTAAAGATCTTTTTTCTCAGATGAATATAAAGAATGTCATGACCTTTAGAAAGTCTTAATCAGGTCATTAATTTTATTTAATAAATTAATTAATATTTCATTTCTTAAGGTTGACTTTCGGGACATATTTAAAGCGTTTCTTCTGGCCTCCTCTTGTACGCTTGCCCTCTTTGAGTTGGGAATAGAAGATCTTCTTGGGAACACGATCATCAGACATTCAGACTAAGTGACTGCTCCATCTTAGCTGGTGAGTGATGATGCAGGCTTTAATACTGGTCGTTCTTGCTTCCTGTAATACCCTGATGTTTGTTCTTCTATCTTCCCAGCTGATGTTGAGGATCTTCCGAAGACAGCGTAGGTGGAACTTTTCAAGAAGTTGCAAATGGTGTCATAAAGAGGCATTGGGATAACAATGGCTCTGTATATCATGAGTTTTGTTTTATTCCTGATATCACAATCTTCAAAGACTCTTGTCCGAAGCTTGCCGAAAGCTGTTTCAGCACTCTTCAGATTTCGTCACTAAGATTGACGTTTGCTGACAGGTGGCTCCCAAGATTGCAGAACTGATTGACATTCTCCAATGTAGTTCCGATGAGTTTAATCAATAGTGGATTACCCCCATGGATGTTTTGGAGGGGGTTGATAGAGTACCTGAGTCTTCTTGATATTGATGCTCAGTCCAAGTTTTGTATATGCCTGATGGAAGGCATTCAGGATCTGTTGAAGGTGTTCCTCCTTGAGAGCTGCCCTGCTATTGTCATCAGCATATTGAAACTTCAGAAAGCTGTGCAGAGTCTTTTATTAATAAATAAAAAAATTACTAATTAGCAGTTCCAATGTAAATAAGGCCCATTCAAAAGAGTCTTTAAACCCTCATATCTACTATTTGTAATTTTTTTAGTAATATTTGGCTCAACAGAGGATGACAGCAAACCTTTTTTGTGATATGGTTTTTTTTTTATCATGCGATGAACATCAGGAATGAAAGAAGATATAGGTTTCTTCATCTTAAATCCTGATCAGCATTATTGATCACCAAAAAAAAACCCTTGACCAGTTGGCTTCCTTTTAAAGTCTTTAGCAGTAACAGTGTTTTAAAAGTATATCACTACACACGAGTCTAAATAATAGTCTTCTGTTTACATGAGGTTAAGTCCACAGTCATGAAAAATAGTCATCAGTTCCAGGTTGAACACCACATGACACGACAATCTCGATATCTGAATTCATTATACATGAGTTCATAGGTTCAGAGATGCAGCAAACAGATTATCAAGAGTCTTCAATAATTTAATAAAGAGTCATTCAGTGTTTTTCAAGTGTCACAACATCAGATCCTCACAGATGAGATAATCAAATAAATTTGGACACATCCTAATCTACAGCAGCAATAACATGCATGCTTTTCTTTCTCTTTAATTTCTCAATCCTGCCAGAGAAAATGACCTTTTCCTGAGAAGCAGTCATACCACACATGGCAGACATTCCTGCCAACAACTGCACCAGACATTATATCCTAAAGTTCTTCAATGGACTTCTTGTCCAATTCAGGAAATTCTTTCTCAAAGTCATCCAGATTGACATGTCTGAGTTTCATTTCAATTGTCTTTCTCTCCTTCTGTTCCTTCTTCTGAACCTTCAAGGTTACCTTCCCTTGCAAATCATGTCTCATCTCCACATGTTTTCTCCTATTAGTCTGCCTTTTTTTTTCTTGCCCTGCTCACTGCCCAACTGACTTTCTCTCTTTATTCCACTTCCATGGCATTTTTTATTTATTTATTTATTTTGCTTTAGTGGTATTGTTCAATACATTTTCACCCAAAAAATTCCACAGAAGTAATTTTTTACTTCTTTTTATTTTAGACAAAAGTGGTGGTGTATAATCTTCACTGCACACTACTGTAGATATAAACTATAGTCAGTCCAGCAATCTAGACTACAACTTATATGTGAATTTTGTCTGGGTAATTCATTTAATCTTTTATAAATGCCCTAAAATTATTTAGCAGTAATTCTTGGCATTTAAAAAAATAATAATAATTCTGCAAAAAAATGTTTTGAGCACGAGAGAAGATGTCACAAAGAAGTGATGATGTCATCGCTTCTGTGATGTGGCTTTTTACCGTAAAAGAAAACAATGGCGGAAGAATAATAATAAAATAATAATAATCCAAGGAAAAACAATAGGGGTTCTAAGGTAACGATTGAACCCCAAATAATTAAATAATTCTTGTACCATTATATTCAGGATTTTAAAAACCTGCATTTTGATATGACACACTTTAGGGTTTGGATAATGTAAAAAGTATGTGACATCACTGGGATGAGAGTAAATTACCTTGTTTGTCACAATCGTCAGCAGTAAAGTCACAAAGATGAAAGTATTTGTTTTATGACAGTAGAAACAATGACAGAGAACTGTCACAAAAGAAGAAAAATTTCACCTTTTTTTAAAGTCAGCGATTCTAAAATCCACAAGTCCATCTGTT
>JBCNYH010057842.1:0-11350 GCA_039654325.1 Tandanus tandanus | reverse complement strand
AGCTGTCCAGGGTGTACCCCGCCCTCGCCCAGAGTTGGCTGAGATGGGCGCCAGCCTCCTCGCGACCCTAATTAGGAATAAGCGGTTCAGAAAATGAATGAATGAATGAATAAATCAAGACGTTAGCTGTAATGCTATAAATTTAAACAATCATCTGATCCAATTTTAATCCAAAAAATATATATGGAACAATTTTCATAAGATTTACTTTTTCAGCCATTTAACTTTTAAATCTTCAAGAAATATTAAAGTCTATAGAATAATACCAGGTGGAAACTTGTTTAAATTGATGGCTTCCCAAGAAAAAATTAATAAATTATAATGAATTATGGAATTAATTATCAGTTTACCCTAACAGTGGTTGTGTTTTCCATATCACGGCCTTTTATTTAATACTAATTCCCTCTTTAAGAACACGAAACAGCCACAAATTCACATTTTTGGTAGATCACACACAGATTTAGGAGCAGATCTGAGGGTTTTTTTTTTTTTTTTTGATTATCATTCTAGTAAGCTTGTGTATGGAATAATCAAAAATAGTATCTGTTTATATGATTGTTAATATCTTAAAGGGGAGTGTTTAGATATGGGGTGCACACACATTATGAAGCCAAGGGTTATAATAAACCATTATGATTCCGGTAAGTCTGTTAGTGCTGTACATCTCATGCTCCCCTGCTTTGATCACAGGAAGTCAGCTTCTTGATTTGGTGCAATTTGCCTTCCTTCAATTAGATGAACAAAAGTGTGTTCCACAAAAATACCTAAATCTTGTCATCAAATCTTGTCAGCCTTTTTAAATCTGATTTTCCAAAAATAAAAACTTAATCAAACAACTCAGTGGTTCATAAATCAGGTATCTTTCAAATGGCTGAAAATATGGTTGCTGTGTTATGTAATTTTCTGATGTACTGAGTCTTTCTGGAAATATTCTTTTAAGAATTATACAAGCAGGTTCATTTGGTTAATATTCTGAAAGTGTATACATTTGTAAATGATTACATCTATATTTACTTATGATTCCGAATGTAAATGAAAATTACAGCTAGTGCAGAATAGGTACGTAGAAGGGGCAGTTCATCAAGGCCCCACACAAGCTAAAACAGTGTTCCTCTCTTCCTTTTCTGTGCAATATGTAATTCTATCTCGTCCTCTTTCCTAGAAAAACACACAGAAGGAAATTTAATGTCAAAGATGAAATTTAAACTTAGGATTTTTTTTTTTTCTGTTGGATTTTCACTCCACACACTTTTATTTCATTTTACACTGTAAACAACATTTTACTTTCGAACCTCAGCAAGTATGAGATTCAAGATGGATTATGATTATACTTCAAGAGTTTTTGGAGGAAGAATCTACTTCAGAGGCTGAAAACATTGAAATCATCACAAACTGAATTAAACACTGTTAATAAATCATGTAGTGCTTTTAAACCTCATTTCTGGATTATAAAGGTTCACGTACAGGCTCTGGTGGAAGAACATTGAAACCTGAAACACAGATGACAGACATTTATGAACAAACTGAATTGTATATCAAAGAGATTTAGAAAGTAAAAATTTGTTATCTAAAAACTTAACATCTTCCCCTTCCTCTCACCAGTTTCATCTGTTTTTCTTCCAAATCACAATTCCAGCAACAATAATGAGAACAAGAAAACCCATGCTGACAATGACTCCAAAAGGTGCTGCATCAAATCCCCTTTCTGTTAAATTAAGAGAGATTTTATTAGTTGATGCATCAATACACTCACCAAAAAACTTTATTAGGAACCTTATATTAAAATTGCATGGGGCTATCCTGTACTTAAAAAAAATAAAAAATAAAAAATGTTCACACATACGTGTCCTAGCCACTGTGATCACCGCATTCTCGGGAAATGGGATGGTCGCACTGATCATACATTGATCTCCAGAGGTCTTTGTCAAATCACAATGATTGGCAATTCTTTCCGACAAAGTTTTATTGTAAAACTTGAGCACTGTCAATCTCGGCCAACATACTGAAATGTACTTCAGAATGTACAGAACAGAGAAATAATGCAGTCTACAGGGATGTCTAGCAGATGCCAGGTGCGTCACATACCTCATACATGTTACTCAAAACGTACCAAAAATATTGGAATCGTCCTATGATTGCAGAACATGTAATATAGATGTAAATTAAATGTATTACAGTGTAAAAGCATATTTTGTCTTTCAAACTTTGCTTTCATCAACAACTCTGTAGCTATTACAGTTTTGCAGACCTTTGGCATTGTAGCTGTCAATTTGTTAATATTTAGAAGGATAAAAAATTCACCCTATGCTTCCTGAAACATCCCCCACAAGTTCAACTGGCTTGATTGGCCAAAACGGCTCAATCAGGGTCATTGTCCTGTTGCAGGAGAAAACCTTTTTACCCTGTTCAACTCTCCCACTTTACCACCACCAAAGCACCCCAGACCATCACATTTGCTCCACTATGATTGACATATGTCACCAAGCACTCTTCCAACATCTTTTCCTTTAGCATGTGCTTTACAAATGAAGAGTTTGAGTTCAAAAACGGATAAGGGCAATTGTTTTAATTATGAGAAACAATTTTTTAAGTAGATTTCCAAAAAAAAAATAAATAAATTCCAGTAGCTTTCAAAAACTTTTTCTCAGTAGCTTTAAAATAAAGCTACTGAAAGTTGTTTCTCTCATAATTAAAACAAACTGTACTTATCTATTTTTGAACTAACCTTTTCAAATGTTCTTCAGTGTGACCCAAAAAATCTTAAACTTAGATTCATCTATCTGTAGAACTTTTTTCCAATCCTCCTTTGTACAATGTCTGTGTTCTGTTGCCCATCTTTTCCTTTTACTGACCAGTCTCAGATTTTTTTTTTGCAGCTCCAGGAGTCATCTCCGTGGTCTCAGACTTCTCTGAAGTCATACACCATTGTATGAGATCTGCAGTTTCATGGCATATTAAATGGAATAGCCTTTATTTCTCAGAACAAACATAGACTAATGAATTTCAGAAGGTACTTTTTCTGGCCATATTGAGTCTGTAATTAAACCCACAAATTCTGATTCTCCAGGTATTACAGTAACCTGAAGATGGGCAATTTTATTGCTTCTTCAATCAGCACAACAGTTTGTTCACAGTGCTGACATAATAGCAAAAGGGTTTTCTGATTTGTCTTATCAACTCTTTTTATTGATAAATAAATGTGCCTTCCTTTCATTTTTTCAAAACAAAGAAATCTAAAAGTGGTCCCAAATTTTGTGTATATATGTGTACACACGTACTACTAGAGGAGACACAGAAGGTAATTGTGCACCGTCTAAAATAAATTAATGCAGCCAATTAGGGCTTCTTTTTCTGAAATGAAGTCCAAAAGGAAATCAAGAAACAACTGGTAAAGCAAGAAAACAAATGAACTTCAGACAGATGCTTTCTGACTGCAATAATTCTTAAGGACTCAGTTCAGCACTTTGATCAGTCTATGGCCTTCACACAAACCATGTCACCAGTACAACCTTTAGCATAGAAGAATTCAATGGAGGCACATAGGAACTCAGCGTAGAACTCTGTGGCAGCGTAGAGAGACTCAAAAACAGTTTATAAGAACTCAGCAGTGGTGCAGATAAAGTAAGCAGCATTGGTGGCATAAAATAACCGAGCAACATAGATTAAAAATCCAGCCCTGAAACACAGACACATAATGAAATGACAGAATTGGCTACAGCACAACAACCAGCTAGAGACCAGACACAGTTTTCTTGGCAGGCACAGCAACAGGCTCAGCAGCAGGCAAACCAACCGGAGGCATAGCGGCAGGCATATATGCACAGTCTCTAATAAAACTAGTTCCATTTCACAACAAAAGCTCTTTTTCCACATTTCTCAAAGGCATAATATTAACTATATACATTACATAATATTAACATAGTATCCTTAAACAAAGGTTTGTCATTAAGCAAAGGTCCAGCATCCAAGGAAGGTTCATCAACTTTTAACCGGTTCTTTACTCTTAATTGAAGGTTAATTTTTACACTCCAAATCAGTTTTCATCTTTAAGTAAAGGTTTCCTAACAAGTTCTCTAAAAAAAAAAAAAAAAACTTAATTATCACATAACTCAAATGCACTATCACTATCACTCAACAGTTCACCTTTGAATACTTGGTCTGGCCAGTCAGTCTTTGGCATAAGCTCTGAAGGGTGAAACATACCAACATGTTGGCCCCTTACGAGGACACTGGAGAGGAGGCTGCCCTTTCAGCCTCAGACAAGAACACTAGAGAGGAGGCTGCAATGTTGGCCCTGGACAAGAATACATGGGGGGAGGCTGCCTACTTAGCCACCAGTACCTGTTCCAAATGAGGTCCAGGATGCACCATGTGTCCATGGAGGATGAGGTATGTGCTATGGTGGGGAAACATCTATGCACATAGGTAAGGTCCTTTGAACAGTTTTGTTCAGAAACAAAATTATAGATGAGGGTCCTGAAGCTGGCTAGATTGATGTCCCCAAAGACAACCCTGGCTTACTGATGCTATCGTTTTTCTTGCAGAGCTTGTCGGAATATGTACTGTATGCCATCTGCAAATGTAGTTCCCAGCAGGAAAAGGCACATTTGTGCAGAAGTGTGACAAGCTCACTGTAGTCATTGTAATGCTAATTGACACTGAACTCCACCATTTGCTGTGACTGAGAAAAAGGGTAGATTGCAGTGACAAGAGAAATGTGTAATACAATATAATAACAATGTATATAATTTCTGTTGCAGGTTTTTCTGAACATACTCTTACTAGCTTTCTTCTTCATCAGAAACAAGGTACAGATACGACAACAGGGGTGTGAGGTATCTGACAAGAGGTCCATGGTAATGTTGTAGGGCTTGTGAGGTGAACCTTGCTGACCTTGGCTAACCTTGCTGAGCACCTTAGTGAACTCCTGGTACACTTCTGGGATGCATACAGACTGAGGTCAGGACTTTTGGCTGAGGTGTACACTATGGTGCACTTGGCAACATGATGCGAATGCTGGAGACAAGTTCTTAACCTCTTTACTATTTCGCTGTCCTGCCATCATGTGGGTCATGCTGTTCCATTTATGGGACCCCAGAATAATGGGTTTGTTTTGAGTTAATGTGACTAGGAATGAGATTGTTCAATGTTCACCTCTGTCCATGGTGTAAATTTTCAGGGGATGCTGGGGATATGTGTGGGAAGCCGCTGTCATTGAATTTGGACAAACAGCTTGGCTCATGAGATTTGCATTGGTCCTTGGGTTTCTGTGGTACTTGTGATTATAATCGTATTGCTTGTGCTTACATATGAAGCAGGCACAAATGGGGCAGCTCAGTTTCCCAGTTCATTTTAGAACCCCTGAAACAGCACAACAGTGAAGGCTTGTGGGGTATTACCAACCCCACTAGCCACCAGGTCAGGAGCAAGGCTTTTGCTGACCACCAATCCACCAGGTCATGGGTGGTGCTTGCTGAATGCATGCACATGTATATTAGTCAACAGAGCTACCTGCATTACTTGAAATGTGCCTGAATTTTGTGAAATGTGACAAGTTTTGTGTGAAAATTTAGGAAAAGGGGACTCATAGGTAAATTTAGGGTAGTAGGTAGCGATGAAAGCGATGATTGGATCCTGAAGAATTAATGCTTTTAAATGTAGGGCGCATTTAATGCAAATGTAACAGCGAACCAGTCTTGTATGTACAGAAAAGTTTTATATGTATATCCTTTTTTAGTTTCTTTTTTAAAAACACCTGTTTTGAAAAGTCACACATTATTTTTCACCTTAAGTCATTAACCACAGACAAGTATTAAATTAAAGTATACATTTGCAGTCTACTTACTCATGCCACTTAATCCTATACAGCTCGCCCTGAATCCTGAACAGCTCGCCAGACCATTGCAGGGCCAACAAACACAGAACCATTGACATCTACACCAAGGAGCAATTTGAAACAGCCAGTTAGTCTAATGTGCATGCCTTTTGCAAGCATGGACAACATGCAAACTCCACACTGTAATGCCCTCACTGAGCCCGGGACTCAAACTCAGGGCCTTCTTGCGCTGAGGTGGACTTGCTAAAAACTACACCACCGTGCCACCCAAATTTGCAATCTATATACAGTAAAATGTCCATGGAAAATGGTTACTGTTTGTAACAATTATGTACACTGAAGATGGAAATGTGTCATTTATTTCTTTCTTTATTTTACATGTTTGTTTGTTTGTTGATCATTAAACATACTTGGCATCCACTAGCACAATGTGCATGCATTCAGCCATGCCCCATACCTGGTGAACTGAGGAATAGCAGAAGCCACACCATTGACCTGGTGATTAACTGGATCAGACTTGTAGAAGAGATCTATTCATGAAGATTGCCCAAATGACAGATTTATGTACATTTTAATGAATATTCATCAGAATTTAATAGCACTCAAGTGGTACCTGGATGATCTACTAAATCTGTAGTGTGCAGCACCAGCACATTGTGCTTACAATACAGTATCCCATAATATATTTAGAGCCTCTAAATAACTGAAGAATTCTCCTAGGAAAATAACAAAGATGATGGTGAACCGAAGCAATACTGGTGTCTATGAGGAGTTGTACAGACGTTACACATTACTACTGTTGCAAAAAATATATTAGATTTAAAAAAAATAATAAAATAAATCAGCTTTGATGCTGTGAATCACCCTGTACTTCATTACAACCTTTTGGTACTTCTAGAACTAACTCCTTCTCCAAACCGCTGTGCCGAATAATGCAGGTGTATTTGTGTTTCTGCAGATCCTCAGCTGGAACTTTCAGAATACTTCTCTTCTGGAAACTTCCATCCTGGTTGGGTAACGTCTCTCTGAGCTCCACGTCCTCATACACGTTCTCTCCGTCCTTCTGCCAGGTGATCATCACTGCTTTTGGGAAGAAGCCTGTAGCATGACACACCACCTCAGAGTGTTTCTGGAACACTGACACTTCAGGAGGAACTGCAGAGACGTCGATATTAGAGAAAATCTGATTTACTCATTTATAAGTAATACAAAGAAAAGAATTTTATGTGCAGCTGAATTTTCACTTTATTTTCTTTCTATGCAGTAAAATAAAGAGATTGCTTGTCATGCGATATAGTACAACTATTCTAAGTGGGAGAGTGTTTGTAGAATATGATTAGCGTGTATCATTAATCAGTCTATGTTGTACTTAAGGAGTTACCTGTGTGTGTGTGTGTGTGTGTGTGTGTGTGTGTGTGTGTGTGTGTCAGTAACAAAGCATAGCCCGCACTTCACCTTTCCTCTCCAGTGTCTCTCTGCTGTAAGACACAAATTTCTTCAACCAAAAGATACACTCAGATTTCAGGTAGAGTGTACAGTCTTTAGCATCATGTCCTGTAGGATTCCAGTTATTTTCAATAATCACAGCTTTAGCACTGGCAGCAGTCCATGTTTGAGTTATCCGATCCAGACTGAGAAAATCTTCTCCATCATAACCAAACTGGCTGAATTCTCTGGTGGTGTCATCATCATCAATCTCACAGCCAAACATTAACTGTACAGTGTGAACTCCTATGTGCACACACACACACACACACACACACACACACACATACTAAGTTCAGCTAAACTCTCTCTCCCCACTACTCTCTCCATTCAAACCATATCACTAATCCAAAACATAATCTGTTGACAATAACACTATACCATTGTTTTTTTCCCCCTAGAAAATGCAAACTACTGGATAACTCCAACTCCCAGAACTCACCCTGTACAGTACACCATGTCCAAATCCTGTAACATCAGCACTATTGTCTACAGTGCTGCACAATTTCCATGATTAATTTATCAATCTGAATTAATATTTAACAAGATTTAAAAAGTGTTCTGAGGCAATACATGTTGACTTTACCTAAAAAGAATATATATGAATAATTAAATTTTTCTACCAATACAAATAAAAATCAAAGCCTTCATAACTTGATAATTTGATGTAGCTTGTTGACCTTGATGTAACTTGATAATTTGATGACCAAACACACCCCACTAAGGATTAAGTTGTGGAAAGGTCTACTGTGAATATTTCACAATTTTTCAACTCTTTAAATATTAACACATGGTTACAATACCAGCAAAACTCTGCTCTCAGTAATAGTATGCATCTATATGTTGAATCAGGATGATTTTTCATCATATGTGAATAAATAGTTCACGATCATGTAACTAACTTGTGCTCCTGAGCTGTTTAAAGTTCAAGTTCAAGAAACTTTGTCATTTTAACCACATATAGCTGACGCAGTACATAGTGAAACAAAACAACGTTTCTCCAGGGCCAGGTGCTACATAAACATACAACACAGATCAAATTCGAAAAAAACAACAACACAGAGCTAGGACCAAGGTTTTTGTCCTAGCCACATAAACAGTGCAAAGACAATACAGTGCAAAAACAGTATAAAAAAAAGACAACACAAGAATAAGACACTTAGCACTGAAAGAAAGAAAAAGATGAGATGGAATAAAAAAAATATATCATGTACAGAGTTGAGGTAGTGCAAATAGAATATAGGCATAGATATAAATATAAACATAGCAGCATAATGAAATAACAGGGTTGAGGTAGTGCAATAAATAGTAAACAATGTAAGTTATGTGGGTGTGTCCACACAGGCAAGAATGTGTGTGTGTATGTGTGTGAGAGGGACATCGAGTTTTGTGCAGTTCTGTTCTTTTAGGCTTGCAGTCAGTGATGGTGCAGTTCCCAAACCAGGCAGTGATGCAGCTGCTCAGGATGCTCTCGATGGTCCCTCTGTAGAACACAGTCAGGTTGGGGGAAGGGAGATGGACTTTACTCAGCCTCCTCAGGAAGCAGAGGCGCTGATGGGCTAATGGAGCTGGTGTTGAGTGACCAGGTGAGGTTCTCTGCCAGATGAACACTAAGGAATTTGGTGGTCTTGATGATCTCCACAGAGGATCCATCGATGAACAGCGGGGAATGGTCACTTTTGCTCTCCTGAAGTCAACAACCATCTCTTTAGTCTTATCAACGTTCAGAGGCAGGTTGTTGGCTCTACACCAGGCTGTTAGCCGCTGTACCGCTTCTCTGTAAGCTGACTTGTCGTTGTTGCTGATGAGACCCACCACGGTCGTGTCATCGGTGACCTTAATAATGTGGTTGGAGCTGTGCATTGCTGCACAGTTGTGAGTCAACAAGGTGAACAGCAGTGGACCGAGCACACAGCTCAATCAGCTGCTGAGGGATGATTGTTTTGAATGCTGAACTAAAGTCTATGAACAGCATTCGTACATATGTGTCTTTACAGTCCAGGTGTGTGAAGGCCAGATGGAGGGTTGTGATGATGGCATCGTCCATAGAATGGTTAGGACAATACTCAAACTGCAAGGGGTCCAGTGAGGATGGTAGCTGCGACTTGATGTGCCTCATGGTGAGCCTCTCAAAGCATTTCATCATGATTGGTGTGAGTGCGTCAGGACGATAGTCATTGAGGCAAGAAACCATAGACTTCTTAGGCACAGGCACAATGGTCGTTGTCGTGAGGCACGTAGGGATGTTGGAGCTGCTAAGCGAGATGTTGAAGATGTCAGTGAAGACATCTGCTAGCTGCTCTGCACACTCCCTGAGCACTCTGCCAGGAATGTTGTCTGGTCCAGCAGACTTCCGTGTGTCGACTCTGCATAGAGTTCTTTTCACATCAACCGAGGTGAGACAGAGCACCTGGACATTAGGAGGAGGGATGGTCTTCCTCACTGTCGTGTTGTTCTGTGCCTCAAACCAAGCATAGAAGTCATTCAGCGTGTCTGGGAAGGAGACATCACTGTCACAAGCAGGTGGTGTTGTCCTGTAGTTGGTGATCGACTGAATGCCCTGCCACATGCGCCGGGAGTCTCCGCTGTTCTGGAAGTGGCCGTTGATTCTCTAGACGTGTGTGTGCTTCGCCTCTCTGATGGCTCTGGACAGTTTGGCCCTTGCTGTTTTTAAGGCTGGCCTGTCCTCTGCTCTGAAGGTGGAGTCTCTCGACTTCAGAAGAGCACGCACTTTTGCAGTCATCCACGGCTTCTGGTTGGAGCGTGTGATGATGGTCTCAGAGACGGTCACATCATCAATGCACTTCCCGATATAGCCAGTCACTGATGCCGTGTACCCCTCCAAGTCAATAGAGTCACTCCGGGAGTCGCCGTTGGTTGCCTCCCTGAACATGTCCCAGTCAGTGCACTCAAAACAGTCCTGAAGAGCAGGACAGAGTGGTATGTACACTGGAATCAACATCACAGAGATGTGGTTTAAGTAGCCGAGGTGGGGGCGGGGCTCCGCATGATACGGGACGGGAATGTTTGTGTAAACAAGATCCAGCGTGTTCGCTCCTTTCGTAGTAAAGTCCATATGTTGATGGAATTTAGGGAGCACTGTTTTGAGATTAGCATGACTGAAATCACACAGAGTCTCCTTATCATTAGTGCTGGGTGGAAGGTACACTCCGATAATAAAAGCGGTAGTGAATTCCCAGGGTAAATAAAAAGGTCTGCATCTAACAGTCACGAACTCCACTGCCAAAGAGTAATGGTTATACACAAGCACAGAGTCCTTACACCATTCCGAGTTGATGTGAACACACACGTCACCACCGCGAGTCTTACCGCACAGAGCTGCATTCCTGTTGGCACAAAACACGATTAGCCTGGCTAGCTGAATTGTGGTGTCCGGAACTTGAGCCATGTAAAATCAAAGACACAACAGTCTCTGTAGTCATGCCATGTAGTTCGCTGGAGCCGGATGAAGTCTAATTTATTGTCCAGTGGACAAAATGATGGAGGGTAGTGCCAACTGGCTAGGGTTTATTTTTAGCCTAGCACGGACACCCGCCCGTTTTCCATGCTTCCGCTTCCTCGAGCACCGCTTGCGACATCCTCTCTCCCGGCCACTGGGACGCCGAGGACTGAAGGCCTGGTCTTTGCAGCAAACCGAGGTCATGGAGTTTGCAGAGTACATCATCATGCAGGTTGGTAACTGCATGATTTCTTAGCTGCAGTATCGTCTGGCGGTTGTATACATGAACACCACTATCTTTGGTGTCCATTGCACTTGAAATTCAGACTAAAACAAAGATATAACACCATTTTGGTTCCGGAGAGGCCGCTGCTTGCTATTGCCACACCGCCATTTAATCTCAAAATGTAATCGCTGCCATTTAATTTCTACATACACACCAAAACAAATTAAAGATATGAAAAGCAGTTTGAAGAAGACATACAACTTCTTCTGATGTTTTGGTCACTTTTGAATGCTGGCGGTGCTTTCACTCTAGTGGTAGCATGAGACGGAGTCTACAACCCACA
>JBCNYH010057642.1:0-11354 GCA_039654325.1 Tandanus tandanus | reverse complement strand
ATCCACAGCTTTTGCCAAGTTCAGATAAGTTTCTTAATGCAGTGTTTCTCAAACTTTAAAACTCTTTATACAACACATGATTGTTTGATTGTTATCACCCATGTAAACAAGTAATTGTCCCTTTATCCCAGTAAACAAAGTCTGATTGGCAAAGGGTTAAATAATCTAGTTACTCCCATGAGTGATTGCTTCTGGACCTGTCGAATTTAGAAATAATTTAAATACAAACTTTCCAGCAACTTGAAGTTCCATAAAAGCTCTCAACAACAAACACACTCTGTGTCCATCAAAACAAATTTATTGAAAATGAAATTTATTGTCAGTGTTCATGATTCAGCCATTAGAAAAACATTGTGCAGAAATAGGATCTATGTGAGAGTGGAAAGGGAAAAAACCAAAAGAATATAAAGACTTGTCTAACATTTGCAAAATAAAAATAAAGTAAAATAAAATAAAATGATCCAAAATCTTTTGAAGAGGTTCTATTGATATAAGTCATAAGTGGAAGTTGATGGTGGATTCTTTTCCAGTACAACTGAATCTAGAATCTTTTGTCTTGTCCATGTTTGGAAAAATAATTTGAGACTTTTCTTTTACAGTGTAGCTGAGCTCATTTGCCAAAAATACTCGATCCTACTGATATTAGGATTCTGTGATCAGACGTTTTAGCTCTGAGAGAGCAGCTATATGTTTGTTTCTTTTCAGGCAAAAAAACCAAAAATGGTCCATAATTGGTTTGGGAAGAAATAAAGTTTTAATCTAATATAAAATCATTTCAATTTGTTGTTGTTTGGATGTTGTTTTGGTAAAAAGGTACTAGCATGTGTTTTCTTTTCATGTTCTTCCCACACTTGATTACTCTGTTAATTACTAAAAAATAAATAAATAAATGAATAAATAAAACGGCCACACTGTGGCGTAGTGGTTAGCACATCCGCCACACAGCAAGAAGGTTCCGGGTTTGATTCCCGGGCTCAGGGTGTTTCTGTGTGGAGTGTTCTGTGCATGTTCTCCCCGTGCTTGCATGGGTTTCCTCTGGGTTCTCCGGTTTCGTCCCACAGTCCAAAAACATACACAGTAAGCGAATTGGCTGTTCCAAATCACCCCTAGGTGTGAGTGTGAATGGTTGTGTGAGTGTTGGCCCTGCGATGGCCTGGCGAGCTGTCCAGGGTGTACCTCGCCCAGAGTCGGCTGAGATGGGCACCAGCCTCCCGCAGCCCTAATTTGGATTAAGTGGCTTAGGTGAATGAATGAATAAATAAAACATCTTTAATAGTTTTCAAAAAGAAAAACTGCTTAAGTTTTTCTATTTTGTGTAAAACTACATCAACATTATTATTTTTAAATATATAAAATAAATCCCCTAGCACGTCCGCCTCACAGCAAGAAGGCCTGGGTTCGATTCCCAGCTCAGGGCATTTCTGTGTGGAGTTTGCATGTTCTCCCCGTGCTTGCGGTTTTCTCCACAGTCCAAAAACACATATACAGTAGGCTAATTGGCTGTTCCAAATCACCCCTAGGTGTGAGTGTGAGTGTGAATGGTTGTCTCCAATATCCCAACTATGTTATTGACTTCAGCTGGGTCTAATTGCTTACCACAATCAGCTGTTCCTTATTTCTTTTTCACTATTTAAATAGGTGGTTCTGGTTCACTCCTTGTGGAGTTCTTGTTTTTGCCACCGTGACAGTAAAACAGTAAGAATGTTTATCTGTGGAGTCCTGTCTGATTTTTGTGTCCTGTAAAGGAAGCTTTTGTTTTTCTGGTTTGGACTGTTTGAGTTTTGTTTTTCTCTCTGTTTTCCTGACATTAAAACTCCTCAACCTTCCTCATGCCTCCTGCAAGTGTGTTCAACTTGACTCACATGATTTTCAGTTTTCTCTCAATCAGGAGACCTGGGTTCACTTCTCATGAGTGGTGAGAATCATGACAGAAGAACTCCACCACCAACTGGACACAGCGGAGGCCTCCTCTGTGGAATTTCAAATCCTCCATCTGGCAACAGCTATGGCTAGTCAGGAGGCTGGCATGCAGCATCATGAAAATGTACTAGCAGCACAGGGTGCAATGTTGGGTAAACATGAGAAACTATTAGAAGAGATTTTGATAACTCTCAAGTCATTGTCTCCATTCCCAGGGGTTCCTGTGCAGACCCCTCTGCAGTCTCCAGTGCCTGCTTCGGCTGGGACTCTGCCCAACTACTCAGAGCCTCGCTTGCCCATGCCACAGCAATATAATGGCAACAATGGTGGCTGCCGAGGGTTTTTGAATCAGTGTGCTTTAACAGTTGAATTACAACCACTGTCCTTCCCCACAGAGCGGTCCTGGGTGGCGTACGTCATCACACTTCTTACGGACAGGGCTCTGGCATGGGCTACACCTCTCCATGAACATAATAGTTGCCAGTCCTTTCATCAGTTCTCCAAGGAGATGAGGTATGTCTTTGATCAGTCGGCCAGTGGGCGTGAGACTGCCAACCAACTCCTTCATCTCTGCCAGGGATCTCAAAGTGCAGCTGATTACGCAATTCGATTCCGGACCTTGGCTCTTGAAAGCGGCTGGAATATGGACGCCCAAATCACAGTTTTTTACAATGGACTTTCTGAACCCATTAAAGATCAATTGGCTTGCTGGGATCAAGCAGTGGATCTAGAATCCATGATCACTCAAGTAATTCGTATGGATAACCGGTTGCGGGAACGCAGCAGGGAGCTTCCCCGTCAGGATAACCCTTATTGTGAATCTGTGGAGAACACAAGCCCTTCACAGCCCCAGTTATCCGAGTCAGAGCCTGTGCAGTTGGTAGTTACACGGTTGACTAGAGCTGAAAGGAGTCGACGTGTGCGAGAACGGTGTTGCCTCTACTGTGGCAAGCAAGGACACTTCTGAGACACATGCCCTGAATTGGTGGGAAAGGACAGGCCCCGCTCAGCTTCAGGAGGGCAGTGACGGGGAGGCCATTTTCTCCTGGTCTGTCTGCTGCAGGTCTCTTTGTGCCGGTGGTCATATCCAGTGGGCAACGGGAGCACTGCCTTCAGGCATTTGTGGATTCTGGTGCTGCAGGTAATTTTATGGATTTATCTCATGCACAGTCTCTGGGTCTGCCTCTTATCCCACTTGATTCCCCACTATCAGTGACAGCTCTTGATGGGAACCCTCTAGGGGAGGGGCACGTCTCTAAGGTAACTAAGCCACTACTTATCACTATAAACACTCATCATGAGAAACTTTCTTTTCATCTGATTCATTCCCCTGAGTTTCCAGTGGTCCTAGGTTTTCCATGGCTCTCTCGACATAACCCTCACATAGACTGGGTAGCTGGGACTATCCTGGAGTGGGAGACATTGTGCCAGTCATCCTGCCTCCTTCCAAGGTTTTCGCCCCAGTCGTCCAAGTCTTTTGAGTCTCCAGAGTTGTCTCAAGTTCCCCTCGAGTACATGGACCTTAAGGAGGTATTCAGTAAGGAAAAGGCTTCTGTTTTGCCCTCTCACAGACCATATGATTGTGCCATTGACCTGCAACCTGACTCCATGCCTCCCAAGGGTCGAGTCTTTTCACTGTCAGCTCCAGAACGGGTGGACTTGGACAACTACATCAAGGACGCCCTAGCCTCTGGATTCATCCGTCCTTCATCATCTCCAGCAGGAGCTGGAATCTTCTTTGTGGGAAAAAAAGACGGGGGATTGAGGCCGTGTGTAGACTACCATGCCTTAAACAAAATCACTGTCAGGTATCAATTACCTGTTCCCCTAATGTCCTCTGCCTTTGAACTTGTCCAGGGGTCGTCCATCTTCACCAAACTGGACCTTCGCAAAGCCTACCGCCTGGTCAGGATCCAGAAGGGCGACGAGTGGAAGACTGCATTCAACACTCCCAATGGTCACTATGAGTACCAGGTAATGCCCTTCGGGTTGACCAATGCTCCAGCGGTGTTCCAATCCCTGATCAATGAGGCCCTCTGGGATATGTTAAGCAAATGTGTGTTTGTATACCTGGATGATATTCTCATTTTTTCTTCATCCCTCCACAAGCATGTGCAGCATGTCCGAGAAGTGTTAAAGGTCCAACTCAAGAATTGCCTGTTTGTTAAACTTGAGAAATGTAACTTCCATGTCTCTGAAGTGTCTTTTTTAGGATTTGTAATCAAGCCAGGCAGTGTTCACATGGACCCACGAAAGACTCAGGCGGTTCGGGACTGGCCTGTCCCCACCTCTATTAAAGAGACTCAAAGGTTTCTTGGGTTTGCCAACTTTTACCGTAGGTTTATCCGGGGTTTTAGTACTGTAGCTGCCCCCATATCGGCCCTAACTAGTAAATCTAATATCCGTTTGACTTGGACTCCTGTCCTCCTATCCTGATCCAGCCCACCAGTTTGTGGTGGAGGTTGATGCTTCAGTTGGAGTTCTGTTGGAGTGGAAGCAGTGCTGTCTCAGGAAGGAGAAGATGGGAAACTTCACCCGTGTGCCTTTCTTTCTCGAAAGAATTGTAAAAAGCGCTATACAAATAAAACTGAATTGAATTGAATTGAACATGCAAACTCCACATAGGAACACCTTTGCCAAGCCCGCGACTTGAATCCAGGACCTTTTTTGCTATGAGGCGGACATGTTAACCAACAAATCGCATAACTGATGATTTTGACGACATCTCTGCCACCACAGACGGCGTCCTGCTTTCTCTCTTTTCTGTTCTTCCTTAGCACGGAGGAGGCGGCCCAGTATCAACGTTGAAACGTTCAAAGTAAAATAAGTTACTGATTGGATTTAAAGATGGAGTTTCACTCCCAATCACAGGAACATAACAAAAGGCGTCACTGTAGCTGTGGCCTTGACCGGTCTTGAGATGAAATTCCGAGTCCAGTTCATCTGAGACCGAATCAAGACCAAGTCAAAATGCAGTCAATTCCAAGTCAAGACCAAGACTTTAATAATGTGGTCTCGAGACCGGTCTTAAGTACTATAACACGAGCACTTTGTGTCTCCAGGATCTTGTCAGCCATGACAGTCCAATGAAATAAAGATCCTTAAAGAAGTTTTTCCATTCTTCATCTCTTCCATTCCTGGGACTCTGCCACTAAGCAGTTTTTTCACAGTGTTGTTTCATAGTCTGATAAGTAATTTGCTTAGCCTTTTGCATAGACACTGAACTTTTTTTCTGCGAGACTGGGTTATTCATATCAGATCATCTGTTTCTGTTTCTATCCCTCTTGCCTTTTTCTGCTAAAGAGACTCAGCAGGGGTCAGACAGGTCTGTTCTTCAGTCACTTCTCATCTCCAGACTGGACTTTACTATGGTGTATAGTGGCAAGAAAAAAAGCATTTTATAACAGCCAAGTGAAGGATATAATCGCAACAGTTCAGCAAAAAAAAAAGATAAATTCTCAAAATTGAAATGGTTAAAACATCACCCCCTCCTTAAACTACTTGTAAACTCAATCAGGTCTTATTAATCATCTTCTCCTTTGAACAGTGTGCTAACTGGCTGAACCATGTACTCTAAATTGCTTGAATCTCTGATTTAGCCTTGCAGGAAACTGTCTTGTCCAACATCAGATGGGATTGACTGCAGCTTCCCTATCACCCTGATGGATAATCAGGACAGATAATGAATTGATGGATGAAAGAAAACGGTATAATGTTGAGATTGAGGTGGACAAGGCAATGACAATATTTTTATCAAATCCCTGTAATTGAATACTTTTTAAATCTCATTATTAATACTGCTACTACTACTACTACTACTAATAATAATAATAAAATCTCTGCTAATGCAGAATAATAGATGTGTAGAGATTATGAAGTCATTACTTTCAACACGAAAAATGCAAACTTTGGGGATTTTGGTAGTGTGATAAGTCATTTGTTTAAGCCTTTGCATGGACACTGACTTATAGGTCACCTTGTCTTCGGTCAACTGTGACCTTACAGGGTCATCTTTAGGATTTACAATTTATTATTAATATTATTATTAATATCCCAGTGGGCCATTTTTTGTGGTTTCTGTTGCAGTGTTTTTACATGAGAAGGTCTGCTAGCGCTCTACAGAACCTGTTCTCACGGACAAACATATACTCACATTCACACTGGGCTATTTGGAATAGCCAATTAACCTAAATGTGCATGTTTTTGGACTGTGGGAGGAAACATGGAGGAAACTCACCAAGCATGGGGAGAACCAGGTAACCTCACACAGAAGGACTCTTGCTGATCACAGGGCTTGAACCAAGGACTTTCTTGCTGGGAGGCGAGCGTGCTAACCACTATGTTACTGTTCCCCTGCGGACCTCTTTAGGATTCAAAAGCTGTGATTTTTAATTCATGTGAATATTTATTTAACTGACAAACGTACAAACACAAAGTTTGTAAATATAAAGAATTATAAAAAATTTGGCACCTGCAACTCACTGAACAAAAGTTGGGACAGAGTTTGGGAGCGTAGAGTTCGATAAAGTAGCAGTTCTAAAATAGTTGGTAGCAGGTGAGGGATCATGATAAGGGTATAAAATACATCCACCATATGGTCAGAATTTGCAATTCATGAGAGAATTGTAATTCAGTTCAGAACATTTCTCATTGAAAGATTGCAGAGAATTTAAGTTTTTCAACATCTACTAACCGAAATATGTGATTAGAAAAGTGGGTTTTGTAAAAATGTGGAGAAACTAAATGTGAACAGATCTTCTGCTCCGTCTCGTGTGTTCTTGTTTGAGTTCCATGATTCCTATAAAGTTTTGTAAAAGATTTAACAGAGATCAACTTGGCCTGTTATGTGATTGACAGAGGACTGATTGTCTGTGTACTTTCCTATGAACTCCAGGGGTCCATTTCAGAAAGCAAGTTTAATAAACCCTGAGTCAAAACCTTAACTCTAGCTTGACCAACTCGGTTTCAGAACAGGGTTTTAACAGTTAGTTTAATCAACTCTGAGTTAAAGTTACTCTGAGTGAAGTTCTTGCATGAGAATATAAAAAGCCCTCTTCAATGGAACACAGATAATACGATTTACCATGGCAATGGGTGAAAAAAAGCCTCGCTCCTCCTAATTCTCCCCAGTGGAGTTGGAAATATTAATGACAGCATATGCAGAAAGTGAACAAAAAAATACTACGGCAGCAGCAAAAGAGTGAGAGTGAGAGTAACAGGGTCTGTGACTTGGGAACACTACAAATATGTATAGTAGTCGTTTCAGTTGCCTTGGACACATGCTCTGCATCACGATGTTGTACAAAAACTGCCGTTGGTGAAAAAAAATGCAATACAGAGAATTTGCTCAAAACTGACAGCATTTCCACGATGTGTCATGTGAACGATGTGAGGGCTGAGAATATTGTTAAGATAAATTATTGATGGTGCAGAGAAACGGAAACGCTAAAACAGGTACTCATCAGGGAATGATAAAACATCCAATCGGGGTCTGATAATCCTCTTCCCACATAGATTTCTGTAGAGTATCTGCGCTTCGACATCACCTGGCTCTTCGAGAAACGGATACACAATGTCTGCCACTGCCGGCTTCAGCTTAAGAGCAGGGAAAACTCAGGGTTAGTTGAAGCAAACCTGCCAGCGAGCAGGTTAGGTTCACGGAGTATGTTGCCTGGGTAACTGACTTACAGTTTTACTGAACTGGCTTTGTGAAACTGAAAAACCAGAGTTTCCCTCATCTCAGGGTGGACTAACTCAGGGTTTTCACTAAACCTGCTTTCTGAAATGAACCCCAGGAGCTAATCAGCACCCACAACCTCCAGAATATCACTGAAAATTTTATTCATCATATTAACAATTAATTGTAATGATCTGAACTAAACTCAATCATGCTTTCTTTAATTGCATACTACACTCAGAATTCACTTGTGTTTTTTCATTACAGACACCACCCCCCCACCCCCCCACACACACACCTCTGGTTGGGACTAAAGTAATTTACATCACTCGTGTTTAATCTTGGTTAGACTAGGCAAATCTATACAAGTAGTTTTCATATGACATCGAGACTCATCCAACATAAATAGCCAGTTCAGTGTTTGAGAAAGTAGAAAGAGCTCTCAGAAGGACAGTGAGGTGTGTTCGTGCTGTAAGACTGATCGTCTGCCTCCTTCAGATTTCAGGTATTTTATTCAGTAATTTATTTTGATCCTTTATATATTTCTTATAGATAATCAGGGGAAATATTTCAACATGCTCAGCTAGGAACCATTTCTTTTTCAACTACATTGTTTTTCAAGAATGTCAAATAAAACTTTGTAACAAGAGAAAACAGTAACAATATTTAATTCAATTAAAACAATTCAGTAGTATTTGCATTGTGGTTTAAAAAAAATATATATATATATTATTATTTTGCATTGTGGTTTTAACAGTAGTTTCATCTCTAATCAGCTAACCAACAGAATAGTCCTTGGGCTATTTTTTCTTGCGAGCACAGGCTGCGGGGGGTGGTGGGATCGTATGTGTGGGTGGGGGGTGTACTTCTGAATATAAGGTCAGATTTTCCTTTGTATGGACCCACTTCAGTCACTTCAGTGATGCGGTGGTTGTGGGCAAACAGACAAAGTCTCCTTAACCCAATTCTGTAATAAAGCATATTAAACACATCCATGTCATCAATTTAAAGAATTCTGTCTTTAATCTCAAAAATATTTTATGACTTTATTAGAATTTTGACTATATACTCTTGACAACGAACCCTTTTTTCTTAAAAAGTCTGGTGCTTTTACATTGTAGGGAGCTGAAATGTTTTATTGTACAGCTGCAAAAAAAAAAAAATTAATTATTAAATTGTGATTGTAATACTATTTTGCTGAAATGTGAATTTAAGAATTGATCACATATCAATTCTAGCCTTTCAGATTCGATCTGACCCCAGTGGGTGAGGGTCCCATACGCACAGATCTGGAACGGAGATTGAGCTGACAGACAAGACACCAACACTCAGGATAAGCTCAGAATCTCTTTTAATTGTTGATTCTACAGGAGTTTATATACAGCAAGATAGGAGAACAAGGTGTGTGTGTGTGTGTGTGTGTGTGTGTGTGTGTGTGTGTGTGTGTGTGTTTGTGGTTGAGTGTGTGTATGATAGAATGTGTGTGTGACCCTCACAAAGTCAAAACCAAGTCAAAACATGACCCAGGCCTGAGAGCAGATGCTCATGAGAGAGACTTCCATGACGTCAGTCAACATTACCAAGGCCAGAAAACATGACTACAGAATATAAGACTCAGAATATAAGACTCAGAATATAAGATTCATGAAATTAAAAAAAATCATGTAAAAATATAATAGGTAAATAAAATGATAACCTGTAATAATCAATCATAAACTTAGACCTTACATTCTATCCCTTTTTAAATTCTTAAAGGTCCTGCGGTGGGATGAATGAGACATAGATTAGACATATTGCCGCAGACGAATGCCATTTTGCACTGGAGAATGCAAGGACTGAAAACTGGAAGCTCTTGAACCTTTTTGGGGTATAAATATCATAGGATAATATTAGGGATTAAAGACATGACAGGCTCAATGGCATGTGCTAGGAGGTGGAGCAAACCTAGCAGGTAGTCGAAACGTTGCAGGCTTTGGCTGTAATGTTAGCAAACTACCAGAAATCTATTTTGTGCATAAAAGACAACACCTATGGATTGATCATTAATGGCATGGGGTATCTACTGGTCTGGAAATTATGTATGGATGAAAAATTATGTTTGCTGTGCTTTGCAAGGATAGGTAGGACGTATTTCTTGACATCTCCCAGTGTTAATGGTATGACGGAGCAAATAAGGGGTGAAAATAAGGGGTCTACATTCCGGTACATGTAGTTACTAATTGTTACCTAAAAAAACAATAATTCAATAATAAATGCAAGTAATGTAACAAGAGTAATAACGTGACAATACAGAGTAATAATAAGGAACACAAGAAAGAATCATGTAATACCCTGAATCGGTACAGGGAAACTGATACAAGTTTATCTATATGTTTATGTGGTGAGGTGCAGAACGAGGATCTGTTAGTGTCGAAGTAGGAGCTTTCTGCACTCTGGAAGCGTGTATCCACTTGTGGGGGTACATTGATTTCACCAGCACTTCATCACCTGGAACAAATGGGTGGGTAGGTACTTCAGGGGATATTGGGAGAGAAAGGATATAAATTTACTGAAATA
The DNA here is from genome assembly GCA_039654325.1 of Tandanus tandanus. Classification (NCBI taxonomy): domain Eukaryota; kingdom Metazoa; phylum Chordata; class Actinopteri; order Siluriformes; family Plotosidae; genus Tandanus; species Tandanus tandanus. The sequence goes on along the minus strand of JBCNYH010057642.1, from coordinate 1,201 downwards.
TATAGACCATGTGGATTTCTATAGAATTCCATGATACCTACAAATATAAAAAATAGAAATAAATGGAATTCTACAGAAATTAAATTTTTTCATTTAATTTTGTGAAAAGAATTGTATACACTTCTATAGAAAATTATATTATTCGATAATAAACTATCAAATTCTACAGAAAGCAATAGACACTTCAGAATTTTATACAAATTTACAAATTCTGTGGAAATCTATAGATTTCCATAAATGTCAGCAGATTCTAAAGTTTTGTTTTTTTTTAAGGGAAAGCAGCAGGGGCCTCATGTACAAAGGGTACGTACACACAAATACGTGGTGTACGTCCTTTCCCACGGCAAAGTTAAGATGTATCAAGAGTGAAATGACCGGTGATGTGCGGTGCCTCACGCCTACTTCATGGCTGGCGTACGCATGTTTCTGCAGCTGTTGGTGCTTTGGTGACACTTAGAGGTGATGCTGGGAAACTGTTGATAATGTGAACATTAGTCCTCAGAGTTAATTAAAGTGCAATTTGCAGCGAGAGCCGGCTTTCATAATATAATCGGCGCAGTCGACTGCACGCACATTGCTATAAAAGATCCATCACAGGATGAATTTGTTTGTCAAAAGGAAGCATTTTCATTCAATCAATGTACAGATCATATGTGATGCGCAAATGCAATTAACTAACATTGTGGCGAGGTGGGCTGGTTTAACGCACGATTCATACATCCTGAGTAACAGCATGGTTGAGAACTACAAGTTGGCACTGTGCGCAATGGGTGGTTGATTTCAACCATATAAAAGAGGCAAAGACACAGAACTCACTTATTCACCAATGCATTTATTGAGTCACTGATATTTGTGAGAATGCCTATCAGCTGATCCAGGCGGTAATTCAGCTGCCGATTGCTCTCACTATTTCCACTTGTGACTCCAGGACAGCGTGGGTGAGGACACGGCCAGTCGGGCGGGCATCAGCAGCCGGTGGTTGGGGCGCACTGATGCCAGAGACGCCGGGAATGGTGGAGGAATCCCCCGTTTCTGTGACGCCAGAGCCTCCGCGGATGGTGGAGAAACCCCCCGAGTCTGTGGCATGTGGCTGTGTGTCCTCCGTCTCATTGTCTGTTTTAAATAAAATAAATCGTACTTAAACATGAGTCAAAGTTTTGGATATCCTCTTTCTTGTACTGGCATGTTTAAATTTGTCAAA
>JBCNYH010057181.1:0-11367 GCA_039654325.1 Tandanus tandanus | reverse complement strand
TTTGATTTATTTAGTCACCATGAACTATTAGCAACAAAAACATGACTAAATATTTTATGTAAGACTGGAGCTTTAAGGCCTCTGTTTGTTTATGCATGTTGCACATTATTGTGGCTTGTAAAGAGTATGCCCTTTCTTTCTGAGCCTGTAGTTTTTTGGTTCTGGCTATATCCAGCCTGACTGATGCCAATGAACCAATTAATGAATATGACATACGACCTATGATAGAATATAGCCAAAGCCCTAGAACCTAAATCAGATAATGTGTTGTTATTTTCATATACCAAATATATATAAATTTATATGGTCTCTCTCTCTCTCTCTCTCTCTCTCTCTCTCTCTCTCTCTCTTTTACACACACACACACACACACACACACATATATATGTTGTTAACAAATTGATTATATGTGTTACCATGATTATAAGTGGTACCAATAAATCACCTATGCACTGGCATGAATGTAACATTGCCGGGCAAGTGTTTTTAACAACACAACGAATAGCAAAAGACAGTTTCATTACAAACATGACAAATGCAGTTTTTATACCCTGTAGTGCACAGTTTCTACTTCCACCCTTCACACAAGATACACATCACCCACTGCTAGAGGAATAGAGGAAGTGAAATCTTCACCACACACAAGGTTTTTCTTGTTACACATCAATGTTATTTATGAGGGAAAATAAGCTTGTTGTCCTTTGGAATATGATGTAACATTGAATTAAGTAATTTTCCACACTCTGCAGTACCAAAGGGTGGGTGGGGGGTAGGAACCACTTTGTGATAAACAAAACAATTAGTTATATGCCCTAAAAAGACCCCAGAACAATTATTGTAAAATGTGGCTGCAGACAATTGTTATTATTTGTAATGATTAAAAGGAAAGAAAAAGATAGTTCTATATGCAGACAAACACCCACTTGATTTGAGAATCCCCCTTCCCGTTCTATATCACGCTCTGTGATTAACTTTCCTCTCAGACCTGGAAGAAACACCACAGATTCATACACAAACGTGCAAAAATCCTAATTTATTATAAAGTGAACAAAAGTTTTTATACATTCTTTACATTTCCATGGTAAGGCAAAACATTGGTCAGTTAAAACAATTGATTTGGACTGCTTGATTAGGACTGGTCAGAGGCAGAAGGCCATAGAAGCAATTGGAAATGAAACTATGTGCACTTGTAGCTATTTCTAGTCACCAAAGTGCATTTTCTTTGTTCATGAAAGCACAGACAAAAAAGGGAAGGGTGTGCCAAATTCTATCACTCATATATATGATAAGTATGGTTTTGTCCTGGGTTTTACCTGTGCTATCATACTGAAGCTTCAAATCTAGGTTTTTTTTTTTCAGGTTTTTTTTTCTTTTGGATGACAGAAGTTTAGATAGCAGAATTTTTCAGCAAGTAAACACTTCTATCATCCCCAGCATTTTGTGAGTTCTCCTTGATTATTTTACTACCTTAGAGTGTTATTTGAATCAATTTACGTGTCTGCAGGGAACAAAGGATGGGGCAGACGGTAGCAGCACATTATGGTGTGTGTGTGTGTGTGTGTGTGTGTGTGTGTGTGTGTCACTCACAGCAGCACTTGCCGATATTTTGTACACACTCTTCAACTGGAATTGTCAAACCAAAAGAGAAAAGGTCAGATCCTCTGTGTCTGCCTGAGCGCCTGCCGCTACTGCCTCTTTCTTCCCCAGAGTCTCCTTCAAGGCAGAAAAAATGCATGTGCCTTCTTTACCAGGCTTTCACCAAAGTCCAGGATATCATATGTAAGAGTGCGAAGGAATTTACACAAGTATGCGTTGTTATGAATGGTTATTGTTATGGTCAAAGGTAGGGTTTATGTTTTCTCTTATGAATTTAGGAAGGCAATACTAAATGTTATGCAATGACAATTAAATGCACTATCGCAGAGGTCATTAACTGGTAAACCAGGATCACAACATTACTATATGATCGGAGCCAACCAAAGGGAACCAGTGCAGCTTTTGGAGTTGATTTTCCGATGCAGCTATATCACATAAAATCACATGCACATTCATTTAAATGTATTCATTCAATTTCTAAGTCACTTAATCCTAATAGGGTCGTGGGGAGGCTGCCGCCCATCTTAGCTGACTCTTGCTGTGAGTGGGGGTACACCATGAACAGCTCAACAGGCCATTGCAGGACCAACACACATACAACCATTCATACTCACTCTCACACCTAGGGGCAATATGCCTACATGCCTACTGTGCATGTTTTTGGACTGTGGGAGGAAACTGGAGTACCTAGATGAAACCCACGCAAGCCCAGGGAGAACATGCAAACTCCAAACAGAGATGCCCCGAGCTCGGGAATCGAACCAGGGACCTTCTTGCTGTGAAGCGAACATGCCGCCTCTCATTTAAATGATTCAGCTGAATGTAGTTCACTGAGAAATGTTTTCAGATTTACATAATTTTTGCTTATTTTTTTTATCCTCACCAGAAAATTTCACATTTCACATGAGTTGAAAAACGAATATGAGATATATTCAAGACATTAACAAGGTTAAAAATAAAAAATATAATTTTGTCCTTCAAACTTTGCTTTTGACCAAAATCCTCAGTTTGCAGCTTGTACAGACTTACAGACCTTTATCATTCTAGCTGTAAATTTGTTAAGGTAAGATGAACAAATTTCACCACATGCTTCCTGAAGCACCTCCCACAAGTTGGACTAGCTTGGTGGGCACTTCTTCTGCACCATATGTCAAGCTGTTCCCACAACAGCTCAATCAGGATGAAATCCGGTGACTGCGCTTGCCACTCCATTATTAACAAAATACCAGCTGACTGCTTCTTCTCTAAATAGTTTTTGCATAGTTTGGAGTGTTTTGGGTCATTGTTCTGTTGTATGAGGAAAATGGCTCAAATCAAGTACTGTCCACAGGGTATGGCATGGTGTTGCAAAATGGACTGATAGCCTCTTTTGCTCAAAACCCTATTAACTTTCCCACTTTACCACCACCAAAGCACCCCCAGACTATCACATTTCCTCCACCACGTTTGACAGATGGCATCAAGCACTCCTTTTCTTTTCCTTTATTGTGTGCCTTACAAATTTCTTCTTTGTCATCCAAACATCTTCAACTTATATTAATCTATCTAATCTAATATCTATGTTCTGTTGCCTATCTTTATCTTATACTTTTATTGACCAATCTCAGATATGATTTTTTCTTTGGAACTCCATGAGTCGCCTTTTCACTGTTAAACTGAGACTGGTGTCTTGTAGGTGCTATTTAATAAAGCTGCCAGTTATGGAACTGTGAGGCATCTGTTTCTTAAACTAAAGACTCTGATGCACTTTTCTTCTTGGTCAGATGTGCACCAGGGTCTCAGACTTCTCTTTCTATCCCTGTTAGAGCCAGTTTGTACGGTTCTGTGAAGAGAGTAGTACAAACCATTGTATGATATCTTCAGTTTCTTGACAGTTCCTCATATGGAATAGCCTTCATTTCACAGAATAAATATAAACTGATGAATTTCAGAAGAAAGTAATTTTTCTCGCCATTTTGTGGCTATAATCAAACCCACATATTGTGATTCTCCAGGTATTCAACTAGCCTAAAGAAAGGCAATGTTATTGTTTCTTTAATTAGGACAATGGTTTTCAGCTAAGGGTTTTTTCAATTATCAATTAGGTTTTTCCATAACAAACTTGGATTTACTAACACAATGTGCCATTGGAACAAAGTATAATAGTTGCTGAAAACAGGCCTCTGTACACTGTAAATATTTCAATAAAATTCACCCATAATAGTCATGAACCACATTAACAGTGTCAAGACTGTCTTTCTGATCAATTTTACCTTTTTTTTTTATTTAAAAAGCTTTGCTTTTCTTTCAAGAATAAGGACATTTCTAAATGACCCCCTTTTTTATTTCACTATACTGTGTTAATCCCGCAAGGGAAATTATTGCCTCTGCATTTAACCCATCCAGAGTGAGCACATGCACGTATACAGTGAGCACACACACACTCAGAGCAGTGGGATGCTACACACATTGGGGGCGCCCGGAGAGCAGTTGGGGGTTAGGTGCCTTGCACAAGGGCACTTCAGCCATGAAGGTGGAAAGCAAGGTGCAGCTCACTCGCCCACCGCCACACATTTTTCTTGCTGGTTCGGGAATCGAACCAGCGACCTTGCAGTCCCAAACCCGCTTCTCTAACAATTAGGCTATGGCTGCCCCCACTTTTGGACAGTGTATATATATTTACAATTATCCAGGTATTCAACTAGCCTAAAGAAAGGCAATGTTATTGTTTCTTTAATTAGGACAATGGTTTTCAGCTAAGGGTTTTTTCAATTATCAATTAGGTTTTTCCATAACAAACTTGGATTTACTAACACAATGTGCCATTGGAACAAAGTATAATAGTTGCTGAAAACAGGCCTCTGTACACTGTAAATATTTGCTTCCATTTGTTCAAAATGTTATGCCAGTGTATACTCTCACCCACTCACTCAATCACTCACTCACACAATGTACAAATCACTGGTGCATATCTCAGCCGACACTGGGTGAAGGTGGGGCTTTCCCTGAACACCTTGCCAGACCATCGCAGAGCCAACACACACTCACACACACACACACACACACACAGACACACACACACACACACAAAACCATTCACACTCACATCCATGTACTCACATACACATGTGCAGGGGTTGTAGAAAAATGTTTAAATTCCTTATTAAATTACTTTTACTATGTAAAGCTGCTTTGCGACAATGTCAATTGTAAAACGTGCATTTGATGTCAAGTAGATATGAAAAAAATTCCCAAGTTGTTAGTTGGAACACAAGAGGGACTAATCCAGGAACAAAAGTGCCTTTGTGTTGTATTTGCTCTATTGCTAGCAATAAATGTGAGCATAAAATACACTAGAAATGCTGTAGATTTAATTAAGACTCAGGAATACAAACAGTTCAAGGTAGGAAAACTAGAGCAGACCCCAACCCCCTGTACATTAACAATGTCTGTGTCATTCTTAGTCCCTGAACACAGCACACATCATCAAGAAAGCACAGCAGAAAATCCAGATGGTTATCGGTACTGCACAGACGACCTGCGGCTGTCCTATCTCCTTATATATATATATATATATATATATATATATATAGACCAGGTCACATATCGAGCCTAATAGTGGAATAGTCTTTTTGATAGTGTTATATTCTTATTGGAACCGTGCAATACTGTGTCATACTGGCAGTGTTATACACATATTCACTCTTTGTGACAAGTGCAGTATAATCCGAAACTGTGCATAGGATGTATGTGCAGTTTTCTTACTAGCACCTTAGGTTGAGACAAGTATAATGGCAAGTATAATGGCAATTATTGATTTCTATTTTTACATAAAATAAAACATCTATCCATTTTTATCTACACCAATTATCCTTCCAGCTCATGGGAGAAGCTGGAGCCAATCACAACTGACTTCAGGTGAGAGGTGTGGTTGCTCCCTGAACCGGTCACCAGTGTATGACAAGGCTAACACAACCATTCCCACTCATATTCACACTTATGGGCAATTTAGCCAGTTGACCTAATGTCCATGACACCATGGGAGGAAATGCAAGTACGTGAAAACAATAAAAATTCCACATAGGAAGGCCCTTTGCCGAGATTTGATCCCTGAACATTCTTGCTCTAATGTGACAGTGTAAACCACTTAAAGGGGAGATTCGCCCATACAGTGTGCTTGACATTACAACCACAAAGGTAAATGCATTTTATTGGGATTTTATGTGATAGACCAACAAAAAGTGGCACATAATTGTGAAGTGCAAGGGAAATTATACATGGTTTTAATTTTTTTTTACAAATAAAAATCTGAAAAGTGTGGCGTGCATTTGTATTCATCCTCTCGGAGTCAACACTTTGTAGAACAACCTTTTGCTGACATTACAACTGTAAGTGTTTTGGGGTTTGTCTCTACCAGCTTTGCACATATAGAGACTGGAATGTTTGCTCATTTTCTTTGCAAAATAGCTCAAGCTCAGTCAGATTGGATGGAGAGCATCTCTGAATGGGAATTTTGAAGTCTTACCACAGATTCTTAGTTCGATTTAGGTCTGGACTTTGACCTAACACATAAATAAGGTTTGCTCTAAACAATTGCATTGTAGCTTTGGCTGTATGTTTAGTGTCGTTTTCCTGCTGGAAGGTGAACCTCTGCCACGCCTTTAAATTCTTTGCAGACTCTAACAGGAATTCTTCCAAGATTGCCCTGCATTTGGCTCCATCCATTTTTCCATCAACTCTGACCAGCTTCCATGTCCCTGCTGAAGAAAAGTGCCACCACCATGTTTCATGGTGGGAATGCTGTTAGTTTTCCACCACACATAGCATTTTTCATTCAGGCCAAAAAGTTAAATTTTGGTCTGACCACAGAAACTTCTTCCACATGTTTGCTGTGTCCCCCACATGGCTTGTGGCAAACTGCAAAAGTGACTTTCTTTTAACAATGTCTGTCTTCTTGAGACTCATCCATAAAGGCCAGATTTGTGGAGTGCACGACTAATAGTTGTCCTGTGGACAGATTCTCCTCACTGAGCTATGGATCTCTGCAGCTCCACCAGAGGTGCCACTGGCTGCTTCTCTGATAAATGTTCTCTTTGCCCAGACTGTCAATTTAGGTGGACTGCCATGTCTTGGTAGGTTTGCAGTTGGGACATACTCTTTCCATTTTCAGATAATGTATTGAACAGTGATCCACAATATGTTAAAAGCCCCCGATATCTTTTTTAAAACCCAACATTGCTTTAAACTTCTTCACAACTTTATCCCTGACCTGTCTGGGGTGTTCCTTGGGCTTCATGATGCTGTTTATTCTCTATTGCTCCCTAACAAATCTCTGAGGCCTTCACAGAACAATGAATTTATACTGAGATTAGATTGCACACAGGTGGACTCTATTTTCTGATTAGGTTACTTCTGAAGGCAATTGGTTGCACTGAATTTTATTTAGGAGTTTCAGAGTAAAAGGAGCTGAATACATATGCACATCACATTTTTCATATTTTTATTTATTAAAAATTTTGAAAACCATGTATCATTTTACTTCCACCTCACAATTATCTACCACTATGTGTTGGCCTATCACATAAAATTCCTAAAAAATACATTTACATTTGTGGTTGTAACATAACAAAATGTGGAAATGTTCAAGGGATATGAATACTTTTGCAAGCCGCTGTAAATACTTGTATATTGTTGGCTAGCCATGTTAGGCTAATGCTAGAGTATGAGATAGAGGTTAGTGCACGTTAAAGGCCAATCTGGTCTGTTTGAGCCGGCTGTAAACACAAGGTTTTTGCTGAATTATTATTATTATTATTATTATTTTCTGTTGGGCACTTTTTCTAGTGCATCAGAGCATGCTGTACCTTTTAATTAGCTGCCCTACTCCCACTAAATTAGTATAAGAACTTTAATGGATAACGCTATGCTAGGATACTAACCACATATTAACCACAGACAAGCTGCAGTTCTCTTGCTGCAGAGGGCCTAGAACAGAACCTTGTGGAACACCAAACTTAATATAAGTACGTACAGAGAAGTCACCATTTACATATACTAACTGATAAAGTTCATTTAAATAAGATCTACAGTAGGAGACGGCCATTTCCTTAACTCCAACAACATAAGGTCAAGTAACACAAGCACGGAGACACAGCCCTGGTCAGAGGCCAGCAGTAGCTCATTTACCACCTTAACAAGTGCTGTCTCTGTTTTATGATGGGGCCCAAATCCTGACTGTTATATTTCATGAATGTTATTCCTACATAGATATGAACATAACTGCTACACTACAGCTTTTTTTAAGATCCTGGAGATAAAGGAGTGGTTTTATGTTGGTCTATAGTTGGACAGTTAACTGGTTAATTTTGCTACAATAATAAATAAGCATCTTGGATTATTTTTAAATCTTTAATTAGATTTAATAAATATGTTGCTATTGCAGAACTAAGAGATTTTCTATAGCTAAGGAAACCCTTCTTCCATGCTAATAGGAATAGCATTAATTTGGTATGACAGCATTTTTGTTCTATTTTTTCTGATGTTCTGTTTTAGTGTGCACATATCACAGTACAATTTTTTTCTTTTTGATTATTTTCTTTTTGCCTAGATTATATTCTCTGCCAGTTAGACAAGGTTGGTGTATATAACTGTATCCAGGAGGATTAGCTTCATTTAATACTACATATTTACTGGGTTTAATCCATATTTCTGTTAAATACATTGCACGAAAGTTCTGATAATTAATGATTTCATTAACAGTAAGTGCTTTAATATAAGCAATCTAACAATTTAACAAACCCACTTTTAGATGAATAGTCCTGGCTGTACTTGGCCTCGAGTGATGACTCAGTGCAGCTAGCAGATGCTCGGATTAGCCGATTAGTCTGTTCCCTGGCCTTGGCTAAGGGTAGTCACTGATTAACTGATTATGTGATATGCTGCAAGAAATGAAAAAAGAGCAGCATCTTTCTGAGTGGGATATTGTCCTGCCCTATCAGGCCAGGTTTGCCCTCAAGAGTACTCTAATTATCTCTGAGGCCCACATTATTTTCAGAGCACCGCTTGGGTGTTCATTGACCAAAGCCTGCTGTAAGCTACTTCACCATATCATACTGGGTTGGGACCAAAGCATATTATGGCATCAGACATTGCCTTTGCTAATTTCCACTCCTCTATAAAGTTAATCTTAATAACTTATGACTGACGAAGGCATATGTCAATAACTCCTGCATTAACAACTATCTTAGAGAACCTACACTCAACAGAGAACTTAAAATAACTTGCTATGTCCAGTGCTATGTCTCCTGGCATACACGTAACTAGTGCTGCTGGTTCCCCTAAAGGCCTAGTTAGTTTCCCATGCCTTAAAATACAGCTTCCTAAAACCAAATCTCTTCCAGGTTAAACTCTGGATGTGCATCTCTAATGCTATGATCTTTTCTCTCAGAGAGCTAAATAGCATCCACTTTTCACAGATAAGATTAGCTACTACGTGGAGAGTTCTGCCGAGAACTAAATACCACCAAGGGCTTTTATTGTTTTCATTCCCAACACCAGTAGGGAATGAGGTAAGCCAGCCATTGACAAAGTACATCTGTGGCATATAACCTCAGTAAAGTCTGGCCTCCACTGTCCATCCAGTGTTTATTTGTTTGTTTGATTGTTTAATGTAAAAGCAGTTGTTTATACAGTTTTTGGGGGGGATTTTAAATATGGCGAGTGCCGGTGCTGCAGTGTGACTAATCAACATAGACGTACATCTCTCACAGTTCATATTGAGCTGGGATAATACCCACTCAGATGTAGAGGTTAAAAAAAGTCCCCAAAACGGTGTTATAAGAACTAAAATTATTCTCATGTCCTGGAGTGGGAAAGCACAAAAAAGGAGCACTTGTTTGAAAAGTTTCTCCTGTCTGAAACTGCTTAAAGTCGGAAATTATCTAATGAGCTATGCACTGTTTAAGGTGGACAATTTAAGGTAGGGGTAGAAAGGTAGTGCAGTGGTTAGCACATTTGCCTCACAGCAAGAAGGTCCTGGCTTCAAGTCCCCGGCCTGACAAGGGTGTTTCTGTGTGGAGTTTGCATGTACTCCCTGTGTTTGTGTGGGTTTCCTCCAGTTGCTCCAGTTTCTTCTCACAGTCCAAAGAGATGCATATGAGGCTAATTGGCTGTTCCAAATTGCCCCTTGATGTGAAATTGAGTGTGAATAATTGTATGTGTTTTGGCCCTGTGATGGACTGACAAGTTGTTCAGAATGTACCCCGTCATCGCCCAAAGCTGACTGGGATGGACTCCAGCCTCTCTGGAACCCTAATAAAGGATTAAGTGGTTTGAAAAATGACATGACCTTAAGCTGGTATATTATCTGTCCAAAATAGGTTGTTGTTGCTGTTTATTGCTCCAAAGAAAGAAATGTAATTTAACTATAGCTTACTGTGCTTATAAACTGTTCTGCTACTAAACTGTCAAACACCAACAAATGATGACTTTAGAGAAGCAAGGAAACCATGAAATCTGACAAAATGCACTACAAATTGCTTTCTTACCTTAAACCTGACACTGGTGTGATCAGTGCAACTTTTACTGGGTTCAGTTTTCAGTGTTTTTTCCCTGAGATAAGGACATTTTTTGGGTAAATGGTTGATTATTCCTTATTGATAATGACATTGTGACAATCACCTTGTAACTTTAGCCCTCAGCTTTAGAAATTTTCAAATTAGAATATCCGGATATAATTGTCTGAAATTTGGAGCACATATTCACTTGGTTACATGCTTCTTAAAAAGGCACAACACCTAAAAAAACCCAAAACAAAGCAAAACAAAAAAAGAATATATATAAAATATATATATATATATATATTTTTTTTTTTTTTTTTTTTTTTTTTAATTGTTCTTATTTTTTTTTTTCCTTTGGTTAATTGCATCTCCTCAAGGCTACTTCAAGGACGGCAACCTGAGGAATTTGGCCTTACAGTTACCCATAAGCCAGATGGGGCCAACTTTTGCTTAAGCCTGTGTGCCCAGGTGGAAGGCAGGGTTTAACTATTTTAAGCATGTTTTAAAAACAAATTTATTGTTCTAGTTAAAATGGATTCAGTTGAATGCTTACCAAAAGTTAACAATTTCAGCCTGACCTAGCTTTAGTGTTAAAGCCATTCATTTGCCGAACAGTTTAATCTGACTAGGGTCACGGGGTGGCTGGATCCTATTTCGGCTGACTCTGGATGAAGGCAGGGTACACCCTGAACAGCTTGTCAATCCATTGCAGGGCAAAACAGACACAGCTATTCATGCTCACACTTAAGAGCAAATTGTAACAACCAATTATCTTAAAGTGCATGTCTTTGGACTGTGGGAGGAAACCTGCCTACCCAGAGGAAACCCACGCAATCACAGGAAGAATATGCAAACAAGAGCTTTTAGCTTTTTTTTGTAGTGACATCTCAAGTCACAGCATATGAGCTAATTTCCCAAGGTTATATGAGCCAGTCAGAGCATGCACTTGCTAATACTGTATTTATTGACAGTCTCAGTGAGAAACGTTCACAAATGAAAAAATTAAACAAGCGGGCATGCTTGCAAGAATCTTGCTAGCACCATCAAACAGAATGCCGTGTTTTCTTTGCATGGCCAAAAAGATCTATCAACTATCTATCTGTTTCTCAACTAACGTTCATCTCATCATTCATCTTCTTCCGCTTCTTCCGGGGTCGGCTCGCGGGGGCAGCAGCCTAAGCAGTGAGGTCCAGACATCCCTCTCCCCAGCCACTTCCTCCAGCTCTTCCGGGGG
>JBCNYH010056573.1:0-11388 GCA_039654325.1 Tandanus tandanus | reverse complement strand
TTATTGTATAATTATCAGCTCACACTACATCCCCAAATCAGAAGTTGAAACGGTATGTTTAAATAAAAAATAAAATTTAAAGTAATAGTCTGTAAATAATTTTCTGTATGTCACTCAGAACAACAAAATATTATTTTAAATTTTACTTAATGATTTTTTTTTTTTAATAAATAAATTTTGATTCTTGCAACACATTTAAAAAAATTTGGTACAGTAAAGTATTCACCATTTAAAAAAAATAAAAATAAAAATAAAAAAGATTTAAAAAGTGATCTTGTCTCATCTTTTAATATTTTCTAAAGTAAATACAAGTTAATACAGCATTTAATTATACTTTCGTTGAACTGGCTAGGAAAAATTAAAATAAATGGAAATAATGGGAAAAAATGTAAAAATTGTTGAAGCAAATTAATGCATAACATACACATAGTGTATAGTGCCTGAGTTAATCAAAAATTTCAAGTGCATCATTCCCATGTGGTGCAGTACTTACAGTCAACATTGGTGTTGTAAGAAGACCCCAGGAAAAGAATTCCAAAAAGATGACCACCACCGCATGGGTCACCTTTGCACGACCAACACTACGCTGTGAAAAAAGAGCAACAGCTTAAATTATTACTTCCTTTGTTCTCATTCTGCTGTAACAGGAAAGCACTAATACTAAGCACTGGATTTCATTTGAAACATTTTTCTGGTTCCAAGTTTTTTATTTATTAAAAAATGTGTTGTCTGATCAGCAAACAGCTTGCTTCAAAGGAATTTGTGACCTGAGCCCTAATTTTACAATCTGTTTCCTTTTAATATTTTAAAACAAAAACAAAAAATCTAAAATTCATGAATGCGAAAAATTTGTGAATGACCACTATTTCTAAATTAACAAAGGAACTTTTGGTAATGGGCAGTTTCACAATCAGGGGAGACTTTTGAGGTTCACAGCGGCTCAAAAATAAAACTCCTAGTTTTTGTGGTTTCTTGTTACCAGTCAACACCTGATGAGACTAGAATATTTAGTGTAAAGTATCACAGCTACAGGTCTAATGGTGTCTAAATTACACTGGGTGAAACCCATAACAGTGAAAACCTATAACAGGTACAGGGTCTCTAGAATAACTACATCGGCTTGTAGTTTATCAGAATTGTAAAGAATTCACAGCACATAAACACATTATCTGAGCAGGTTTCATGCAACATTAGTTGTATATATTATTAACTGCAGTAACAAGAGCATCAGTGGCAATCACTGTGGTTTTCCGGAGAAGACCCTTTTTGACAGACATGCTTATCAAGCTGATGGGGAACTCTGTACAGAAAGTATTTCATATCCAATCTCAATTATAGTTTTTAGCAAGCTATACAGTACTATGCTGCTTTAGAAAAGGCAATTAATATTTGGTAAAAAGCACTTCTGTCCTCCACATGTAATGTCTACTTTCCGGAAAAGACATTTTTGATGGACAATGGATACCGACAAAGCCACTTAGATTATAAGCAGAGCTTATAAGCAGCAGGACGTCTTTCTAGATTGTATGAAATTACCCCTCGAAAAGAAAAAGTTAGTAATTAGGGGGCAATTCAGAATTTTATCAGGTAAAAGCTTCTATTTTTATTACAGTGGAGAGAATTGAATTCTGTACTTGAGCAATATTTTCCTCTGATAACACTGTTTATCGGAAGTGAGAAAAGATTTCACTAGTGCAGCTGGGACTACTCTTCCTCTATACAACAATAAACAAGAGACATTCATAAATTATGCAAGTGCCTACTTAAAGGGGTCCCTTGTATAATTTTAAAAAGACAACCCTGACCATGAAACAGCCCCTAATATTCTGAAAATGAACTTTGATAAATGTCGTAAAACAGCCCATGTATGACAATTGACTATGTGCAATGAATGGGGAGCTGCATTAGACAAAAAACCCAAAAAAAAAACCAAGAGAAAGGTAAAAACAATGTCTGCTTAAAAACTTTAACAACATGTCATGAACATGGATTCATGACGTGTTGTTAAACAATGGGTTTGTTTGCAGATGTGTTCTTAGATTGGTGAATCCCATTGTCTTCGTAAATTTAAAGCGTACGTCAGTTGCTCTAATTAACAATGGTCAATGCCTATAGTTGGTATGTCAACTGACCTAGCTTTCTAAGCTTTTCATGTTCAGTGCATGTCATGAAATTTCTTTCAAAAAATTCATACCAATATCTCTATGTACGAAATGCAATTATGCCAATCTTTAGAGCTGTATTCAAAATAATTTTCGAGACAAAAAGTTTTGAAATTTACCCAATAAAGCCCCAAATGTAACTATTTTCACCCAAATTAATTTCTGCATTTTAAGCCACATGAAAACCAGGGCTCATTGGGAATGAGGATGTAACTTTGATAGTGTTTAGAAATGACCCTACTGAGCTTCAAATTTGAAAGTTTTATATTTCAATATTAAATCTTCATTAAGTAATCTTTCAACATTTTGTCATCAAGCTTTCTGTAGAAGTTATACCTTAGTTCTTATGATTCTGAAAGCTACAATGGTGTGAGTACAATTGTTAAACAATGGTAAAAATGGCCTCGCAAGTTAAAAATGCTATTTTTTTTTATTCTGTACCACTGTATCTTAAAAGGGACTGAATGCATGGACCTCATTTTCCCTGGAAATGAAAACACTTTTATTAAAAACATATAAAAATTTCAGAGACGTCTGGTTCCCTTCATCATTTAATTTACTTAAAACATTGTGTAATTTTTGCTAAAGTTCATATCCACAACTACTAGCTGGGGCAAATTTGCATAAAGGCTTTGGAAGGGGGAGGGGAAAGATTGTTGTCACCACTGTTCCTGAACCATTGCCTGAATTAATAAATATTATCTTTAGGTAGACCTGGAAAAAAAATTCTACTTTCACAAATGTACAAATTATTAACCAACAAATTTTTGTAGCTAGCATACAAATACAAATTTTTGCATGCCTTGTCTATAGCAAATGCTACGGTGGCTACTAAATATGGCAGGGTATTCAAACTTATCCGCAGCGGGTCAGTGTAGATGCAACCAAGCAGGAGCCCCACCTTCCACCTGTTTAAAATCACTCGATCTTCTTTTCCAATAAACTCTCAGGTGTCACTCTTGCTTGGTTGGAATGAAAACCTGCACCCACACTGGCCCTTTGTGGATAAGGTGGATGACATAAGGCCACTCCTGAGCCAGGCTTATAAGGTTGTTGTGATTGCTTAAAGTGGGCGTGGCCTAACCTGCTAACAATTGCTGTATTTTCAATTCAATTGTTCGATTCACATCAATCACGGTAGACAGACAATGCTTCATAGACCTGACATACCAAAAATGACCCATGTACACTGTGGCGCTACAGGTGGCACTACAATCAAGGTAAATGCGTTTTGGAATGTACCTCCCACATTGTACATCACCAGTTCACAATTCACACATCGATGCAGTCCCTGAAGGAAGATGAATCAGATGACATGGGCCACACCCTTCCACGCCACAGGGCATCAAGAGGGACTGCGCAGATGGGCTTGGACCCCGTTCATAACTGCTGGCAGTTCTAGTTAAATTAGGGTAGGAGGAGGTGATATCCAAAATGTACAGTGTAAAAATTCTTGTTACTATTAGAGATGCACCAATTTTCCTGGATGATTTCGAGTTATGATTTTTCTGCAAGTGTGACCTCCCGATACGGCAATTCAATATCGCTATAATTGACAGTATACAAACAAAAACTTCTCTCAAAATGTTTTTTTTTTTTAAATTAAATTAAAATTTTTATTTAAAATTGCACTTGATCAGGAATAATAATTGTCATTATTATCATTAGTAGTAGTAGCTGCAGCAGCAGTAGAAATATTGCTGACATCACCACTACTACTATCATCATTATGCAGTAGTAGTAGTAGTAGTAGGAGGAGGATTATTATTATTAGTAGTAGTAGTAACAGTAAGTTGTGTAACTTGCCTGGGATCTGAACCTTCTCTGAACCACCTCCAACATTGTGGTTTTAGCAGTTGCCCACTGTCTGATCATGTCTCCAAAAGCCGTTTTACAATACAGCGACACCTGGAACATGCAAGCTCTGCAGTTCATGTTCAGCTGGGTGATTTTAAATGTCCAATGTAGGTTGTTGTTCTGGGCGTTTTCACGGCGGCTCCTTGGCTTTGCATGTATCACAGAGTGCGCACATCATAACGTCAGTCCCAGTGGAAACCTTTCACACAGTAGCCTGTGGCTTCAAAGCATGCATGCAACTGTGACATATACATGCACGTGGTTGTGACGTAATTACCTGCACGGGAACCACAGGGGCCGGCTCAAAATTGCCGATCACCCTGAAAACAAGCTGTTTCCGGTCTCTGGATGGTTTTCCAGTGCATCTCTATTTATCAGCCATGACAGTGTAGCTGCTATTGTTTTCACGTCTGTGAGTTTGCGCTTCTGTTTCATTTTTTTTTTTGTGGCTACGCATGCCTATATCTCAAGAACTGCTTGATATACCCCTGTCAAGCTTTCAGGGTAGCAACTTCGGTCCAAAGACTGAAACAAGTTTATGAAAAGGTCATTGTAGGTCAAGTTCAAGGTCATCAAAGTGGCTGCCATTTGTTCCTAATGGCCAGGTGCGATCCCACATCAGGAGCCTCGTTACTGACTGAACCGAATTTGCATATTAGTGGCATGTAAATATATTTGCCTCTCTGTGACATTAGATCCTCTTCATCATCCCCCCTCCTCTTCATCATTCATCTTCATCACTTCTCTTCATCATCACTCCCCTTCTAAAAAAGGAACCCCTGCCTGTGACATCATTTCTCTAATATTCATGAAAGCGACAGGACTGGAACAAACAATGTGTCTTCCTACTTGTGGTTTTTTTTTTCTACGCCAAGAATTGGTCTGCAGGCCAAAGCATAGAACTCCAGACCAAAGAGTGGCGATAAGGCGCTCATACAGTCCGCAATCGCCGTTAAAAAAAAACAACAATAAACAACAACAAACAACAAACCTTCGCTACTACAGAGCTGCAGGGCAGCCTCACAGCCATGAGAAGACCGGGTGGGGACACACCAAGCTGCAGGCAAACATTCAAATATTCCACAGGAATTCTCTCATTCATAAAGCACTCGTTTCAAATAAACTGCAAGTAAAAGGTTGTTCGTCATTGCATGCCATGCTACTGCTGGCAAAACCACAGCTTTGTGCTGCGCACAGGAAATGAATTCTTGTTCTGTAACTTTTACTGTGAATGAACGCTCAGACAAAATCTAAATGGAAAATTAGATCATTTCACTGTGACTCAAAGTACAGTACACATGGTGGTAAAAAGCACATCAGGTTAAAAAAAAGTTGACAATGTTGTGCTGATCTACACCGAGCTGATGTGATAACTCAGAGCAACAATCAGTAAGCGAAGAACAAAATGCTGCGCTCCTGGCTGAGGACGTGGTTTACTCCAGATAAGCTGGCCATAAAACCTGTTCTTACAATTATTAGTCCGTCAAACTATTTTCATTAACTGTGTATATTTATCGCTTAGAAATATTGATAGACAGCCAGATGTTAATAATGTCGCTCAGTTCTTGAACCGGATTCACACAGAAAGACAGCGGGTCGGTAATCACCAGGGAAATGAGCGACGAGAGGTGAAATTTCCTCAAGCGATGCGAAGTGGGCGAGCATGGGGATAAACTGTGCTGAACTTTCACGTGACACAATTTGAGTGATAACCAATCAGAGCTTAAAGATACCATTAATTGACAGGTGCCTTATCAAGAAATCAAGATTGGCGCCCGTCAAGGATGCGTGCTATCGCCGTGTATTTTCAATCTATACACTGAAATTGTCTTCATAGACCCCGAAAATTTCAAAGGCATCAACATCAGTGGCATCCATAACAATTAGCGTGCACCATGCAGCTCAATGGAAATTACTGTTACACATTTTCATCAAACTTCAAGGCACCCTAACTCTAGAGGTACAGGTCACACAGACACAAAACTTCACACAAAGATTCTTCATTGACTTAAGAGCCAATTTCTCTAAGAATCGCCCAGGGTGTGATACATCACCCCTCCGATCAATTTTTGTGGGGGTAGGTATGTTGCCAAAGCTGACAGAAATCACGTTTTCTTTTTTTTTTTTTTTTTAATCTCTGAACCCCTTCAGAAAACAATTTACGGCCCTCTTAAGGGGAGGAGACCCGAGGGCCAACGTTCCAAAAAAACATTTTTTTAATTGGTTTTTGACTTTAATTATCTCCGTGCACCCTCGTTCAGCCTCCGTGATTTCCTGGTATATGAATATACCAGGTAGAGTCTTTTAAAAAAAAAAATAAATAAATAAAAAATGTCTGTATTTTCAAGGCTGAAATAAGGAATCATAGATTTTCACAATTTGGGCTGCATCCGGGGACCTCCAGCAGCTCACGCCCTGATTACGCCTGGCTCATTCCTGCATATTTGGACACGTGGAGACCGTTCCTTTCTAAATATGCATGAATAGCGGTGGCTTAGTTTGGGCACTTTTGTATAGGGGGTGCTTTTTGTGTCGAAAATGCAGCTCTGGTACATTTTCAACAGTTAAATAAAACTACTTTTATGATGTTTCTCTATCTTTATATTATGATAATATCAAGAAGGCCTTCACTTGGAACTCTGGCTTATTATATTATCATCACAGAAAGTAGAGAAAGTTATAATTTTATTGTACACATGCTGCTGACTGGCCATTAAGTAATAGTCACTGTAATGCATTGTTAGTGCTTAAATGTTAATGGATTAGTGCTTCTGTTTGCAGAGAAATGAGCGACACAGTCATCAACGGTGTCTCTGTCCAGGCAGTATCACTGTGCTGTGATGCTGTGGGTTCCACCCTTAATATGCCGGCAAACACCACCCAACATTCATCAGTGCCCTCCCATCCAGCTTGTTGCTGTTCCTATTTCATTTCATGAATTTAATGTGCACTTCAGCGGCGAAGCGTTTCGCTTCCCTCGAGAGGTGAGGTCATCCCTTCCTGTGTGAATGTGGCTTTTTTTTTTTTTTATAACAAAACTTGTTGTAAAGAACAAGATGGCTGGATATTAAACAGATGTATCCGCAGCTGCTACTCCAAATTTTTTTACAACCTTCTCCGTCTCCCAAGCTTGTCGAATTTGTAGCTGGAATCAATCTACAGCAACCGCAACTGCACTCAAACCCACAGCCTACTGCTGTGAACACCTCAGACGTCTACATCCGCTAAATGCCTTAGCATGGCTGTAAATTTATCATATAACTGTGAGATTTCAGCAATCGTACAAGTTTACTGCAACCTAGGAACCACTTAAATTTTGATATACACCGATCAACCATAACATTAACACCACCTGACTGATCTGCGGCTAGACAGCCCTAATCACATTAAGCTGCAATACACTGGGTGTTCTGACTCCTTTCTACCAAAGTTACAGCAGTTTGTGCTCATCTGTGGGTTCAGACCAGACGTACTAGCCTCCGCTCCCCACACGGATCCAACGCCATTTGGAAATAAACTCAGTCGTGGCATTAGTCACAGTCACTCAGATCCATACACTTGCTTGTTGTTCCTGCTCCCAACATGTCAGCTTTGAGAAATGACTCCTTACGTTCTGCTGAATCCACAACCCCTCCTTTGCAGATGCCACAGTAATGAGATGATTAGCAACTATGCACCGAACACGAAGTGTATGACGCTGAATAGTCCCCATGATTTTAAAGCGTGATGATGACTCTGCCTGCTCTAAGTGACCGCAACAAATCGTGAGTCAACCATTTTTATTTAAGAATTTTTCATTCGTTTGCTGAACCACTTAACTCTATAAAGGTCGCAGGGAGGCTGAAGCCTATCTCAGCCGACTCGGGGCGAAGGTGGGGTACACCCTGAACAGCTCGAGAGTCCAATCGCAGGGCAACACACACGCACACACACAACCATTTACACTCACAACTAGGGGCAATTTAGAACAGCCAATTAGTCTAATGTGCATGTTTTTGGACTGTTGGAGGAAACCAGAGTACACAGAGGAAACCCACAAAAGCACGGAGAGAACATGCAAACTCGCCCGCGCCAAGCCCGGGACTCAAACCCATTACCTTCCTACTGTGAGGCAGCTGTGCTGACCACTAACCTGCTAACCCCAGATAGCAGACCAATCAGATTGCTCCATTCCCATGTGGTAAATTCTAATCAATGCTATTCACTTCACCTGTCAGTAATCGTAATGTTTTTAATGTTATGGATGATCTGTGCATGTAGACAGTATGATGGTAACACCTGCTGAAATGTAGACTATGATGCACAACATACAACTGAACACACCATCATAGCATTGCGAGATGATCATCCTACACTTCTGATTCGGTCACTTTTTTATCCCAGGCTACCTCTGCTCGCAACTTCTTCAACCTTTCCGAAAGTGTGATGTACAACCACTGTTTAGGAACTAAAACCAAAAGATAATCGCTATGTTTCCTTCTCGCGTCATCTGGGAACAACTTTTAGACAACATACCGGACTAAAGTGCTTAGTGTTTTCTTGGCTCATCGTTCCGCCTTTCCTCACAAGTGGAGAAACACCTCATAAATACTGACAATGTATCACAACCCTAAGGCCCGCATGCAATTTTGGCCCCGCATAAAAAAAGGTCTTCGATCATCGCTGACGAAAAAGCTGCGTCAACAACTTTGACGGTCCTGCTGACAATCTTTTTTTGTTTGTTTGTTTGTTTGTTTGTTTAATCAGCGCGCCAAACCGAATAATCCAGAATTAAACGAACACTGACGGGGTCGTCGTCGATGAATCGCCCTTCTGTGTGTACTCTTGGCACATGATGTGAACAGGAATATCGAGGTGGCTTCTCGGGTTCAGAACGAGGCTGTATTCACGGCGTGTTTACACACATGTACAACCCCTGGCAAAAAGTATGGAATCACCACTCTTGGAAGATGTTCGTTCGATTATTTGATCGTGTAATCACAGACATGCCACAAAACTCTTTTCATTTAACATTCCAACCTTCTGGCTTTATGAAACACTTACAAAAATTAAAAAGAAAGAAAATTGCAGTCAGTTGCAACTGTTTTTACACATCAAACAGAGGAAACAAATAAGGAATCACTCAATTCTGAGGAAAATATTATGGAACCACCAAACAAAAACACCACAAGTACTTTGTTGCACCACCTCTGGCTTTTAGAACAGCTTGAACTCTCTGAGGATTGGATTGATGGATTTAACTATCGACAAACAGTTTTCTTTTAAACAATTCAATTAAACAATTGAATGAACATCATGCAAGAGTGGCGACTCCATACTTTTTGCCAGGGGTTGTACATGTGCATGGCCGCTTTCCGATCGGTTATTGTACCTAGTTTATAATCAGTATGTATGGGCTGTTTAGTCTTGAGCCTGACGTTGGTAGTGAGATAGTTTCAGGTCGCATACTACATGCACTGATAGGGCTTGTGCTGTCCTGTTCGTAGACGTTGTTGTGTTCTGTTCAGATTTAACCTGATAGTGAAAAGGTATGTCACAATATTGGTTCAGTTCCCATATAAAACCTGCTGAATTTCAGGGTTCGTATAATCCTGTTCTTAATGACGTCTTGATCAGATTCTACTTTCATTTCATTGAGATAAGTTCAATAGTTTGACAGATATCTGTATAAGAACCGGCACAGTGTTGAAGGCTGACGAAAACCCTCACGCTTTCCTTCACACTGTGATTTAAACTATTTTCAATCAGATGACCAAAGACCCTCCTCACCTTTCCTCAAGAGGCTGACGAGAAACTAAGAATCTCATCTCGCTGGAATAATATAGGATTACGTATTTTGACATATGAGTGAATGTAGACTAAATGCACCATCCAGATACACAGACAGGATGGATAAATGATCCTGTAGATGTGGAGCACATATGAGGAGTAGATAGATAAATATGAATGTAAACACTGGACATGATGCAGACAGTAAAAAGGCACAGGGTGGATCCACATTAATAATTATTACACAAAATGGATTTAATATACAGATGTAAACACAAATATATAAAAGAGGCCTACATTAGGGTGCGCAGGATTGCGCAGGACTGCGCAGGATTGAATTTCCCCCCTCAATCTTTCACTGTTTATGGTGGATTAACACCACAGTATTTTTATATTAGCTTATCCTACCGTAAATACTGAACAAGCCGCAGGGCTCATAATTAAGAGCTTAAAAACCTTACAAAGAATTCTGTGTATTGGTGAAAAATCATGTGGTTATTAAATCACATGGCAGCTGGAATTAGGATCCACATCACAGTGAATAAATCCATTCAGTCACTGGGGAGACTGGGACCAAAACAAGAGAAACCTGCAGCTGGAAACACTCGAAGCATTTACTGAAAATATTTTTACAAAGGCCTGAATGTACATCACCTGAAACATTCACTAAAACCGAGCTACTGGATACACAAACTACTGAAAATCTAACACTGAATAACCCACCAGAGGACCGAGTAAACTCACAACCCACTCGACTTCCTGTACATTTATTACAGGTGTTGTGATTATTTCAGTGCACTAAACTAGCCACGGGTGTTAGCTAGTCTCTGCTCCATAAACACTTCCCTTACACGGTTCCTTCTGCATCCCAGTGTGTTCCCCCTTAAAAAACAGAACACAGGACTATAAATAATCTCAGTATTCCCTCTCAGGAGTCAGTGAGGACATATTTACATCTCCATCCTGGTTAAAGCACCGGAGCTGTACTGTTACTGATAAACAATCACTTACTGTAGCTGCATCCTGGATGTTTCTGACCAGCATGATGCCGTCAGCGCCCTGCTGTTCACCGAGAGCCTGGTTCATCTCATCCTGCTCTCCATCTACCTACACAAAAAACCCATTCTGCTCACAAACGTCGCTAAAATCCCCTTTTAAACTCGGTGGCGAACAAATTTCGAACTTGGCCAACTTCGAACACACCGTAAACTTTAGTAGCCAAAGTTGCTCCACCAAGCATCGACACTTCCGCTTACGCACGACGGATACATCCGGCTTTCAAAATAAAAGTCGGTGTGCTGCAATGACGCGCGTGCATGTGCGTCATTCTTCATCATCTTCCTTTTCCTCTTCAACAGTTCTCTTCATCATCACTCTTCTTCCATCACTGCCTGTGCGCTTCAAAAGTGTATTCACTTGGACCCTGGAATTCACCGTGTGACACACAAACACAATTTATATATACACACACACACACACACATATATATATATATACACACACACACACACACACACACACATATATACACACACACACACACACACACACACACACACACATATACACACACACACACACACACACACACACACACACA
>JBCNYH010056419.1:0-11393 GCA_039654325.1 Tandanus tandanus | reverse complement strand
AGATGGCGGCACTACGGCTCGTCAGGGCTAGTAGCAGTAGCGGTCAATGCGGCGTCTATTCTTTATTATGTCTATGGTGACAACCCTTGGCTTGAACCTCCGACCTTAGGATCAGTAATCCAGCACCCTACCACCAGGCCACCACTGCCCCAGGACATGGATTCTCTTAATCTCTATTCAGACATGGATTATTTATACAACAGGTAATGAATTAATGTCTCTGTTGCTTTCTGTGTTTCTCCATAATTTTTATTTATTTTTCTCGAGATCTGACATGAAACTTTTGTATTCCTGTTCTTTCTTTCTATCTTTCTTTCTTTCTTTCTGTCTTTCCGTCTTCCTTTTGTTGGCTATTTTTGTCATTTGGGTTATTTCATAATTGTGAAAAATTTGTTATTTCAAAATTAAACTCAAAATGCTGCTCTAAGAAGTATTCAGTTCTAAGAATTATGAAAAAGTTTTTTGGATAAATGGAGAAATTTTGTCAGGCTGTCCACTTCCAGTAAGATTAAGCACAGGTTTTTACAATTTTTTATTATTATTTTTTTCTTTTTTTTATTAAGAAGTAATGGCTTTGTACCCCTTTCTAAACATATGTATCGCAATAACTTTGCTATTTTAAAAATAATTAATAATTTACTAAAATAATTAATTTTAGTTGTGGCATAGAGTGCTGCTGATTAAGTAATTCTAGCTGACTTAATTGCTAAAAATTCAAATAATATTCAAATAATATTTAGATTCAACAGGTCTGGTTGTGTTATCACCTTCTTCTTCTTCTTCTATTTCTTCTATTTCTTCTTCTTTCGGCTGTTCCCATTAGGGGTCACCACAGTGCATTATCCTTCTCCATCTCTCTCTGTCCTCTACATCCCTCTCCTCCACACCAATCACCTACATGTTCTCCTTCACCACATCCATAAATCTTTATTTACACCACATGTTTATTCTTTCCCTTCCCCTACCAGTCAGTTCCATCCTTAACATTCTACCAATATATATATATTCTACCAACCCTTCATTCCTCCTCTGCACATGTCTGAACCATCTCAATCTCCAATCTTTCACTTTATCCCCAAACACTCCTCCCTGTCCAATACCTCTAACATATTAATTTCTAATTCTGTCCATTCTTGTCACTCCCACAGAAAAGCACAGCATCTTCATCTCTGACAATTGCAGTTCCACGTCCTGTTTTTTAACCAGGAGCCATTTCCAAACCATACAGTATTGCTGGTCTCACTACTCTCTTTTAAACCTTTCCCTTCACTCTTACAGATACCCTTCTATCACATATCACTGCAGTCACTCTTATCCTCACATTAAACATCTTCAATTCTCTACCACTTTCTCCGTTACCTTGGATAGTTCACCCCAATTCATCTACCTTTATCATATCTACTCCTTACAGCTGCACTCTTCTGTCACCCTCCTTCTCATTCACACATGTACTTTGTCTTACTCCTGCTAACTTCCATCCCTCTTCTCTCCAGTGTGTACCTCCATCTCTCCAGACTCATCTTCACCTGTTCCCTGCTCTCACTACAGACCACAGTGTCATCTGGACACATCATAGTCCACTGAGACTCTTATCTGACCTTGCTGGTTAACATGTCCATGACCATCGCAAACAAGAAAGGGCTCTCAGCCAATCCTTAATGCAATCCTACCACACACCTCACCGCTGTCACACTGTCCTCATATATATCCTGTACCACCCTCATATACTTCTTTTACACTCCTGACTTCATACAGTAACACAACTCCTCTCTTGGCATTCTATCATACATTTTCTTCAAGTCCACAAACACGCAGTGCAACTCCTTCTGTCCTTTCCTGTACTTCTCCATCAGCATTCTCAAAGCAAATATGGTATCTGTGGTTCACTTCCATGGCATGAAACCATACTGCTGTTCACAGACCACCTTCTTTCCTCTCAGCCTGGATTTCACTACTCTTTCTCATAATTTCTTGATTGAACTTATCAACCTTATGCCTCTGTAGTTACTGCAGCTCTGTACCTCTATATCCCTTGTTCTTTAAAATTGGTACAAGAACACTTCTTCTCCACTGCTCAGGCATCCGCTCACCTTCCAAGGTTCTGTTGAACAGTCTGGTTAAAAACTCCACTGCCGTCTGACCTAAACATCTCCTTGCCTCTACTGATATATCATCTGGGCCAATTGCCTTTCTACTCTTCATCTACGTCATATCTGCTCTTACTCCATCATTACTTATCCCTCACACTTCCTGGTTCACTCTTTCAACATTGTCCAACCATCTTTCTCTTTTATTTTCTTCTTTCATCACTTTCTTAAAGTACTCTATACACCTTCCCAGCACACTCTCCTTAACTTTTGCATCTTTTATCACTCTAGCTTACATTACATCTTTCCTTGCTCAATCTCTCGGCCTGGATACATGCAAAGATACTTTCTTTGTCCACACTTCAACCATTCCAGGACATTGGTTACTGTTGGTTTCAGAACTTTTGATGGTCCTTTCACTTAAAGCTTCTAGGTTCGCAAACAGTTGTGGTTTTTTTTGTTTGTTTGTTTGGTTTTTTTTGTTCCCAGCTAACTCAGGCAAAGGTGGGGTACACCCTGAACAGCTTGCCATAGATTCACAGGGCCAATTCATACTTAATCATTTGCACTCACAAATAGAGGCAATTTCTAATAGCCAACCAGCCTAATGTATATGTCTGTGGACTGTGGGAGGGAACCAAAGCACCCAGAGGAAACCTATTCAAGCATGGATAGCACATGCAAACTCCATACAGAAATGCCATCACCTTCTTGCTGTATGGCGGAAGTGCTAACCACAATGCCACTGTGCTGCCCCAGGTCATTTATCCCTCCTGAAATTTTCAAGTGAATTTTCCAGCTTCCATGTTAGTTTTTCAACAGGTGTTAAATTATCAATATAGATTCTTCTATGTGGATGAATCCAGTCAGTGGCTTCCAGTCCATAGAAATCACTGGATCCATGCAAATTAGGCATCTTTTGGCCCTCTGATAAAATTTTTCTAATTTGTCCAAAAACAGGGAGAAAATGTTGACAGTGAAATGTACTGACATTGGAAAAAATCTTGCAGCATAAAAAGATGTACATACAAAGCCTAAAAGGAAGAATTAAGGAGAAGATTGTCTTTAAAAAAGATTGAGAGCATAATAGCAAAATATTTATATAGACTTAAGATAACACGATGACAAATGTCATGGTCAAAAAGGGGTGGTATGGTGGTGTAATATTTAGCACTCTAACCTCATACTGAGAAGGTTCTGGGTTTGAAACTCACAGCCAACCAGGGTCTTTCTCTGCAGAATGTTCTCCTTGTACCTGTCTGGTTTTTATTTCAATGCTCTCATTTTCTCCCATAGATCAAAACCATGCAGATTAAGTCAGCTGGCTCCTATAAATTGCACATAGGTGGAAATGGTCGTGTAGCAGCATGCCCTTTAATATTTCCACATGTGCTGCCACTTGCAAGAGAAAGCCATCCAAAAGGGCAACCAGTCTGATGTGAAAAAAATCTCCAAACAATTAACTTAATTTAAAATTTTTACTAAAAAAGAAAAATGAAGATTACATTGTTTAATTAACAGTCAAAAACCTCAAGTTCGACTTGACTCGTCTCGGTCAAAAAGCTGTGCTGGTTTTGGTTTGCACAGTAAACTAATGCACTGTGCCTTTAGAATATGGAAATGTTCTTATTACTCTTGCCATTATCGATGAATTATGTGGGGCAAATGTATACACGATCAAGACGGTTCAAAGTTTCTCTTTGTTCTGGACCACTTTTGATTTTCCTGAGTAATGGCAAGTATTCCCTAGTTCATTCAGTCCAAAATAGGTCAGCTATATAGTGCACCTGTTTCCAGGGCTGTTGTGCATAATGGTTATCCATAGCAGAGACTCCAGGAGGGATGTTAGGTTTTGTTTTTAACTGCAACAAGTGGTTGGGCGTTAAAGACTCCAGATCATTGGGGTCGTTTGATGCTGTTGTGATTGGTCTGTTATTAATGATGGCCTTAATTTCACACATCACAGTCTGGAGGTTTTCATCATCTAGTGAATGCTGCTTGAGCATTGAGTTCAATATTTTTTCTACGGTGCAGATTTGCCTCTCCCTTTCACATCCATGGTGAGAAGCTGCAGATGTATTAAAAATCCACTTGATTCCTTTTCACATGTTTCCTGTATCTTTGCCTGGTTCAGGTTGTTGACTGCCACACATAACTTTTTTAAGCACCAATTAAATTTGTCCTATTATCTGATCGCATCAGTTAACCTGTCCCCTTCTGCTTATAAAGCGAAGAGCATTGATGCAGGAATCGATATCTAGAGGGTAGGCGATTTCAATGTGTTCAGCTTTTATAGTTAAGCAGGTGAAGTGTACACCATATCTTTTCACCAGACTCTGGCCTCTTTTCAATTAAGTGAAGTGTCTGAAGTAGTCAGTCGCAACATTTGTGAAGGGTGGTTAATAAGGTAACAAACAGGTAAATCTTCTGCAAGGTCTGGTTTGAAACTTGAAGTAAGGAGCCGTATATCTTAGGGATTAGCAAAGGCTGCAGCCCTTTGTTTTCCACTTAGTAGACGTAACTTACCCTGAGATTGTTTTGGGAGTACCCACTCTAATCAATTCGATGACACTCATTATACACACACTCAAGTTAAAGAACATGGTCAAAGAAAACACAAAGAAAACAGTATAAATGATATGCAGCCTGGGACTTCACGGTGGTCAGTGTGTCTAAGCGAATATATAAATGTTTCATATGCTTATAATAGGATCAATTTCCCCCACAATGTTAATTATAATAGTGTTCATTATAACAATGTTCATTAGAACAACATTCATTATAACAAAGTTTATTATAACAGTGTTCATTATAACAGTGTTCACCACTTCCTCAGTTAACACGGATTGTTCATTATAAAATTGTTCATTATAACATCACTGTATGCTGTACCAGGTGCACTGTATCGTGTTTTTTCTACATCATCAGATTACAGCATCGACTGCAATATTTCTGTTTAGCAAACAGTTCTTTGTTCATTTCACCTATTGTCTTGTATCTGAGAATTGATTAGCAACATCTCTCTCTCTCTTTCTGGTTCTCAGCCGGAAAAGGATGGAATGCACCCTGTGGGTCTGGAATGAGGTCCTGCCCCAAGTGGAGGAGTTCAAGTATCTCGGGGTCTTGTTCACGATTGAGGGAAGGATGCAGTGGGAGATGGACAGGCGGATCGGTGCAGCCTCTGCTGTAAAGCAGAGCTTGTACCGGTCCATCGTGGTGAAGAGGGAGCTGAGCTGGAAGGCTAAGCTCTCGATTTACCAGTTGATTTATGTTCCTCACCTATGGTCACGAGCTTTGAGTAGTGACTGAAAAAACGAGATCGCGAATACAAGTGGCTGAAATTAGCTTCCTTCGCAGGGTGGCAAGGCTCTCCTTTAGAGATGGGTATGGTGATTCAAGATCAAATTAAAGCTAATAAGAATAAAATGCATCCATTAGGTCAATACGGATGTAAACTCTACTGTTCCCTACAAATCCTGATAAATTTGTTAATGTTCTGTGATCCGTGACTAAGTACAGCCAGCTTACAGGTGCTGATTTCAGTCACATCCCTCTCCGTGTAAAGGGAGAGACAGTAACGGAAGAAGTCTTACTTCAGAAAGTTCCTACACTCAGTTATGAGAATGATGAACTTCCAAATTCATCCCCTAACGGGGACAATGCTCCAGTGTTTAAATGGACTCAGAACGATCACTTAACTGATTTTTATGGACAACTGCGTACATTTTTAAAAAGTAACCAAACGAGCTCGCCTTCTCTTTTTTTTTTACTTTCACCAAGTGTGGACTGAACATGCCCGTCTCATTCATAGACAAATGAAATGAAACAGTTAGGATACATCTTATTACATTTCTTAAAAAAACCAGAACACCAGAACATGCAAAAATGATTCTGCCAATACTGAAATTTAAAACTAACTTGACATGCGTTTTCGCCGGTCCTCACAATGACAATGCAGGTGTGTGACCTAAATTTAATGAGCAAAATAATAATGTTTGCCATAACTGTAAGAAACCTGGATATTAGGCCAGAAAATATTGTAAAAACATGCATGACCTCAAGCAAAAGTGTGCTGCATGCCACTACGCTCCGCACCCGTTGCTTGTGCCATGCACAGGTGATCCACACATTTGCTTTACACACCGATTTGTATTAATTCCAAATTATCCTTTTAAATTACGTGGGCAAGATCTTAAGTCAAATATGACAATTGATTTTACAGCAAAGGGGAATGCACGTTTTTACTAATCTTGGTCTATTTACAGATACAGTTCCTGAGATATTATAGACACCAGACGAACTACAAATCCCTTCATAGCTGTCTGAAGTTTCGCATTGCTTTTGGTCCACCCACCTCAATAACATTGGGGCCGTGTCAATAACATTGGCCCGCCTCACAGCACGGCTAAAACACATGACACCTGCTTATATTAAACAATATCCTCTCTCAGGATTCAGTCAGTTATTTCATAAGTGCTTGAGCAAATAAAGTAAATTTTCCATGTACTTCACAGTACAATACACCAATTAATCCTCTAGCCTAATGGCTCATGACAATTTACACAAAATTTGCGTGTATTTAACAACATTGTAGAACCAGTCCCACCAATGGTGTCTGACGTGAGGTCCATCATCACTACCGTTGATCCAACACAAACATTTTACATATGTTATGTCTTAAGTTATGAGTTATAGATTTATGTTTGCCCTTCTTTGGCATCCCTATACATCATGATATGCCGCTGCTTTTTGCTTTTACATATAAGAAGCGTTAATATAGCTGGTCTCGCCTGCCACAGGACTGTGTGCACTCTCCCACGGTGTTCTCGTCGATCGTCTGTGACACTCGGTGCACAAGTGTTTAAGGTTTCATTGAAAAAACTTTAACTAACCACAGATAAAGTGCACTGTATGGGTTTTGATTAAACTCAAGGAAAAGGAACTTTCTCACAATAGTGGAGCAGATAAGCTAAACAATTGTTTATTTGATGATACAAGCATGAAATTTCTCAGAAATACTCATTGTTGGGTAGATTTTAAGAAAAAGTGCTAGCCACGTGAAATTCCTATATGGTGGCCATTTTCCAAGATGTCATGTCAACATATTGTTGTATAAATAGCCAAAGTGCAGAAATTACTAACATAAATTTTGTTTCTTTGCCATAACATTACTGACTTGAGAACAGTTCCGGCCTTTTTTAGGAATTCAATATGGCAGCCATTTTACAAGATAATATGCAAAATATGCTAAGTTCCATGGTATTGCTAGATATTTGTCCATAAAACTTGATTGTGATGACTATTTATAGTCGTTTGTTCATAGAAATACTGAAAAGACATATGACAGGTATATTAACTATGTCAGAACTCAAGAACTATGAAAATGTTAGTGTTCGTTCTCCTTCTAGTATTGTTTAATATAGACTCACCCACTGTGTGCAAAGGTAGATGCTTTTCATATTATACATCAGATAGCTGTGGTTCTTTTTCAAGATGATGTAGGGCTAGAAAACATCTCAAAGATTACAAATGCTTTGATTTTTTGTGTTTTTTGTGGGATTTTTTGAGTTTTGTGGGTTTTTGAAGGCCTTTATGCACGGAAAGCAATTTACAGTGGTGCTTGAAAGTTTGCGAACCCTTAAGAATTTTCTACATTTCTGCATAAATATGACCTAAAACATCATCAGATTTTCACACAAGTCCTAAAAGTAGATAAAGAGAACCCAGTTAAATAAATAAGACAAAAATATTTTACTTGGTCATTTATTTATTGAGGAAAATGATCCAATGTTACATATCTGTGAGTGGCAAAAGGATGTGAACCTCTAGAATTAGCAGATAATTTAAAGGTGAAATTAGAGTCAGATGTTTTCAATCAGTGGGATGACAATCAGGTGTGAGTGGGCACCCTGTTTAATTTAAAGAACACGAATCAATCAAAGTGTCAACACATTTTTCTGGAAGTGTATCATGGTAAGACAGATTGTGTAGAAATGGAGGAAATTTAAGATCATTGTCACCCCCCTATCAGTGGTCGACCAAAGATCACTCCAAGAGAAAGGCGTGTAATAGTCAGCAAGGTCACAAAGGACCCCAAGGTAACTTTTAAGCAACTGAAGGCCTCTCTGGCATTGGCTAATGTTAATGCTCATGAGTCCACCATCAGAAGAACACTGAACAACAATGGTGTGCATGGCAGGGTTGCAAGGAGTAAGCAACTGCTCTCCAAAAAGAACATTGCTGCCTGTCTGCAGTTTGCTAAAGATCACATGGACAAACCAGAAGGCTACTGGAAAAATATCTTGTGTACAGATGGGACCAAAATAGAACTTTTTGGTTTGAATGAGAAGCATTATGTTTGAAGAAAGGAAAACACTAAATTCCAGAATAATAACCTTATCCCATCTGTGAAACATGGTGATGGTAGTCTCATTTGGCCTGTTCTGCTGCATCTGGGCCAGGATGGCTTGCCATCATTGATGGAACAATGAATTCTGAAATTATACCAGCAAATACTAAAGGGAAATGTCAGGACATCTGTCCATGATCGGAATTTCAAGAGAAAGTGGGTCATGCAGCAAGACAATGATTCTAAGCACACCAGTCATTCAGCCAAAGAATGGTTAAAGAAGAATAAAGTTAATGTTTTGGAATGGCCAAGTCAAAGTCCTGACCTTAATCTAATTGAGATGTTGTGGAAGGACCTGAAGTGAGTAGTTTATTTGAGGAAACCCACCAACATCCCAGAGTTGAAGTTGTTCTGTATGGAGCAATGGGCTAAAATTCCTCCAAGCCGATGTGCACAACTGATCAACAGTTACCAGAAACATTTAGCTGCAGTTATTGCTGCAAAAGGGGGTCACACCAGATACTGAAATCAAAGGTTCATGTACTTTTGCTACTCACAGATATGAAATATTGGATCATTTCCCTCTAATCTGATGATGTTTTGGGTCGACTATATGCAGAAATGTTGAAAATTCTTAAGGGTTTACAAACTTTCAAGCACTACCGTATAAAATGGCAAGAACGTTCTATGCTTTGGTGGGTAAATGGGTTCACTGAGTGTTCTAGCTTCCTGAAGATGCCTGACAATTTCTGAGTTTTCCTTCTCCTAGATGAACTACCTGTAACATGTCGACGGTGGAAGCGTCGTCGCCACTTGCCTTATTTATTTTGGGCCCAAATGCTGAGAAAGAAATGGGCACTAGAACGCAGACAGGGGGAAAAAATGGAAACAAGGATGCCGGGAGAGAGAATCGGCCTTGCCTAAAATAGCAGGTAACAGCGGGAGTTTTACAGAAACCTTTTATCATTTTTATCTTATATATTCTTTTCTTTTTCTTTCTTTTTCTTATTTCTTTTCACATTAACAAAACATAAACGCAGCACCTGGTCACATAAAACCCAGGGAAAGAAATACCGTGTTACCGGCTGTGAGATGTGTGGCTTCACACATACAAAGACCCAGCACCTTCTAAACGGTGCTGGCTTCTTAAATAGACTTTGTGCCTAATGGTTAATTGCCCTAAGGGGGGGTGCCGCCCTCTGCTGGTTGGTGAGGGAACAACAGGTCTGGAGTCCGGCTGTCTCCTTACAGGACCCCCCCCTCCTAGAAACAGCTCCTGACATTTCCAACCCTGCGACCCGGTCCCACTTGAAGGCCCGGATGAGGTCGGGGTCCAGAATGTGCCGTGCTGAGACCCACGATTGCTCCTCTGGGCCGTAACCCTCCCAGTCCACTAAGTACTGGGTGGTACCCCTAACCTGCCATAAGTCCAGAATGTGCCAGACGGTGAAGGCTGGGGAGCCATCCACCATCCGGGGTACCAGCAGGGAAGCGTGTATCTTATGGGGCAAGAGTGCTACATGGAACGTAGGGTTGATCCGCATGGAGGAGGGAAGTAGGAGACGGTATGTCACAGGATTGACCCATCTCATTATCTTAAATGGCCCCACATGCCGAGGAGCCAATTTGTGGGACTTGACCAGGAGGAGCAAGTCCTGTGTGGCAAGCCAAACCCTCTGCCCAGAGCAGAAGGAGGACCCTAGTCTCTGCCTACGGTCAGCTGCTGCCTTCTGGCATGAAAACGGCTTTCTGGAGAGCTGAACGCGCCTTCTCCCAAGCCTGGCGGCAGCACTGAACAAATTGTTCTGCCGCTGGGACCCCAACCTCTGCCTCTTGTTCAGGGAACAGGGGCAGGGCATGCCCAAACTGGCACTCAAAAGGGGACATCCCCAGCGAAGCATGCCAGAGGGTGTTATGGGCATACTCCACCCAGAAGAGGTGATCTGACCAAGAGGAAGGATTGGAAGAGGCTAGGCACCTGAGAGTTCTCTCAAGGTCCTGGCTTAGTGTTCTGACCATTTGACTGGGGGTGGAAGCCAGAAGAGAGGCTTGCCGAGGCCCCCAGCAAATGGCAAAAGGCTCTCCAGAAGCAACTGGAGAATTGTGGACCCCGGTCCAAGACCATGTCAACCAGCATACCATGGACTCGGGCCACTTGGCGGTGGAGTAGGTCAGCCGTCTCCTTGGCTGAAGGCAGTTTGGGCAATGCAATGAATTTGCAGGCTTTGGAGAATCGGTCGACCACAACTAAGATCACGGTGTTTCCCCTGGAAGGGGGTAGACCTGTGATGAAGTCCAATGCCAGGTGGGACCAGGGACGTGATGGCATGGGTAGAGGGTGGAGCAGACCTGCAGGTTTAGCCCTGGGTTCTTTATTACAGGCACACACCCTACAGGTGACCACAAAATCGCGTACATCCAGGCCCATGTGTGGCCAGCAGAAGCAACGCCGCAGAAACTCCAGGGTGCGGCTCACACCTGGGTGAGCTGAAAAGGGGGCTGTATGCCCCCACTGGAGTATTTTGGGTCATACAGTGGTCGGTACATAGAGCCGGCCCGGGGGGGCCCACCTGGGTCCGGCTCCTTCTGTTGGGTGCGCTCGACCATCTTAACTATGTCCCACCGAAGCGGGGCTAGGATCCGAGAGGGGGGAGGATAGGCTCCAGCTCCCTGTTTACTGGAGGAAGTGCCCACTGATGGGAGAGGGCATTTGGCTTAGTGTTCTTCTATCCCGGTTGATAAGAGAGCACAAAGTTGAACCGGGTGAAGAACAAGGCCCACCTGGCCTGGCGAGGATTAAGACGCTTGGCTTGTTGGAGATAAGCCAAGTTTTTATGATCCGTCCAGACCAGGAATTGATGTTGAGCCCCCTCCAACCACTGCCTCCACTCCTCTAGGGCTAGCTTCACGGCTAGGAGCTCCCGGTCCCCAACATCGTAGTTACGCTCTGTAGGAGT
>JBCNYH010055753.1:0-11413 GCA_039654325.1 Tandanus tandanus | reverse complement strand
GCATCTGATTAGAATGCCTCCCAAACACCTCCCTGGTGTGGTGTTTCGGGCATGTCCAACCGGGAAGAGACCCCGGGGCCGTCCCAGAACACGCTGGAGGGACTACGTCCCTCGGCTGGTCTGGGAACGCCCTGGCGTCCCCCCGGAAGAGCTGGAGGAAGTGGCTGGGGAGAGGGACGTCTGGACCTCACTGCTTTGGCTGGTGCCCCCACGACCCGACCCCGGAAGAAGCTATCTATCCATCCATCCA
Organism: Tandanus tandanus; assembly: GCA_039654325.1. Taxonomy (NCBI): domain Eukaryota; kingdom Metazoa; phylum Chordata; class Actinopteri; order Siluriformes; family Plotosidae; genus Tandanus; species Tandanus tandanus. The sequence goes on along the minus strand of JBCNYH010055753.1, from coordinate 11,163 downwards.
TCCATCCATCCATCCATCCATCCATCCATCCATGCATATTAATAAAAGCTACATTTGATATCACACACATTTATGAATGAAAGATGCATATATGTTTATAATTTACAGTTTTAAATAAATAACCCACCATGTATTTAACAAAATAACAAGAAGTGTTTCATTAATGACCAGGCTTTAGAGATAAATAATGAAAAAGATAAAAGTAATTAAATGGATGAAAAATCTCTTCTCCACTCTAGATACACAACAAACAAGACAATAAAAATTTATTATATTGAACAAATGTAGAACTCTTACACATTTAAACGACTGGACTGTTTTTAAATGAAGTACTAATGGAGTATTTGGAGATTGAAATGTGTGTGTATGTGGTAGATAAACTATTACGGTACTGTACATATTAATGTTCAAGTTTATAGACTTCCTGTTTGTGTACATCCTTTAATTCTCAGAACAAAAAAAGAAAGACTGCCCGTAACATGCTGAATGACGATGCCAGGGTCCAACTGAAATAAAAACTGCTTTCTGTAAGTGTATTACTATCGATAGTGCATGATATTCACGGGCCATGTAAGGTCACTGGAAGTGACAATCTACTGTCTTTCATTACAACTTCTTAACTGGTATTGCTATCGTATAGTCATTTCAGCCATCATGGCTCTGTGATCCACTTTCTGGCTGCTTGGTGTGGTCTTTTAAATCCTGTAATGTGTGAAATTCCATTCATTAATTCATTCATTGAATTGAATTCCTTCAAGTTAAAGTTTATATATTGTTCACTGAAATAATTAACTAAATACAACTAATGCGTATGTGTAAGCTTCTACGTTATAAAGAAAACAGAGAAGGAATGTTTTTAATATTGAATAGAGATGTATATTTTCAGGAGATAGCTGGAAGGATAGTGCAAATATCAGATGTTCATGAAGATCTCAGAAAAGAAGTTTTGGAGCTGAGAAAGGAAAATGCTTCCCTACAAAATGTGTTCAGTATAATAGATGGTGAGTTGCTTGAACTTAATAAAAAAAATGCAAAGATTTCAGTATAAACTTACTGTTGGATTTTTGGATTATAGAGCCACAGTTATGGTACACTACCTGACCAATTTAATATTTAATATCATGTCTGCATTACATTTAGGTCAGATGGAAACATAACTGATTGATCCCTAAGATGTGGATAATCTTCTTTGAATGACATTGAATGAAAGGCTCTGTGGTTAATTAATAATCCTAACTTGTAAAATCTGTTATTCTCATTGTTCAGGACTTCCACAGCTGTTAAACCAAATTAACAGGATGGTATTCTGTTCCACTTCTAGAAATGATGTGGAACATTACGCTGTGGCTTCTGATTCTGGAGATACGTGAGAACTAAATACAGCCTCACATGTATATGACTGAGGAACATCCACAGGACAATCATAACCAGCTCCTTTCATTGGGGTACAAGACCAACACTGGTTTGCACTCGATCTCAATGACAATTTTTGCACTATTCTATAAGTTTTATATTACACTGTCACTTTTTTTATTTTTGCACATATTCCTTACAGTTTATTTATTCACTTTATATTAATACTTATTTGCCTTAATTTTTGTATAAGCCTAACCTAAATGTTTGTCTGTACAGTGAGAGAAGTAAAACTGGAGTTAAATTCTTTGTTTGTGTGCAAACTTAGCCAATAAAACTGGTCATGTTTCACAATGTTTCTATAGAACTTTTTTCTATAGAACATTTTTCTATTGAACAAGGTCCTAAAGTTCTATAGAACTTTTATAGAATTTTTTTTCTATAGATCTATTATAGAACATTTTTTGCAGGGTAGTCAATCAGTTGCATTGTTCATTCATTCATTTTCTGAACCGCTTAATCCTAATTAGGGTCGCGGGGAGCTGGCGCCCATCTCAGCCGACTCTGTACAGCTCTGTACAGCTCGCCAGGCCACCGCAGTGCAGAAACACGCTGACGGCTATGCAGCCTACTCTTGATGAAAATCAGCAATGGTTCTTTTACATGCCTCTCACCATAGACAGTGAGAGACATGGCCGGCATTTGATTACCCAGTTAGCTGCACAGGGGGCAGTTGCATTGTTGACTTGTTTATTATAAAGAGTTGTATATTTTATTTTTAAAACGTTTAGTTCATTCAAATGTAGTCTGACTGTGAGGGGACACACAATACTTTGCACAAGGCAGGAGCAATGCAATGACTTTAGAAGTGCACCTTGTTATAATCAACTAGAACATTACATTTCAACTGCATGTGAGAATTATGCAATATAGATTTCTTCTGAAGTTTAGTACTGTTGTTAAAATTCTGTGACCCCATGCAAGTGAAAAGTGGAAGGATCAAAATGTGGTTGAAAACTAGTCACCAGCACACTTGCACGTGTTGGTTGTAAAGTGGTTAGAAGTAAGTTATAATTGGTCACATAATGGTTAAAAACTGGTCACTGAAGACATGATAAACTGGTTGTCAAATGGCCCTGATGCTGGTGGAAAAGACGTCATCAATAGTTGCAAAGTCATCATTTAGTGGTAACTAGTGACGTGTTAACCACGTGACTTGAGGGTGCAAAATGATGTGAAATTCACATCACTTTGTGACGTGATTACAACGTCATCGATGACGATTTTTCCACGTGTTTATAACGTAACCATGTTATCAGGGTTTGGAGTGAAATTTAGAAACTTTGTAATATTTGTCTATATCAAAATATTTGTAGCTGTGTTACTGTCAAATAGTTCTACCCCAATCTTCAATGTTAATGTCCCACAAGGTTGTCCTATTTCGCCTTATTTGTTCATAATGGTCACTGAAATGTTAGCAATTTATGTAAAAACATGCAATGACATTAAGAAATTAAATGTTTTGGGAAAAAATATTATTAGTCATCTAGCAGATGATACAATGCCCATTCATGAATCAAACTTAACCGAAATTAACAATATCCCAATTAAATTGGAAATAAAATATCTTGGAGTATATCTCACTAAAAATGAAAAACACTCTCAGTCACTCAATGTTGAAAATAAACTTAAAGAATGCAAAGCAAAGCTGCATTTTTCCCATCCTATAAACTGCCACATCAATAAACATCAATAAACATCAATAAACTGCCAGTTGCACTGTCTAACTTTCACAAACAAATATTACTATACTGGAAGATGTTATACATGCACAATTTGTCACCTCACTTGATTATAATTTGGAACAATAGATACGTCTTGTACAAGAACAGATCTCTGTTCTATGAGGACTGGTTATAGAAAAATTTTTGTGTCAAGCACAACTTTAACCCACCAAAATCTGACTTTTTTAATTTACACAAAGCATTATCAGTTCAGTTTCTTTCTCTGATCTCACACATCAACCTGTCCAACCACAGCTGGCTCATCTTTCTATTCAAGGAGTTCAAATCCTGGACAAAAAATGCAGCAATTATTATATAAGAAAATGTCTTACTGAGAACTTATATCCTGGAATACAGGACAGACTCAACATTTTACACAAATTTACTAAAGATTTAATAATTAAAATTAGAACATCATATCTAAAATTGCCTCTACCACCAAAAAAAGTTAAAGAAACGCACTTTAAAATTCTAAATGATATATGCAGAAAATATATGCACATTCTGCAAAAATGATATTGAAACAACAGATTATATATTTTTTTCGTGTCATATAACAAACATATTTTGGTATTGCATACATTAATGGTTAAAAAATCTATATCATCACTCCCTGATGCTTTATCCAAGGATAACATAATATTTGGTGTATTCTTGGAAAATAAGAAAAACTAGCTCAGCTGTTATACTATATTATGTTTAGCTAAATTTTTTATTCATAAAAAATAGGATGTTAAAATCTACTCCCATATTCACAGTCTTTTTAGTTGAATTCAACATATATTTGAAATCTATAAAATTGAAAAAATGCACAAGACCTATATTATGTTCTTTGTCATTTTTCCACTGAAGTAGGAAGCTAATTTTCCCTTGATAGTTATTTTAATTCTTTTAAATTTTATTTATTAATTTTTATTAATTTTTTTTATATCTTTGCATATGTTACTTGTGCGTTGAAATACTTGCAAGCTGTTAATCTTGACATTCTTTTTAAAAAAATGTTTTCCATTGTATTTTATATGACGGTAAACCTGTTTTTTTTTTGCTATGCAAATCAACAGTGTCAAGTTTGTAATGGAAATATGCATATGTTCAATAAAGTTCTATTACAAAAAAAAAAAGCATAAGCCGTTTCCTACATACGCCAAAATGTCGGCCATAATATTCGAGTCCGACAAATAGGCGAAAATAGGCGATGTGATCCGAACGCATGAGTTTGGCAAAAATAAAATAAAATAAAATAAAATACCTTGTTGATTGGCCACTCAGGAGCCCTTTCTGGTGTTTTACGGAGTTGACACAAATCAAATTATGAAGTGATTAAATGTCAGTTTTCATAAAAAGGTTTTTAATAACAAACCTCTTCTGATGCAGTTTGTTGAGAGTTTTGTCTATAGATACTGTATATATCCATTTCATATAAATGCAATGTTTTATTATCAATTATTAAATTAATAAAATAAATCTCTATCAGGGAAAAAAAAAATCTAACTTGAAATAAGATCTCGTTTCCTTTCATGAAGGGTGCCAATAATTCTGTATTTGGAGGAAAGTGAAGGGGCGGAAATGAGAAATGGAACAGAGTACACTAGGAACGCTGAAGGGTGTGATGATACTCACTTGAAGAGGTAATGGAGAATAGGATATTTCTCCTGGTGAGAGGAAAACATTCACATCACAAAACCCCCGAAGTGTAAAGTTTATACATTAATACATTTAAATCTCAGAGAATTCAGAACATGCACTTACCACATAATGAACCACTCCGTGTTCAATAAAAGGCTGAAAATCAATAATAAACATCAGTTTCAAATGATGATCATACAGGATCTACAGGACTACTAAATCAAATATCTCTTATATGCAGTGCTGCTTAAACGTTTCAAAATCCTTTAAAATTGTCCATATTTCTGCATAAATATGATGCATTATTTTTATTTATTTAAACAAACAAGATAAAAATATTAGATTTCATCATTTATTTATTGATGAAAATGATCTACTATTTCATCTTTGTGAGGGGCAGAAGTATGTGGACGCTTGCTTTCATACCCTCTTGTGCATTAATAACTATAACTAAATGTTATTTGAACTGTTGATTAGTCTCACACATCGACTCTGAGGGATTTTTTTCCATTCCTCCATACAGAACACATTCAACTCTGGGATGAACCGCTCACACATTTCTATTTCTATTAATATCAGCAAAAACATTATATGTATTCCTCTTTAATCATTCTCTGGTAGAATAACTTATGACTTTAGGGTCATTTAATTCCAAATTCTGTTCCATATTTTCATGGAATTTTTCTGGAATAATCGAAATAGCATGTTACCCTCATAGAGCTCACAGATCTCTGATAGTAATGTGATTTCTACTCTGAAAATATTTTGATGTATTATAGAATTATAGAATTATGGAATAATAGAATTCAGCTTTTGTATGCAATGGACCTCACTGCTTAGGCTGCTGCCCTCGTGACCCGACCCCGGAACAAGCGGAAGAAGATGAATGAATGAATTAATGAGCTTTCGTATGATCCGGAGAATTATTCAGTCTCAGAGGGTGTTATATATCACCTCGAACGAATAATTCTCTACCATACTTCACTTCATTCACTTATTGATTATTATCCACCTCACAAACTCAGGATAATGCTTAAACCAAAACAGCAGACAGAGACTCACCATTTGCGAATGTCACTGATCCTCAAATGCTAAAAATTCAACATAATGTCGTCCCAAAGTATAAAGAAATCCACCTAATATAACCTTTACATTACCCACAATACCCATGTGACCATGTGAAACCCCTCGGCTGACAGTGTATCTTAATCTTGTTACTGAGAGTAAAACAAATGCATATATACAAGAGGAGCACATAGTGAGTGCACACTGCTGAAGGAGCACATCTGGATGAAACACAAAGCAAACATGACAGGAGCACAAAGCGAGTGCACACTGCTAATGCACTACACAAGCTTATTACTGGGATTACACAATGCTAAACTATTAATAACTATTAATAATAAGTATAATAATAACTGTTAATAATAAGTAAATAACGTGTTATAATTACTGTAATAATTAACACTTATAGTTCATTTTAAATAGGTGTCTGAAGGCTGCAAAGATACATCTGATAACCAAATTTCAGAACGATTGGTCAATTATTAGAGGCTGTAGTGCTACCACGATGGACGCACAGACAGACAGACAGACAGAGAGACACATTGAAGGCAATGGCAATACCCCTTTGACCAAGTATAGCCAAGAGGTAATAATCCATTTGTGCCTGGTAGAGGAACCTTACACCACGTGAGTGCTCCTCGAGTTAAAAACTGTGAATGAGACAATGGAGCCAATCGTCATGCTTTAAAAATGCAAAATTATACCATTCAATCCAGATTTGGATTGTGTTTCATATGTTTGTGTAGTTTATATTAAAACAGTTATTCAGCTCTCGGGCTCGGTGGATATCAGTGAACAGCTATTCAGTAATATCCACCTCACCTTTCAACAAAATAAATAAATAAATAAATTCCTGATCTGCGTATGGATGTTGTCTTTTAAATAAATGTAAATATTGCCATTTTTTATACTAAAAATATATAATTTTAAAAAATGTATTAAATCCAAACAGTGTTTTTTAAACACAACTAACTAACGTGTGTGTGTGTGTGTGTGTGTGTGTGTGGTCTAGGTATTCATGATATTATAAAGAATTGTCTGTCTTATGGAGATGAAACACGTGCCCCCGTGAAGTAAATCATTATATTTTAAGGTAAATACATGGTTTAAGATTAAAGTAAGGCTTAAGGTTCAGTTTAGAAAGCAAGTAGTGGTTATGGTTCAGGTATATCTACATGCAATGAATGTAAATCTATGTATCGTCCGCTGAAGTTACAGAAACAACTGTGTGTGTGTGTGTGTGTGTGTGTGTGTGTGTGTGTGTGTGTGTGTGTGTGTGTGTGTGTGTGTGTGTGTGTGTATGATACTGACAGCTAACCAATATAAAATATCCATCCATTATCTTCACCCTTGTGACTCTAACTCTTAACCAGGAAAGATTGAATCAGTTTATTGGGCTTGTCTCTTTATAAAGCTAGACTTGAAATTTCAGCAGTAGGTTTATTGCTCACCAGTTGTACTTACCACACGGGCCGAGAAGTTCATCTGGGGAAAAAAACAAAGTTCAGATTGTGGAAGAGAACAGGTTAAATTCCCCTTTCCCAAATATTCCAAGTTTATGTTCATATATTTATGGACCAAACTGAATTCATGAATACAAGAATCTCTGATTAACAACAACAACAACAACAATAATAATAATACATTCATTCATTTTCTGAAGCGCTTAATCCTAATTAGGGTCGCATGGAGGCTGGCGTCCATCTCAGCCGACTCTGGGCGAGGGCAGAGTACACCCAGGACAGCGCGCCAGGCCATAGCAGGGCAAAAACATGCTGACAGCAATGCAGCCTACTCTTTATGAAAGTTAGCAATGGTTCTTTTACATGCACCACAGACATTTAGAGACATAGCCGGCCTTTGATAACCCAGTTAGCTGCACTAGGGGGACTGCAGTGGCAACTCTGTGATAGTGGGCTTGAACCCCCAACCTTCGGATCAGTAATCCAGCACCCTACCATCAGGCCACCACTGCCCCTGGGGTTTTTATTAACAATAAAAAAAAATAAGATAAAATAATAATAATAATAATAATAATGATGATGATGATGATGATGATAATGCGATCTCTCAAAATGTCGTAAGAAGTTTTTCATGAAAAATCCTCCAGGAATAAAGTATAAAATCAGTAAATGCAAATTCTCACAACATTGTTAGAGTATTTAGTGAGTTTATCCCGATTTTATCTAAAATGGCTAAAACAGAAGAAAATGATAATCATCAATAAATCTCTGGAGTAAAGAAGAAATAAATCTTTTTAATTCAACGTGCTGCTGTGCGATAAAGATTACAACAACACTCGACTGGTGTTTTTCTATAACAGAACCACATGCATGGCTACATGAGAGTCTCTTAGGGAATTTCTGTGTGTGTTTTAGTGCATTAGTGTGTTCTGGTGGTTAAAGCACTTTAGTTCAGCCATTAGTACTGTTGAGTGCTAATAACCTGAAATTAACCATGTTACATCATCACACTTATGAGATACATCTCACACCAAAGAATCACATCAAAAATAAAAAAAAATACAGATAAGCAGATTAAAACCCAAAACTGCTGCATCTAACAGCATGGGGATAATATCAAATAAAGAAATATTCATTTAGTTATTATAAATGAGTTGTAAAGGTCCACTGTGTGCGTTTTTCTCCACCTACAGCAGATGAGTTTGGTCCTCATGTAAAATGCTCCTAATCCTGTCCAAACAATTCCAGTGTATTTTTCAGTGTATGAATATAAAAATATTATTTAACACACTTCACACACAGTCTTTAAAAACTTACATTAAGGAGCTCAGCATCTCCATCAGTCTTGTTGAAGAGGAAAGGATCCATTCATGGAAAGATGAAACAGTCCTGAGTATACACAGGAAATAAAATACAGTGTGTTGATCTTCAGCTGCTCTCTGTAACTCGTGGACGCTGCTTTATGGTCATCATGCAGAGCATCGCGTTAAGCCACACCCCTGAGAACACATCAGAAAACATCTATGAAACATCTGCAGCCAACCAACTTTTAAGCCATGGACATCAGAGACAAATCAACCTTTCTTGGAGATTTAACTAAAGGGCTGAGAACTGAGTGGAGTAGCCAAGAGAAATCTGTTTTAGACAAGAATAACATGAAAGTTTTTGCAGTATATAAAAATCAGGGATAATGTCATGATATAATTCAGGGTCATAAGGAAGACGATGGGACCATTCTGGCACACGTAGCCCTGATTCACATCTGTCAAAATATCATCTTATCTCATTTTTCAGTTTTTCTGGGTTAAACAGAGAGGTTTGAAACAGGAATCAAATAAACATTACAGTAAAATAACAACGTATACAATTTCAGCTGGCACGGTGGTGTAGTCCTCACAGCAAGCAGGTCCTGGGTTCGAGTCCTGGTCTCGGCCAGGGCATTTCTGTGTGCATGTTCTCCCTGTGCTTGTGTGGGTTTCCTCCATGTACTCTGGTTTCCTCCCACGGTCCACATTAGGCTGAGTGGCTGTTCCAATTTGCCGGTAGGTATGATTGTGAGTATGAATGTTTGTGTGTGTATGGACTGGCGAGCAGTTCAGGAGGTACCCCGCCTTAACACAGAGTCGGCTGAGAGTCTGCTCCAGCAAACTGAACAAGATAAACAGGATATTAAGAAAATAGGGGGAAAATTATAAGAGCATTAGGACCCAGCCAGCACTTGTATGTGGGACCCATGTAGGTAGTAAATCAGCTTAAAAATGGGTCCCATATGGGATTGTCCATGGGTTCCATGGTGGCCCATATCAACAACTCACATGAGCTTATTTCCCATTAGTAACCCAACTAGGACCCACACAGGGGCCCACCTGGGCTTTCCAAAGTTGGATGCACTCAGTTAACCCAATTAGGATGCTTGGGCCCACTTGGTGCCTATATAGCCCAGGCATAACCTAGGTGGGGGCTCACATACACATGTGAGCAGTTAACACGGAGCCACTATGGAACCCGTGGACAATCCCATATGGGAACCATTTTTCAGCTCACTTATTACTCACATACAAGTGCTGGCTGCAGAGACAATTCAACATGAACTCACACTGAACCACTGCAGGAGTGAACGCCCTAACTCTGCAAAGCACGCTGAGAGTCGTAGCATAACGCATTCAGCACAAGGGGGAATTTATTTTCATAAATAATGAAATAAAAGCAATCTACTTTATTAGTCAACAGGAAGTTTAATGTTGCTGGTTAATGCACTTGGTCTGAGGTTATGATTCTCCTGCTCTCATAGAACCACCCGGGATTTACCCAAAAACCACGAATTTCAACAGTGTCTCGGAACAGGTGGAGGGTTCTCAGGACACATTACAAGCTGCAGTGTCGAGTGAGAAAACAGAGAGAGGCTGGCGAGGGTACGAGCTTTTATAGCTGCTAGAACGTAAACGAGAAAAAGAAAGTAACTCGTTTACCCGCCGTTCCAAAGGGTTCCTTACTTCCTGCATTACATGATGACACCAGCAGACGAGTTTGTTCCTCGTGTAAAATGTATAAAAATATTATTTATTAATAATAATGATAATAATAATAATAATAATAATAACAATAATAATAATAACATTAATTATAATAATAAAAACAACAATAATAATAAAAACAATAATAATAATAATAACAATAAAAACAACAACAACAACAATAATAATGATAATAATAATAACAACAATGATAATGATAATAATATTAATAACAATAATGATAATAATAATGATAATAATAATAATAATAATAACAATAATGATAATAATAATGATGATAATAATAATAATAATAATAACAATAATGATAATAATAATGATAATAATAATAATAATAATAATAATAACAATAATGATAATAATAATGATGATAATAAAATAACAATAATAATAATTTCTCTTGTACATATTGTGATGAAGGCAATGATTTGAACAAGTACAGGTTAATTATATACACTGACAATATCTTTAACAATTTTTTTTTTTTAATAGAAATTTAACTACAAGTTATTTTAAACTCTATTTATACAACAACATAGAAATGCATCCATTTATCGAACCGACGATGGAGCCTATCTCAGTCGGCGGGCTCGAACTCCAGACCTTGCTGTGAGACGTACATTCTACAGTAACTAACTACTGTACTTAAATGTGACAATCATTAACAGCAGTTCCACGTGTTGGCCATATGATGTCGCTATTCTATTTATAATCATGATTTATAAACTCATGGACAATAATCCATCCATTATTAGTAAGCGCTTCTCTCTCTCTCTCTCTCTCTCTCTCTCTCTCTCTCTCTCTCTCTCACACACACACACACACACCTCTCTCTCT
>JBCNYH010055503.1:0-11421 GCA_039654325.1 Tandanus tandanus | reverse complement strand
GTCCTGACTGTTGTTTGTGCTTATGCACCAAATAACAGTTCAGAATACCCACCCTTTTTGGAGTCCCTAGGGGTGTGTGTTAGAGGGCTGCCCTCCAGACCTGGAAGAACCAAGTGTGTAGTTAGGGTCTCCTGGGAACTTTTGGCCGAGTCTCCTGTCAGAAGGGCCTTCAACTCCCACGTCCGGCAGAGCTACCACCGCATGCCAATGGTTGGACATATAGACCAAATGGGCCATGTTCCCTGTCTCCATTATTGAGGCGGCAGCCCAGAGCTGTGGCTGAAAGGTTATCGGTGCCTATCAAGTCCTTTTGGCCTGTGGGACGCCCAAGGCAGCGGACGGGTACTGACAGGCCAAATGTGCTGCAGCCCGGGCTGTCGCAGATGCAAAATCTCGGGTGTGGGAGGAGTTCGGTGAGGGCCTGGAAAAAGACTATCGGTTGCCCTCAAAAAGGTTCTGGACCACCATCTGGTGATTCAGGAGGGGGAAGCAGTACTCCACAAACACTGTTTACAGTGGATGTGGGAGCTGCTCTCCTCTGGGGATGTTGTCGGGAGGTGGAAAGAATACTTCGAGGACCTCCTCAATCCCACCAACACACCCTCTGTGGAAGAGGAAGAGCCTGGGGGTTCAGTGGGGGGTCTGCCTTATCACGGGGCTGAGGTCACCAAGGTTGTTAAAAAGCTTCTCGGTGGCTGGGCTCCAGGGGGTGGACGAGATCCGCCCTGAATACCTCAAGGCTCTGGATGTAGTAGGACTGTCTTGGTTGACACATCTCTACAACATCGCGTCATCGGGGGCCGTACCTATGGATTGGCAAACCAGGGTGGTAGTTCCCCTTTTTAAAAAAGGGGACCGGAGGGTGTATTCCAACTATCGTGGAATCAGCCAACCCAGGAAAGTCTATTCAGGAGTACTGGAGAGGAGGATCCGGCCGATGGTTGAACCTCATATTCAGGAGGAACAATGTGGCTTTCGTCCCAGCTGCAGCACTCTTGACCAGCTCCACAAACTCTACAGGATCCTGGAGGGGCATGGGAGTTTGCCAAACCTGTCCACATGTGCTTTGTGGACTTGGAGAAGGCTTTCGACCGTGTCCCTCAGTCTATCTTGTGGGATGTGCTCCGGGAATATGGAATACCGGACCCGTTGCTATAGGCCATTCGGTCTCTGTATTGCCGGAGCTTGGTCTGCATTGGTAACAACATGTCGAATTCGTTTCCAGTGGTGGTTGGGCTCTGCCAAGGATGCCCTTTGTCACGGATAGAATTTCTAGGCACAGCCAAGGTGTTGAGGGGTTCTGGTTTGGTGGCCTGGACCTTCAGCTCTTGCTGGAGCGATTCGCAGCTGTGTGAAGCGACCGGGATGAGAATCCGAGGCCATGGTTCTCAGCTGGAAAAGGGTGGAATGCACCCTCCGGGGTCTGGAATGAGGTCCTGCCCCAAGTGGAGGAGTTCAAGTATCTCGGGGTCTTGTTCATGAGTGAGGGAAGGATGGAGCGGGAGATTGACAGGCAGATCGGTGCAGCCTCTGCTGTAAAGCGGAGCTTGTACCAGTCCGTCGTGGTGAAGAGGGAGCTGAGCCGGAAGGCAAAGCTCTCAATTTACCAGTCGATCTACGTTCCTACTCTCATGGGTGAGAAGGGTGAGAAGTTCTGTCATCCAGGAGGAGCTCGGAGTAGAACCGCTGCTCTTTTGCATTGAGAGGAGCCAGACGAGGTGGCTTGGGCATCTCATTATAATGCCTCCTGAATGCCTCCCTGGTGTGGTGTTTTGGGCATGTACAACCGGGAAGAGACCTCGGGGCTGACCCAGAACACGCTGGAGGGACTACATCTCTCGGCTGGTCTAGGAACGCCTTATCGACCCCCCGGAAGAGCTGGAGGAAGTGGCTGGGGAGAGGGACATCTGGACCTCACTGCTTAGGCTGCTGCCCCCGCGACCCAACCCAGGAACAAGCGGAAGATGAATGAATGAATGAATGATGTCGAAGTGATGTTAAGAAATTGCTTCTATTTCACTTCTTTGTAAATTTGATTTAATTCAGCTGTGCAACATCTGTACTGCAGGCCCATACCCAACGCTCCAAACTGGTACCACCACATGTTCAGCTAATGACTGCCCTCGACTTTTTGGCCACAGGGACATTTAATAGGGAGCTTGGAGACCAGGTGGGTACATCACAGGCCCCTAAACATATAAATCTAGTGGTCAAAGAATATAAAAAATTTCCCTATTTTGAATCCCAACAGCTCACAATCAAGAGAGGATTTCCAACATTAACCAACATTATAGGTACAATAGACTGCATACACATGGGTACCCTTTCTAGATCCATTCACATACCTCAACCATAAATATACCACTCAATTAATGAGGATACATGCTGGATATGTTTGCATACAGTATACAGTGCCTTCAAAAGTATTCACCCCCTTGTCATTTTTCATGTTTAGTTGCCTCACAACCTGGAATTAAAATTGTTTGAAGGCTTGCATCATTTCATTTACAGAACATGACTACTTTATTTTTGCCTACAACTTGATTTTTTTTATTGTGAAGCAAACAACAAACTGCAAGGCACTTTGAATAAGTCTCTATGAGCTTGCCACATCTTGCCACTGGGATTTTTGCACCTTCCTCAAGGCAAAACTGCTCCAGCTCCTTCATGTTGGATGTTTCTACTTGTTAACAACAATCTTCAAGTCTAACCACAGATTCTCAATTGGATTGAGGTCTGGGCTTTGACTAGGCCATTTCACACATTTAAATGTTTCCCCTTAAACCACTCAAGTGTTGCTTTTGCAGTATGCTTCGGGTCATTGTCCTGCTGGAAGGTGAACCTCCGTCCCAGTCTCAAATCACAGGAAGACCGAAACAGGTTTTGCTCAAGAATATCCCTGTATTTAGCACCATCCATCTTTCCCTCAACTCGGACCAGTTTCCCAGTCCCTGCTGCTGAAAAACATCCCCACAGCATGATGCTGCCACCACCATGTTTCACTGTCGGGATGATGTTCTTGAGGTGATGGAATGTGTTGGGTTTGCGCCAGACATAGCATTTTACTTAGTGGCTGAAAAGTTAAATTTTAGTCTCATCTGATCAGAGCACCTTCCTCCATACATATGGGGAATTGTCCACATGCCTTTTGGCAAACTCAAAATGTGCCTTCTTATTGTTAACACTAAGTAATGGCTTTTTTCTGGCCACTCTTCCATAAAGCCCAGTTCTATGGAGTGTACGGCTTATTGTGGTCCCATGCACAGATACACCAGTCTCTGCTGTGGAACTCTGCAGCTCCTTCAGGGTTACCAGGTCTCTGTGCTGCCTCTCTGATTAATGCCCTCCTTGCCCAGTCTGTGAGTTTTGGTGGGCGGCCCTCTCTTGGCAGGTTTGCTGTGATACCATGTTCTTTCCATTCGAAGATGATGGATTTGATGGTGCTCCGGGGGATAATCTAAGATTTAAGGTTTTTTTATAACCCAACCCTGACTTCTCAAAAACTTTGTCCCTGACTTGTTTGGAGAGCTCCTTGGTCTTGTGTGATGCCTCTTGCTCAGTGGTGTTGCAGCCTCTGGGGCCTTTCAGAAAAGGTGTGTTTATACTGACAGATCATTTGGCACTTAGATTGCACACAGGTGGACTTCATTTCACTAATTATGTGACTTCTGAAGGTAATTGGTTGCACCAGGACTTTAGAGGGGCTTCATAGCAAAGGAGGTAAATACATATGCACATGCCAATTTTCATATTTTTATTTAGAAAAATTCTTTATTGTATATATTTTCACTTCACCAACTTAGACTATTTTGTGCAGATCCATCACATAAAATTCAGATTAAAAACATTTCAATTACAGGTTGTAATGTAACAAAATAGGTAAAAAGCAAAGGAGAGTGAATAGTTTTGCAAGGTACCGTATCAATTTGATACATTATATAAAAAATACTCCTGTGTTTGGCAATTTTATTTTTTGGACTCAGGTCAGGTCAAACCACTTTTCTATTCCTCTACTGTATATGCTACAGAATGTAATGTCTGGAATTTACATCCTGCAGCAGAATTTATTCTTCATAGGAAAATTAAATTCTTCCATCTCTTGGATTCTGTTGCTTCTGTCCTCATAAATATTTGTGCGTCATTGTAGTCATTTCATGAATACAGAGTTATGTGTTATGTATGATACAACAGACACTCACCAGCAACAGAGATCTTTATATGCATGACTATAATACATACATACATACATACAGTATATGTATACATACATGTGTGTGTGTGAGAGAGTGTGTGTGTGTATTATATACATATGTTTTCACATGTCAAAAAGTCCCTAAAAGTATGGAACCCAATTTGCTGCAATGTACCTTTCTCAGTGCAATTCAGGCATTTTCTGGAGCCCAGGGATGTTCTAGTGTAGAAACTCTGAAAGGAGCGGATTGCCGTGTACTGTACTGCCATAGAAACGCATATCAGCAGCACCACTAATTTCCATGACAACTTCATGGTGGTGAGCTTCCCTTCCTTTCTCCAATCTGCAAGACACGATGCACAGACACATAGCACACTGTTACTGCAATGCCCATTTTACCACAGCAACAGATTGTTTTAGAGAGTTTTGGGTCTTGAACCTATAGCAGGTTGACCTGCTTACATTGTCAAAGACTTCCTAAAAATGTTATTGAGTCACCTTCACTGTTTAAAAACAGTGTGACTGAGTCTATATGAATATACGTTATCTACACCAATCAGCCATAACATTAAAGACATCATGACCACTAACAGGTAAAGTAAATAACCAGGAAAGAATCTAGGATTTTGGAAAGGGGGGTTCACCATGTGATGAGTAGCTTTACCTAGCTGCTTTCAATTTTTAATATTACTTCCATCGAAAACTTTAGTATTGTAATTGCATGAAACAATATATTAAGGCATCAGTGGTTTTCAGGCCTGTACACAGGATTGGTTAGAAGGGATTCCATTGCCCCCCCAGAAAATTTTTCAGAAAATTGTGATGATTTCTGTGGCATTTTCAGGGTTCCCACAGACATCCCATGGTGAAATTCCATCACTCTTTCATTACTTTTCCTTGAACAATCATAAAAATATTTTAGTTTGATATTTTTTGATATTAGTTTTAGTTTGATATTTAAAAAAAAAAACATTGACAAAAATTGTGTACAAAGCCAGAATATGAGGGTTTAAATGCCCTATTTCCCCCCGGAATCTGCTACTACTAACATTGATTTTCCCATTACAGTGGCACCAAGGATTAGGATAGATTAGGCAAAAAGTGAACAGTTAGTTCTCAAAGTTGAAAAGTGGGCAAGTGTTAGAATCTCAGTAACTCTAACAAGGGCCGCATTGTGATGGCTAAATGACTGGGTCTATTCATTTCCAGAATGGCAGGTCATGTGGGGTGTTCCTGTTATGCAGTGGTAAATACCTACCAAAACTGGTCCAAGGAACAAAACCAATGAGCTGGCAAGAGTGTCATGGGTGCCCAAGGCTCATTGATGCAAATGGGGAGCAAAGGCTAGTACGTCTGGTCTGATCCCGCAAAAGAGCTACAGTAGCACAAACTGCTGAAACGGTTAATTCTGGCTTTGATAGAAAACACAGTGCATTGTACCTTGCTTTTCTGTGTGAAGTTTGCATGTTCTCCCAATGCTTGCATGGGTTTCTTCTGGGTACGCTGGTTTCCTCCCACAGTCCAAAGACATGCACATTAGGCTAATTGGGTGTACCCTGCCTTTGCCCAGAGTCGGCCAAGATCTAGCGACTCTAATAGGGTTAAGCATTTTGGCAGATGAATCGAGACTATAACAATATATCTCAAAGGATCGCTGTATTTCAATACACTAACGATAATTTACTTGACTTGGAAAATAATACAGCCCCAGAGAATAATTTCTTCTCCAACATAAACAACAACTGCTCTTACTACAGTTGAACAGTTCAGTAAAAATAATACATTTCAATAGCAGAGGCCTGTGATTGATAACTTATTAGAATACATAACAATTAAAATATGTATGTAAAATGTGATGATTTACTGCATAGATATAGAGCACCAGGCTTCAGCATTAAAGTATTAAAGGACTGAATAGAAGAAATGTTCTCAAAAAGAATTTTCATCTGTTTTAATATTGATTTGTTAAATCTAAATAAGCATTAAATCATGGCCAGATTTGTTAACAAAATGCACAGCAAGAATTATTGTTTGAAACGCACCAGACCCAGCAGTATCACAACCCAGGGTGCCACTTTAATCCACAACATATTCACCAATGACAATGAAAATAATACTGCAAGTGGACAGTTAATCAAGTTCAAAATCGGCCAGATGAAAAAAAAATAATTAAATGAATATAAATGTGTAAGGACTAAGGAAACCATGAATGCATTAAAGAATGACTTGCTAGCACAAAATTGGGTAATTGATATGATATATTTAAAAAAAATATTCATATTATTATTTGATGAAAACTGTCCAATTATACAATACATATACAATAAATATAAAAAATATTTTAAAATAAGTTAACCAATATGTAGGAAGAAATACTATATTGAAATATGAAAGAATAATAATAATAATAATAATAATAATAATAATAATAATAATGCAATATTAAAAGATTATGGAACATATTAATTAGTATTATTATAAATAGTTCTGGACAACGAACTTACCCACAATATTGTATTGATAACAACATTATAAAGGACATATGGTTCATGTGGTTAATAGCTTTAACAATTTGTTGGTCCAAACCTGGCAGAAAAGGATCCTGATCCATTGTCATCTGAGGACTGTAGTGAAACTCAATTAGAAGGAATCCCTGCTCAATGTTCCTTACAGCAGTGGAAACAAACAAACAAACAAATATATATACTGTAAATAAATGTAAATGGAAAACATCCACTGATTGCAGTTAACAAACATCTGCAATTTATCATAAAATCAGATCATAAATCAGCTTTGATGCAATCAATCATAATATATAAATCAGAAAGTTGGAATGTTATGGCGGGGGGTGTGTGTTGGGGGGGGGGGGTCTGCACTGTGTGAAAATTCATTTGTGAAGTGAAATCCTACACTAGAATTAAACATTCTAGGCTGAACAATCAATTAGCCTTATGTGCATGTCTTTGGACTGTGAAAGGAAACCGGAGTACCTGGAGGAAACCCACACAAGCACTGGGAGAACCTGCAAGCTCTACACAGAAGCTCTTCATGCTTGCGTGGGTTTCTTCTGGGTACTTCCGTTTCCTTTCACAGTCCAAAGACATGTACCTAATTATGGTCGCGGGAAGGCTGGCACCCATCTCAGCTGACTCTGGGTGAGGGCAGGCACTCTATCATCACTATCCATATTGCAAATAAGAGCCATAAGGATAATTCATAACTCCAGTGATAGAGAACACACCTATTCACTATTCTTAAAATCAAAAACAATAAAATGAATGTGTAGACCATTAAAAACATTAAGACTTCTTGGAAATATTCAAAAATTGTTTTTAAAAATCTTAAAAAGTTTTTCTCTTTCTATATGTGGAGTGAGACAGTGGAACAGTGCAGTGTGAAAATACTATCCAAGTATGACACACACAAAAAGCAGTACAAAAATATTGTTTTCATTACGTACAGGGAGGAAGAAAGGGTTTGACCAGGTGTTCTCACAGATTATTTGTTTACTTGCTCACTTTATTTTCTATTGTTTATATTTTTGTCACATGCTCAGCATGTTTAGAGTGTTTTAATTCCAACTACACTTTGCAGTAGCCTGTGCACCTATCCCAGTCACATGATTTTGGAAACTCAGGTCACAGTATGCATAATCACATCTGATCCTCATGTAACTGCAGACCTCTGTTTTCATGCTACTTTCATGTAATGTTCTGTCGTTTTTTGGCAGTTATAGAAAGGCTGTTTTATGCAGTCAGTTTTTTTTCTGTGCATGACTCATAACCTGCTTAACCTGATGTGTTCTGCTTTTGTGTATAATACGTGCATGCTTCTTTTCAGCTGTGTTGTTTTTCTGATCTTTTACCTGGAGGACATCAAAACAAACATGGGAATGTCCTCACTGAGCCCCAGGACTAAAAACAATTTAAACTAAAAACTGATCTAGTTAAAAAGAATTTTCTTAAATATTTGCATTAACAGATTAGCAGCCGCAGGGTAGGTAAAAGTTAGGCCATCCAGAATCTATGATAGCTTAATCCTACACCTCTCCAAAACAGCACAGCATGGAAAAGTTTGTACATTTTCAGTTTGTCTTCACCCCCAACAAAATTAACAATTTCCTGGATTCTTTCATCGAGGCTACCCACATATTTTAGCTTGTACATAGAGGCGTCTGTATGCATTCTTGATCCTGAAACCTTGATGCCACGTGAATTTAACAGCTGCTGGGTAGCTGGAATGAGATCTGCCACCAATCTTTTATTCTTATTTTTTTTGTTCTTCTCAACACATGTGCTGCATTTGACTTGGATGATTTTCTTGACAATTAATTGAATTGAAATTAATTGTTTATTTCTTTGGTTTCTCTTTGGGCGTGACCCTGCCTAATCCGTTTTACCCTCTATTTCATTTGCTGGAGGCCAGTGGTGGCAGTGCTGGTGATTTGGTGGTGGTGTCCTCCTTTCTAGTCAGTTGTGTCTCCCCAGGCTTGGGTTATTTCACTGAGTGTGTCTGCCACGTGTGTCTGGGTGTTTTGAGTTGATTATCCCTTTTTATTTTGGTGGACTCCTCCTCTGCACTAGTCCTTGTCCACCCAACAGGCCCCAGCTTCTGTGTGAGTTTCCTTTTCTGGTGTGAATGGTGAGCGAATGGAGTTTTGTTATATATAGGAGTTTAATTTGATTGTATAAAATAAAGATTAATAGTTTTATGTTACAGAACCATTTATATCTCATGCCTTTTGAGTATAACTTACCTGTGTGCTTTAGTGTCTGAAAAGAAATAATTCCCTTGGTGAAATTCCCAGGGTGGCGCTGCTAAGCTTTTACATTACCACAATCGGGTGGCTCTGTGCCTCTTTTCCTTTTTTGTTTTTATAACTTATAGAGAAACTTTTTTTGCTGTTTAGATAATTTTATAAAGACAATCAGCTGTAAATCAGAAATTTATAAAGCGAGAGGATTTAAATCGCCTTTCTAACCTTATTGTCCTATAGTCTTTCAGTCGCCATAGTAACAACACTCCAGGACAGAAGCTGATTGGCCATCAGAGTTGCATTATTATAATAATCAGTTTTATCATGAACATTTCAGACAGAGACCCTGTTGCCCCATTTATCTCCTCTTTTCCCTCCGGCTCTGGAGTAGTCTCTTACTACTCCAGATAATGAATGAATTCAATGCAAACATTTTAAGTATTTTTAATTATATGTGTGGTGTGTCTGTGTATGGAGAGGAAGAGAGCAGACAACCATGTCTGTATTTAATAAAAAAAAGTAAAATCGTATGTTGACCATATTTGGTCTTTGGAAACTGGAACATGGAAAAAGAATTGCCTTGTACAAAGGGGCGTGGCACCTGTCAACATGTAACGAACTCTGTGAATGTGATAATTTGGTGTGGCAAAAAATGTGATGACAAAATGTCAACTCTACCTATTTGTGTGATTTTGTTTCCGTGTGTTTGTGTTTTTCAGTGCTTATACTGACAGACGATATAAGCTATATATTTATGTGGCTATGTATTTTTTCAAAACAACAACCTGAATATTCTAATTTGTACTGTAGCTAATTTTTTGTAGTTATTTTGAATTACTCCCAGTCAGAACAATTTCTGAATATAGAATTGCTCATTGCTCCTAGCCAACAGGCTTAGTCAGTCAGGGCTCTCCTCCTATTATTTTTAATTACTGCATCTGGAATTTTGTTTTGAATTTACTTTCAGTGTGTATATGATTGACATTACCATGATACATAATTATATGTGACAATGACACACTAATTTCATGTTGGAATTTGTATGATAATTATTTTCTGAATCATTAACACTCAATTTTCTATAGTTTTATAATTAAATATACCTACTCTAGCCTGAATTAATACCATCATGCAGCTCAAATTACAGTTAATTCCTTAATTAACTACTGAACACCAGAGGCCATGCATATTTCACTGGTTTGTGATGTATATTTTAACACTTAGTATGACAGACTAAATTTAACAGAAAACTAGCAAGACTCTATTGAATGTAGTATAAACAAGTGTAAAGTATAATTTATATTCTACCTATTGCTTTTTCAGTATTACTGTCTGAAGAAAAGCTATATTTTTATGTGATTTCATTCATTTTCTGAACCACTTAATCCCAATTAGGTACGTGTGACAGCATTGGTTCCTTTACATGCCTCTCACCACAATGAGAGACATGGCTGGCCTTTGATAACCCAGTTAGCTGCACTGGGGGGTCAGCAGTGACAACTTGGTGATAGTGAGGCTTGAACCCCCAACCTTCGGATCAGTAAGCCAGCACCTCAGCCTCCAAGCCACCAATGTGAATATATATACATATATTAAAATAAACAACCAAAACATTCTAATAATCTTTATAATAATATTAGCTGATATTAAGGTTATTTTAAAATTTCCTCTCTTCAACACAATTTCTCAATATATAAAATATATTTTGTACTTACTTTTTAGTAGGTTCAGTGGCTCAGGGTTCTGTTCCCACACTGTAATTACTCAATATAAATTCTTTTGCTTTGTATTTGACAGTCATATAATGGGGGGTAGGACTAGAACTGATCGAAAGTCACACCCATTCAGGCTACACGCCAAACTTGCCAAAAACAGATCTGCAGTAATCAGTTAATGTCATTGATATGAATCTGTACAGCTACTAATATTAATACATCACATCATTAATACATACTGTTAAGAATAGCAAATGTACAACAGAACTAATGGCCTAATTACTTTTGAAGTGAAATCTAGGATCATAGTATTTTAATTGAAAAATGTAAAATATTTGTACAGTCTGTTCTCTACCCCTCGCCCAGTGTTGGATGAGATAGGCTCCAGTCTCCCCCCAACCTTAGTAGGAGTAAGCAGTTCAGAAAATGAGAGATGAGAGTGTTTATTAAGACTTTTAACATTATTTTAAGTTTAGACATATGAAAATCCCTCACCCCACTCAATGCACCCTTACAAGCAGTGTTTATATGAACTGAACAAAAATATAAATATATAATATAAAATATAAAATTATAAATGCAAAACCAATAAAGATTTATAACCATTGTATAAACAGAACCCATATATTTTTGTCTGAAATTCATAAATTTAATTCTAGCTTTTTGTTTTTTTCAGGATACGAAGTAGATTCTGTGCATGAAAGATTGGAACCATAGTCTTCACCAACATGTCCTGGTCTACCAAGGAAAAGACATTT
>JBCNYH010055255.1:0-11428 GCA_039654325.1 Tandanus tandanus | reverse complement strand
GTTGCCATATCTTTTGAAATAAAACTGCAGAACACAAAGTAATCTAAAAAAGAATGGGAAGAAGATCAAATCAAATTAAATGTATTGCCTAAAGACTAAAAGAAAAAAAAATGGGAGCGGTACAGGAGCCGGAGTCATTCTGAATGGGAGTGGGATGGGAGTGGGAGTCATTTTACCAGGAGTGGGATGGGACAGGAATTTTTTTTTTACTCTGGCCCAGGATTGGGACAGGACAAGATTTTTTTTTCTGTGATGGGACAATCCACTCCCATGTCACCCTCTACTCTATATCAGTATTCTTTGGTAATGCAACAAGCTGTATGTAGTTTGATTCCTACAAACAAGTGTATTAAAACAGTTCTCAATATTGTGGGACAAAATAAAATACTTATTTTTACTTGATACACAGACCTGTGGCGTCCGGGACAAATTGTGTGCCGTACAGGACACACTTGCTCTTGTTCCTACCATCCCTTTTTTTTAATAAACCTCTGCTTTATTTTTTGCAGTGTAGGATAAAAGTCTCCTACTCAACTTGTAACTAACCTAAATGTGAATCAAAATGAATTTGAACAAGTTCAGAAACATTAACACTTAATCTCAAGAGTTGAAATAAATGACGAACAGTGTTCTCTTCACTTTACACCTTAACCTATGTTTGGTTATGCAAGGCTACTGATAGTCTGAAAACATTAACAGAATCTGACCAGAAGTGCACTGGAGGACATGCACTGGAGGACCTCTTTGCTTTCAAACTACTGAACTCTTCTCATAGAGAAAGACGTCTTCATTATCAGGCCACTGAAAATATTTACCACATCGGTACATCACTGTAACCCTGTAACAACCATTTTCTATACTCAATACCTGAAATTCCTTGTCCTCATAGATGACAACACACCAATCTCCAACAACTAAATCTGGCATAGAATTTGTTGATTTAATTGTTGGCGATTGGGGTGGATCTGAGGTTGCTGATTTAGATGGTATTGGATTTTCATATGTGGTAACCACCTTGGCATGCTCATTCAACCTCACCTTCCCATCTCTAGAACAAGTAGCAAAATGCATCTACTGTATGCCAGGAAATCTTTCCACATATTCCCAGCTGATGATATTATATACTTTCTCATCTATTTCTTCTTGTGAAATATGGAAGACACTCGGTTTTTTCAGGAGATGACCTGCAGTTATTGCAAAGTCTTGTGAGGACTGCACAACTGTTCTCTTGTGTTTTATTTTATTTATTTATTTTTGCTCATGACTTCAGCCCTGGCCATTGATTTTGCCCTCCCCCCAACTTACCTTCTGTCAGTCTGGATAAAACAACGACCTACTTCAGTCTGAAGCCACCTCCTGTTTGCTTGAGGAATGTGAATTCCTTCTGTAAATTTCCCACAATTTCAGCTGCCCTCTATTGTTTGATACTATGGTCAATTAACAAAGTGACCCTCTTTTTTTTTAATTGCAATTATTCACTTCAGTTTGACTTCAAAATACCCCATCAAAAGGGAGGAAATGGTAGTGTGGTGTACAGGACAAGTTTTAACAACTAATTAACACATTAATAAATGATTAGACGGCAAATTCTTCCTGAAAACAGATGCACCACAGCTCAAAGATGGAGAATATGTAGTATGATGGTTCTTGTTGATTTAAATATGGAAGCACATAAAACTTTTGTCTTCCTGCGTGGCATACGGGACATGGCGAAAAACGCCCAAACGATTATTGCCTGTCCTAACCCTCCGACTTGAGTTAGCTGATCAGCATTGTGCATGAGTGAAATAATCATCCTACCCTATTTGACCACTTACAACAAAGCGTCTGTGAAGGTTTAACAATTAGAACAATTGGAAGAAAAGTTTGCATTTCAAACTATTTTCAGAATTTGCGAAAAAGTCATGTTTTTTGTTAAATTAAGAAAAAACATGTTCTCCAATTTTTAGAAAAACATAATTTGGTCCTGGAGCCCTGGGTTTAATAGTAGATAACAGGCAAAAAAGTTACTTTACTAAATTTTATATTCTACAAAAAAATCTATTTCTAGTGTGGAATTGCCCTAAATACAAACAACTGCTCAAAGCATTAAACACATGAATCTCCTCTGGAGGTGCACAGCTGGGTCTACTGTTGACAAAAGAAAACAAAAACATTTCTTCAGGGTACAACAGAAAAACTGAACAACTACCAGAGCAGTCCATCTACTGAGATTATTAGACACATTATGTGTATCTATGTATCCATGCTCATAACCATGGAATACATGTGATCATCATCTGTTTTAAAGATAGGTCAAAACATACCCTACAGAAAACGCCACATATGCCTGCCAATGAAATAATTTCGACAAGAATAACTTGTGCCTCAGTCACTGTTAAGAGTGTGGGCTATCACACACTTTGGGAAATGACAGAGATGATGCACCTGCAATGGTTAAACCTGCACTTATTTCCAATTTGTATTTAAAAATTTTAAAGTTTGTTGAATATTTGTGAATATCAGTTTAATTAGTTATTCTTTATCACTGTTATTTTTATTATTGTTTCGTGTGGACATTACCTGTGTTTGGGTGCCTTTTGTATTCCAGCTGGCCAACCTATGTCATGTGACAAACATAATACTGCAGATATTTCAGTATCAATTTCAAAGTATAAATTCTGTTATTTTTATGAGTTAACTTGTTAAATTGTCTTCTGCAAAATCAAATAAATGTTAGAGTACAGTCCCTCACGTTGTCCCCTTCTATGCCCTTCCATTACATACCATTAGAAAAAATAAAAAGTGAAAGCCCTTGCAGACATACAGCACATTAACTGGTAACAAAATATGAATTAACTCTGACCTGAAGGACATGAAGCAATGCCTCACTGGCATTTACCAGCTTCTTGGGTGGTGCAGCTGGTGAGGGGAAGAGCGTGGGGAGTGCACTGAATAGGGAATATTTGTGGGAATAGCTACATGGTGTATTAAAGACAGCACAATGACTAACCAACATCCACGTTCATGGGTGGTTTCAACATCTTCCAAACACTGTAAAACTGCACCATGGAGCAGAAGTCTTCCCATCTCTTTTTTACTTCAGTAATGAATTTGTTTTTGCTCTTATCCAGGATCCGCCACAGGTCATCCATCACCTATGGTGCAAGTAAGCATTAAAACCGGCAACAGTGCTTGCTTTGTGGGGAAGCCACAATTAAAAGTAAATCACTTGCATTGTGAAGCTCCTTGAAACATGGAGAATGCCTCCAGAGTCTTTGTTGACTCTTCTTTCACACATCACTGTCAGGCTCTTCTTGATTGAAGTTCAAAATCATGGATTAGGCAGACAGCATCTTGGTTGTGTTTTGGCTTCTTGTACATTTCCTGCAGAGTCTTGTAATGCCTGGCCTGTGTTGTCAGCCTATCCATTTTGACTAAAAGAGAAAATTGAAATCAGTAACTGGATCAAACATATCAATCTAAATGATACGATGGGTTTTAGCCAGCAAGCATGACATCATTTGGTGTTATTCATTTATTATGGTTATTCTATAGAAAGTCAAATAAATGAAAAATGAAAAATCATCTGTCACATCACAACATATCAAAATCTAATCTCAGTTTAAATGTTAAGTATCAATATGTGTAATATATCATAATATCCAAAACTATCATAAAAGTATCTATCCTTGTCAATCATTATTGCCAGAATTACAATTTTTCACTTACCTGAACTGTTGCCATCAGAACTGCTCCCTGTTGGGAAAATAATTGTTGATCCACCACTAGAGTCTGCATCATAATCTCCTCCCTAGTCACTTGTTGAGAACTCAATGTGATGCCTTTTTTTGAATGGCCCATCTCTGGTGTGGGCCCCTGCCTCTTTCGAGAGGACTTTACATTCAGCATACTCTTGTGCAGATAACTATACCCGCTCGTCTGTGGTGAATACAATGTTGAAAGAATAAAAATGAAAACTTTTAATTTCAGAGGTCCTCATCATCATCATCATTTTCCACTTGATCCGGGGTCGGGTCACGGGGGCAGCAGCCTAAGCAGTGAGGTCCAAACGCCCCTCTCCCCAGCCACTTCCTCCAGCTCTTCCGGGGGGGGACAGAGGCGTTCCCAGGCCGGCCGAGAGACATAGTCCCTCCAGCGTGTTCTGGGTCGACTCCGGGGTCTCTTCCTGGTTGGACATGCCCAAAACACCACACCAGGGAGGCGTTCGGGAGGTATTCTAATCAGATGCTAGAGCCACCTCAACTGGCTCCTCTCAACGTGGAGGAGCAGTGGTTCTACTCCGAGCTCCTCCTGGATGGCTGAACTTCTCACCCTATCTCTAAGGGAAGGCCCCACCACCCTGTGAAGGAAGCTCATTTCAGCCACCTGTATCCGCGATCTTGTTCTTTCGGTCACTACCCAAAGCTTGTGACCATAGGTAAGGGTTGGAACATAGATCGACTGGTAAATTGAGAGCTTTGCTTTTCGGCTCAGCTCCCTCTTCACCACGACGGACCGGTTCAAGCCCCGGCACCGATCCGCCTGTCGATCTCCCGTTCCATCCTTCACTCACTCGTGAACAAGACCCTGAGATACTTGAACTCCTCCACTTGGGGCAGGACCTCATTCCAGACCCGGAGGGTGCATTCCACCCTTTTCCTGCTGAGAACCATGACCTCGGATTTGGAGGTGCTGATTCTCATCCCAGCTGCTCCGCACTCAGCTGCAAATCGCTCCAATGAGAGCTGAAGGTCCTGGCTCGATGGACCCAAAAGGACATCATCTGCAAAAAGCAGAGATGAGATTTTATGGCTACCAAACCAGAACCCCTCAACACCTCGGCTGCGCTTAGAAATTCTGTCCATAAAAATTATGAACAGAACTGGTGACAAAGGACAGCCTTGGTGGACCCCAACCCTCACCAGAAACAAATTCGACCTGTTGTTACCAATGTGGACCAAGCTCTGACTCCGGTGGTACAGAGACCTAATGGCCCCTAGCAATGGGTCTGGTACCCCATACTCCCGGAGCAGACCCCACAAGATAGCCTAAAGGGACACGGTCGAAAACCTTCTCTAAATCCACAAAGCACATGTGGACAAATTGGGCAAACTCCCATGCCCCCTCCAGGATCCTGTAGAGTGTGTAGAGCTGGTCGAGAATGCTGCGGCCAGGGCAAAAACCACATTGTTGCTCCTGAATCCGAGGTTCAACTATCGGTTGGATCCTCCTCTCCAATACTCCTGAATAGACTTTCCCGGGTAGGCTGAGGAGTGTGATTCCATGATAGTTAGAACACACCCTCCGGTCCCCCTTTTTAAAAAGGGGCCCATTCGGATTCCACGTCCCCTGCCTTTTTTTCTTAAAAAGGGGAACTACCACTCCGGTTTGCCAATCCAGAGGTATAGCCCCCGATGACCATGCGATGTTGCAGATACGTGTCAACCAAGATAGTCCTACAACATCTAGAGCGCTGAGATATTCAGGGCGAATCTCATCCACCTCCATCCACCGTGACCACCGAGGAGCGTGTTGGTGGGATTGAGGAGGTCCTCGAAGTCCTCGAAGTATTCCTTCCACCTCTCGACAAAATCCCCAGTCGAGGTGAGCAGCTCGCCACTTCCACTGTAAACAATGTTTGTGAAGAACTGCTTCCCCCTCCTGAGGCGTCGGATGGTGGTCCAGAACCTTTTTAAGGCCAACCGATAGTCACTTTCCAGGCCCTCACCCAACTCCTCCCACACCCGAGATTTTGCCTTATAATTGCACCTTTACCTGAGGAGAGGAACAAACATCATGTTGAGTTATGGATAGGGAAAAAAAAGGAAAAAATAGAAGCAGTGAATAATAAGACAGAAACGTTCAGTTTTAAATATTATAATAAGAAGAAAAATATAGTGTGAATACAAACATACGTATATAATACTTTAACTGCAATAGTTAACCTCTTCATAAATCAATCCTAACTACTAATTTGGTGAAGATAACTGTTACTTTACTGATATAGACACCAACATTTGACATCTAATGTTGATTTTCATTGTACAGGGAAGCATGTTTCCTGACTGTATATATGACAAACTCTTTGAACTTGAGCCAATGAGAGAAATGACATTTTTTGATTTAACAACACACAGACAATGGTGCGCATGGTGCGAATTAGAGAGGCGCAATTATGAATTTTAATGGCGTTCATGTGTGAGAATGACCAAAATGAAGATCATCAGAACCCAGTGGGACAATCATGTCAAGAGTTAGCCTGGGTTTTCTTAAAATGCCTTCTCTTTACATACCGGTATATGCACTCCCGCTGCGCAGCAGACAAATAAAAAACATACTTCATTGTCTCTTCACTGTCAAACCACCTGTTCTCCGAATCAACTTCTCTTTCATTTTCTGAACTGCTTAATCCTAATTAGGGTAGCGGGGAGGCTGGTGCCCATCTCAGCTCGTCAGGCCATCGCAGGGCAGAAACACGCTGACAGCAATGCAGCCCCGCTCCTCTCTTCACTCAAGTGTCCAGAACATGCGGCCGCAAGTTGGATGACACGACTACAAAGTCGATCATCGAACTGCAGCCTAGGGTGTCCTGGTGCCAAGAGAACTTATGGACACCCTTATGTTCGAACATGGTGTTCGTGATGGACAAACGTAATTTCAAAAAAACTCAGTGTCTCGGCCCGAGGGCCACAAATTAAATACCCTGGAACTAAGCTAGTGCGCTGGCTTTTAGGCTACAGAGGCAAACAAATCATGGATGCATTATAACTAATAATACATCTATGGGCAAACTTAATGCTGGGTCAGGTCGTTGTTTTCCAGATGAGTGCAGTAGTACAAAATTTAAAATTCAATTGTTGTTGAAAAAGTTCTCCTTACCTGCATAGGACCCAGTTCAATCCTGCCTGCTTGCTCTCCTTCCGAGGGTTACAGGACAGACGTGACCACATGGGGGGAGTATGTGTAGACCATATCAGTCTGTGTTAAAAGTGTATAAAAGTGATAATGACATACATATTTGGTGGATATTAGAACTATAAATTAGATGTTTATTTGTACGCCTGTAGTTGCCCCTTTTTGAATCACATTACTATGCTAATTAAACAGAGTTTTGGTGTAGCCCATCCCCTTCCGGATTTGGCAATGACCTCCAGCACCCATATGAACCTGCCAAAAACAGTGAAAAGTGATCCTGCTAAGAAGAGGTTAGGTATATGTCCTTGCTCCTATATAGATTGAACATTTGGACTACTTTCTTCTATTATCTGTGCTTTTCTACTATAGGTTCGTTAACGTGTGTGTCATGGTGCTAGCAAGACTTGATTTTGCAATATTTATTAGTCTAAAAACACCTTCTGTCAGCATTCATCTGGCCACCCTGTTTTTCTTTTTTGGCGGAACAACATGGCCCGTTGGAGGTGTGTAATTTGCTTTGTTTTTGATGCCTTAACATTGAAGTCTCTCTTGAGCCATATTAACACAGCTCTTAGCCGCAGTCCCGATTTCCATGTAATATGCGGAATTGATGGTTATACCGAAGAATACAGAGTCTTCAACTCTTTTTACTACCATGTCAGACGCATTCACGCTCTGTTTCTTGCGACTGGGAGCCCACCTACTGGATGGATGGCAGCAGCTACATCTGACCTATCACATGTTGGAGTTGAACATTTTGATTTACCATTTTTTTTATGACTGTGCCACTGAAACACAAGGAATGCAGAGGACCGAAAGTGAAGTCAACTCACTTGCCATTCCAAATGAAATATCGAGGCCGGAACTTGAGGATTTCCATACTCCACATAAGAATAATCAGGTAAGACTCTGATTAAGGCTCAATCTTGAATCATATTGTTCAACAGCTAACACTTGATGTGAACCAATCGTATTTTAATATATTTTAACACAACTACTCTACAGGAAAGAGCCGGTGCATCAAGTAAAAAACTTATCAGACATGCAGCTGCATTTGCCATCAATGTCCGGGAAAGATGTCATCAGTCCCAGGTATTGCAGTACCCTAATCCAGTGTTATTATTATTATTATTATTATTATTATTATTATTATTATTATTATTATTATATTAATATTTTGGTAACATTTTAAATTACTTACTGAAACCACTTTCAGTGTGCCATGTATGCATTTTAATATGTTGTGGGTGATGTCACATTAGTGCAGCTTATGGGGATTATGATACATTAATAATAATAACTGAAACATGTAATTGTATTGAGAATATAGACTTTGTGTTTATAATGACATTGCCTTTTTATTGTGATAGTTTTATTTAGGAAAGCATCAAGATCTGATTAACTTTATAACATAATGTTCAGTTTAATCTGAGGAAGTGAAATAATAAATTTGAGTCTCTGTGTATGTGCATTTAAATATGTAATTTACCACTGTCATAAGTTGCTTGAAAGACTTGTAAATGTACCTTGAAAGTGTTTGAAAAGTGCTAGAATTTAACTCTGTAAAACGTGTAAGAACCCTGAGAGTATGTAAACTGATAACTTTATATCTGTGGATCATTTTATAGTCCTATTGTCAGAGCAACAGCAGTCTCATATTTTGTGACAAGAATACACACACAAAACACACTAAATGGAGACTCATTACATTCTATTTCAATCTTTATCAAAAAGTAATGCTTTTTTAATTGGTGTAATATTGACTTTTGAATTCTGAGCAAAAACTCCCTGTGGTTCTATCACAGTGACCAATTTGGTATGAAATCTTGTTCACAGGGTTCTTAAGAAGGGTAATACAAGTCATGTTGGACAAACAGTATGTATTTTATTCTTATTTCTTGTTTGTGTTTCAGAGGAGCGTCAACAGTATTGTTTCTGGAGTCCCGGAGTATCAAACTGTTCTGTAGTACCATGAGGGATGCCATGAAGAGGATCTTTGAAAGACATTCAGACAGGATAGAGCAGCTACAAGAGGAAGCATTGGCAGAATTGGACAATTTCCAAGATCCTTTCTCTGCGATGGCTTCCCCATACATGCAGGACAGCACTGTCCAGACGCCTTTGACCCCAGTTAAACCAAAGGAGGTATTCATGTCTCAAAAAGTTGGAGTTAAGAAAGGACAATCAAAAGTTATTGCAACCAAAAACAGAAGTTTATACTATATACCCCTTATTAAGAGGCTTGAGCAGTTGTTGTCCAATTCTAGGATTTTTTATATGATCAACACAACACCACAGAATTGTGTTGATCATATGAACAGTTGTTGTCCAATTCTATGATTTTTTGATATGATCAACACAACACCACAGAGTTGTGACAAAGATGGGTTTTTGTATGACATTATTGATGGGAGCCTTTTTAAATCTCACCCACTGCTTTCAGTAAAACCTTCTGCTTTGCAGATAATTTTGTATGCTGATGAAATAGAGATATGCAATCCCCTCGGGTCACATGCTTCAATAAATAAATTACTGATGTTTTATTATACTTAAGGAAACATAGACCCCAAGTTTAGGTGAAAGCTTACTGCAATCAGACTCCTTGCTATAGCAAAAGCTGATGATATTGACATTGTAGTGTGGTGTTGATTTTGTATTACAAAGAATTGATGAAGACTTAAAGTTGCTGTATAATGGTGTCAAAATCCAAAGCCAGAGAGGTGGAATGGATTTATTTGGTGATGTAGTTTTAGTTTGTGGTGACACATTTGCACAACACGAGCTTGCTGGTTTCAAGGAAGGAGTTGGTTTTGCATATAGTAAGTGTAGGCATTGGTAGGTACCTTTTGAGGAAATGCAAATGAATTTTAATAAACTAAGTTTTACTAAAAGGACAATGGAAAAACATACTAGGCAGTGCTGAGAAATAGAAAAGGATAGCAGACTTCTTGAAAAGTACTACAGACTTCTTGAAATCAGCCCTCAAATCCACCTATGGTATAAACAGAAGAAGCAAGTTGTACTGTTTTGAATACCAGCTTTATGAGACCATGGACAGGAGAGATCTTCTAGCAAGTAACTTCTTCAAGTTGCAGTGCCTAATCTTGCTCAGGCAACAGAGTTAATTGATGCTGAAAAGCCAGTTGATCATGTGTCATATTACCCAGTCAGGTTCAAAAACAGTGTGTATGTTCTGACAAACCATAACCTTTACGATGTCATTGCACTTAAAAGTTGAAATGAATAACTATACTTCAAACAGTGGAAGATGTGGTGAGTTGATATGATTCCAGTGATTTGTTACTGTCTATGTTGTATTAATGAATTTGTACTACTTATGATGTTACACTGCAGATTTGTAAATAAATGTGTTAATGCTGTCTAACTGTGTGAATTGTTACTGGGAGTTTTCACAGCTAGAAATGCTCGTGAATGAAACAATGTGATCTCAAACAGTGTCTCAGTAATATCATTTAACCTAATGTGCATGTAAAGAAACACATTTTAGAACTTAGTAACTAAATAAGAAATAAAAGACATATATTCTCAAAAGAAGATGAATAATCTTACACAATTTTGTAAATTCTTGCTTAGTATACCACTCTTAAAACAAGATCAAAAAGACTTTTTGGTGGATTATTGTAAGTCTTGGTTCGATAGCCAATTTTTGCAATGTTCAAATTCTGTGGACAACACTGTATGTGGCGGAAAACAGACAGAAGACGTTTCAGAGCTGCCTTGTAAGTGCTTGAAAGGTGAAACCTTAAACTGCCTCCTCGGTTTAATGTTGGTTTTTCCTTCTTCACATAGATGGCTTCTTTTACTCCTCTTTCAAACTATCTCTCTTCCCTGTCCAGAATCTGTACATTGCTGTCCTCAAATGAGTGTCCCTTGTCCTTGAGATGTAGGTGGACCGCTGAGTCTTGACCTGAAGAGGTGGCTCTCCTGTGTTGTGCCATCCGTTTGTGCAGTTGTTGTTTAATTTCTCCTATGTACAGGTCTGAGCACTCCTCCAGATTCACCAGAAGCTGTCAGCTCTACTCCCAAATACCACTTTGGAAGAGGTTTCAATTTTCATTGAAAAGGCACAACTTTCACAACACAAGAACGTCAGATGCGGAAATTCCAAAACCTACAACTGCAAGCCGCAACCTTACTGGAAACATTAACAAGGAATAGAGAGGAAGTTGGGGACACAACACACACGGACATCTGGAACCAGTGGGTGAGAAACTTATCAGACTGGAGTCTCACCCAACCAGAGAAGGATGTTTTGGCCAAAGGACTGAATTTTGGAATTCCACTGTCAACGAACCTGGGTGAGCATGTAGAGTGAGGGAGCCACAGCATCCCAACGTCACAGTTTACCAGAACTCTCTATGCCTGAGAACCCTCAGATCTGCTCCTTTACCTAATAAAAGGCTATTAACAGAATGCTTGACTAAACAAGTAGATTTTCAGCCTAGTCTTAAAAACAGAGACTGTGTCTGAGTCTCGAACATTAACTGGAAGTTTATTCCATAATTGTGGG
>JBCNYH010055088.1:0-11435 GCA_039654325.1 Tandanus tandanus | reverse complement strand
TTTGGATTGAAAGCGAAACGTCTTCAAAAACCACAAAAAAGAAGTCCAGTTGCCTCGACTCAAGCTTTTTAGGAATAATAAGACAACTTTCTCCTTCCAAGTCAAACAAATAAAATGCGTAGCAATTTCAGTAACAGCGATCTTAAAAAGGCGGTGTTACAGTTGTTTGAGGAAAACAGCCTAAATATCATGAATGGCATTATGAAACAAGACGCAATTATTCATACAGATGGAAATTTGGTTTCCGAAGGATATTAGACATGAAATGGGTTTGTATATGAAGTTTGTTAGGAGTTTGCAATGGGAGCTTAATCTT
Source organism: Tandanus tandanus (assembly GCA_039654325.1). Taxonomy (NCBI): domain Eukaryota; kingdom Metazoa; phylum Chordata; class Actinopteri; order Siluriformes; family Plotosidae; genus Tandanus; species Tandanus tandanus. The sequence continues at coordinate 11,119 of JBCNYH010055088.1, read as the reverse complement.
TGAAAACTGTACATTCTCAACATCATGAACTTTTTAAATGTTAAAATATCAGTCAGATATGTCAGTAACTAAAACGGTACATAATAATATACTGCTATTAGATCAGCAAATAGAGTGTTTTAGCCCCATTCAAGAGACAGAACTAATCTCACTAATTTCTTCATCTAAATCATCAACCTGTGTGATAGATCCAGCACCTACATGTTTCTTTAAACAGGTACTACCAGAAGTAATCAACCCTTTATTAAATGTCATTATTTCTTCCCTTAGCACTGGTTATGTACCTAAATCCTTTTAACCAGTGTTTCCCAAACTTTTTTTTCTGGAGACCCACTTTCACTTCTATTGTAAACCTAATTTACATTAGGCCTAGTTTATAAATATCAAAAAGAGAATTTGTGCATTAACAAACATTTATGACTATTTTTATTGCCCGGTAAGCATCATCTTAAACTAGCCATTTTAAAGAGAAAGACATTTGATAAATCACAACTTTTTATTCACCTATTGTTGACAACATACACTTAGGTAAAAAAGGGAGGTGAAATAAATGCACCTAAAAAGAGTTGACAGGGCATCTCATTGTTTTTATATTCTCATCATGACAATTTACACAATTTATATTTAATGAGACAAAGTAATTGCAAAATAAGGCAGTTAATACTTTTTCTCCCTATATATTATATATTTATTGGCACGTGTCAATGTTAGCCTGGTCTTCAGCTGGGTTTTTCTTCTTAGCCAAATGTTAATTTCTTTTGGCTGGTTGCCGACTCTAAGTCTGGTGGATGTGTTGCATATCGGAAATCATGAGCATGGCAAAAAAAAAAAAAAAAAAAAAAAACCAAACAAACAAAAATACAACAGTAAGCTCCCTCGTGTGGCTGATAGGTGAACTACACATATATATTTTGATCAAGAGTAAAGCGGTCTAAAGAAAAATATTTTATTTGGCTACCCACATAAAATATCCTATGACCCACATGTGGGTCGGGACTCCATCTTTGGGAATGAATGCTTTAAACTAGCAGTTTTCAAACCTCTGATTAAAAAACCTGACCTCGAACCCATATCAGCTGTCCAACTATAGACCAATATCAAACCTCCCTTTTATCTCCAAGATCTTACGCCCATGTAACATATTAACGATTTGCAGAACTGAAGCACTCAAAACAGTTTAATTTTAACAGAAATCTCTTTCTAATACAACCGCATGCATTTATATAGACGGCTAGCCGGCACACTAGCTATTAGCATCAGAAAACATCTGGAGCCACAGTTCACATGAGCTAAACACAACAAAATATGTTCACTAACATGCTGTGATCACTTGCTGTGATTATAACTGGTAATATAATTCATAACATACCGTGGTAATATAGGCGGAAACGCTTATGAAAATGCCTGAATAACTAACTGCTCATTCTGTTGTGCTGAATGAGCAGTTAGTTAGTACATAACAACAACAGATCTAATGACATCACTCGCCGTCACTTACACCCAAGCGCCATCTTGCGCCGGACTTTCTTAGTAACATAAATTTTTTTTTTAAAAAAGGCCCTGTATGTGTAAACTATGTGAAAGTACGGATTTGTAATTTGCCGGTCTGGTAGTAAGGAAAATAAATTGTTGGCCCCCACCACTGATGAAGTTGCCCTGCTTTATACAAAGGAGTATAGTGAGAAGATGATTACTAATGGTAAAGGGGGGAAAGTGGTGAATTGATTTTCTTTTCTCTGACTGTGTAAAAAAAAAAAAAAAAAGCTCTGGTGTTCTCAAAATTATTTTTGGATCTACTTTCACTGTAAACTTCATGCTAGAATTTATGAAGATTAAAAGATCAGGTCTAGGCTCAATTTGTCTCTAGAACATGGTGATGAACTGCATGTATCCAATCACACAAGAATTTCCTTTAAGAATCTTTTTTAATAGCACATTCAATTTGTGGTCAGAACAGCCAAACTACGTCATTTTTCAAATATCTAAGAAAAATCCTAGCAGGTAAAATGGAAAAACAGAATTATAGACTGCTTTGATGTTTTTAAACATAAAGAGGTGAATCCTTTCTGGTTACAAAAACAACTGAGTGACCTAAAATACTAATGCTTGGAATCTATCAATAATTTTATGAAGTAAATGAACAGACATTAAGTAAAATGTTATGTTATTATAAATCATTTACAAAGGGTGCTATTCAGCTAAACTAATACTTTTAAGTGATGTAACTATAGAAGATTCCTGGTCAGGAGCTAAATAATGCTAAGCAGTAGTTTAGCCTGTGATACCCAGACATAAGGGCTTTGTGCTATATAAAAATAGTGGCACACAAGTCTCTCGATGCTTACAAAGTTTGTCATTTTTAGACGTTCGAAATATGACAAAATGACGCCATGGCAATAAAAGCTAATGCTCTACTTAGCCAAATGCTATACACTTATTTGTTATTAAAGTTACCTAGATACATGTCCATTATGGCAAACTCAGACAATTATAGACAAGTAAGAACCTGACCTAGCTATCTAACGGTTCTTGATGCAGTTTTTAGGTGACCTAAAAATTGGTTAAAGCAAAATAATTAAATGTTAGCTAACTAGCAAGCTAAGCCTGTTAAATTCTTAGTTAGCATGCAAATTCTAATATTTAGAAAAGATAAAATAGACACTGCACAGATAAAGCTTACGCTAATTATACTTACAATGGTAACTGTAATCACTACCAAAAGGTATCTGACAACAGTATATCGGGAAAAAATCTGTTTTTAACACTTTTCTTATTCTGACACTCAACAGGGGTTGGGGCAGTCGTAGCCTAATGGTTAGAGAAGAGGCTTTGGGACTGAAAGGTCGCTGGTTCGATTTCCGAACCAGCAGGAAAAATGGGTGGTGGTGGGGGAGTGAGCTGCACCTTCCCTTCCTCCACCTTCATGGCTGAAGTGCCCTTGAACAAGGCACCCAACCCCCAACTGCTCTCCGGGCACCACAGTGTGTGTGGCAGCCCACTGCTCCGAGTGTGTGTGTGTGTACTCACTGTTTACGTGTGTGCTCACTTTGGATGGGTTAAATGCAGAGCCAATAATTCCTCTTGCACGATTAATACGGTATATCAAAAAAACAGCACAGTGCAAGTTTTTGGAAAAAAAATTCTGGCTTGATCACCACTATGTCCTCCCAACTTTGTTCCTTCAACCAGGACTGTTGTGTTTTTCTTAGTGGGCTACATATAAGTGGCTACATATAATTTATTAATTAGTTAATTCATTCCAAAATTGCTTTTTGTTGAGATGCATGCCATTTTTTTGGCAATTTAAAGATAATCTACGATCATTCAAAGGATACAAACTTGTGAGCAGTGTAATGTGATTTCAGTTCCATGTGAAATAAATTTCCTGTCAACATGAAGGTTGGATTAGAGTGTCCTTAAGCTATTGATTGTGTCTGATATAAAATGACCAAAGATCACAGCTTACCATGTATTCAGCACGTTAATCTTAAACAAATAGAAACTACAATAAAAATGGAATACCCAGGCACAATTAGCCTGGTACAAGCCTTCAGAAAGTTACCTGGCTTTTTGGACATTCCCTCCTTCCTGCAGTAGCATCCAGTAACTCTCCCCTGCCAATATTAGAGTGTTTTATCCCTCCTAGTCCAGCAAGACTGCTCTTCTCCACTCTTTCATTGACCACCCTCTTCCCCTGCAGTGACAGGACACATCTCACAGTAAAGTAACACCAATGATTTTCACCAATAACAGAATTACCACAAAACTTCACTAAGCATTTAGAGCTTGCTTCCCTCACTTCACTAATAACATTAGAGTTTCATCACAATGGATTTATGTTTACTTTTGGGGAAACACCCCACTTGCCAATGCAAAAGAATTGATAGACGATCTGACATGTGTAACTAGACTACATATATATTTTGCAGCATGAACAAATCAAAATCCAGTAGATGGAAGACAATATTCCTAACTCATCCACATTATATGGACCCAATATCAAGCTTGCCTTCATGCTTCCTGGGGCAGTGACTAGAAGCTGCCTCCTTTTAGCCCGGCCAGCACTGAAAATGTTTGGCACATCCTCCTGGTTCTGAACGCCTTTATTAACTGGATCTCCAAAACCCTTCTTGGTCACAAGACGCCTCTCCTTGAGAGAGAGAGAGAGAGAGAGAGAGAGAGAGATTTCCCTTTTCTGCCACTTTGATTATATTTTTTGTCTTTGGGTAATCATAGAAACAAATTTAAACCATAAAGTAAAGAACATAATACTAATTGTTGATGGACACTCAAATAAAAAAAGACATTATTATATAATATATTATATAATATAAATAATAATTTAAATATAAAATGTGTAAATAAAGTAAAAGTAAGTTGCAGTTGGCACCAGGACACCCTAGGCCGCAGTTCGATGATCAACTATGTAGTCGTGTCATTGGACTTGCGGTCGCATGTTCTGGACACTCGAGTGAAGAGAGGAGCTGAGCTGTCAACCAATCAACACCTGGTGGCTCCGATGGCAGGGAGGCCGCCATCCAGACCTGGGAGACCCAAGTGTGTAGTTAGGGTCTCTAGTAGTTAGGTGTAACTAGGTGTAGTCTGGGAATGTTTGGCAGAGTCTCCTGTCAGAAGGGCCTTCAACTCCAGCAGAGCAGAGCTACAACCACATCCCAAAGGAGGCTGGGGATATAGAGTCCTAATGGGCCATGTTCCATGTCTCCATTATTGAGGTGGCAACCTGGAGCTGTGGCTGGAAGGTCATCGGTGCCTGTCATGGGGCAACCCCCAAACCAGGTGGTGGACACCTGAGGTGAGGGGGTTGTCAAGCTAAAGAAGAATGCCTATCAGGTCCTTTTGGCCTGTCGAACTCCCGAGGCAGCAGATGGCACTGACAGGCCAAACGTGCTGCAGCCCGGGCTGTCCCCAATGTGACATCTCGTGTGTGGGAGGAGTTCGGCGTGGGCCTGGAAAAAAGACTATCGGTTGACCTCAAAAAGATTCTGGACCACCATCCGGCGCCTCAGGAGGGGGAAGCAGTACTCCACAAACACTGTTTACAGAGGAAGTGGGGAGCTGCTCACCTCGACTGGGGATGTGGTCGGGAGGTGAACTTCGAGGACCTCCTCAATCCCACCAACACACCCTCTCTGTGAAGAGCCTGGCGGTTCAGAGGGTGGTCTGCCCATCACTGGGGCAGAGGTTGCCGAGGTGGTTAAAAAGCTCCTTGGTGGCCGAGCTGCGGAGGTGGACAAGATACGCCCTGAATACCTCAAGGCTCTGAATGTTGTAGGACTGTCTTGGTTGACACATCTCTGCAACATCGCGTAGTCATCGGGGGCCACACCTCTGGATTGGGAACCAGGGTGGTAGTTCTCCTTTTTAAAAAAGGGAACCGGAGAATGTGTTCCAACTACCATGGAATCACACTTCTCAGCCTACAGGTAGGACATGGGAGTTTGCCTGTCCACATGTGCTTTGTCCACATGGCCTTTGACCGTGTCCCTCAGGCTATCTTGTGGGGTGTGCTCCAGGAATATGGTATACCGGACCTGTTGCTACGGGCTGTTCGGTCTCTGTATTGCCGAAGCCAGAGCTTGGTCTGCATTAGTAACAACATGTTGAATTAATTTCCAGTGGGGGTTGGACCTTTGTCACTGGTTCTGTTCATAATTTTTATGGATAGAATTTCTAGGTGCAGCCAAGGTGTTGAGGGGAACAGGTATTGTGGCCATAGTATCTCGTCTCTGCTTTTTGGGGATGATGTCCTTTTATCTTCATCGAGCAGGGACCTCCAGCTCTCGCTGGAGCGATTCGCAGCTGAGTGTGAAGCGACCAGGATGAGAATCAGTACCTCCAAGTCCGAGGCTATGGTTCTCAGCTGGAAAAGGGTGGAATGCACCCTCCGGGTCTGGGATAAGGTCCTGCCCCAAGTGGAGGAGTTCAAGTATCTCGGGGTCTTGTTAACGAGTGAGGGAAGGATGGAGCAGGAGATCAACAGGCGGATCGGTGCAGCTTCTGCTGTAAAGCGGAGCTTGTACTGGTCTGTCGTGTTGAAGAGGGATTTACCAGTTGATTTACGCTCCTACCCTCACCTATGGTCACAAGCTTTGGGTAGTGACCGAAAGAACAAGATCGCGAATACAAGCTGCTGAAATGAGCTTCCTTCAAAGGGTGGCAGGGCTCTCCCTTAGAGATAGGGTGAGAAGTTCTGTTGTCCGCTCAGAGTAGAACCGCTGCTCCTCCGCGTTGAGAGGAGCCAGTTGAGGTGACTCAGGCATCTGATTAGAATGCCTCCCAAACGCCTACCTGGTGTGGTGTTTCGGGCATGTCCAACCGGGAAGAGACCCCAAGGTCGACCCAGAATACACTGGAGGGACTACGTCTCTGGTCTGGAAACACCTTGGTGTTTCCCGGAAGAGCTGGAGGAAGTGGCTGGGGAGAAGGAGGTCTGGACCTCACTGCTTAGGCTGCTGCCCCCAGAACCCGACCCCGGAACAAGCGGAAGATGATGAAGATGATGATAAAGTTCCAAATTTCTGTCTACACTCAGAGCATTTTAAGAGTATAAGAGATAAGTAAAGTATATCCAAGTGTATGTCGTGGAATTTACGTTCTAAGGTGGGGTAAAACTTGATGGTTTACAGAAACAAATGAAACTATTTTAATCAGTGTTCTTTTAAATGAACATCCAGTTTTGAGAATGCTGATGATTTTCAGGAGGTTTTGGATCATGAAGCATGTGAAGTGCTCAAGATTCTACAGTGATAAAAGTGGACTTCAGGAACTACTTTAATATGAACATAGATCTGCATGGGGGAACCGCTCATGTGATCAATTTTTAATAAAGTTGTGTTCTCTATTCCTCTTACTGTTTTTACACTTGGTGATATTTGGTTAATATTTGTGAATTATAAGAAAATTGCCTATATTTGATAATCAGCCGAACATCTCAGCCGACTCTGGGCGAGGGCAGAGTACACCCTGGACAGCTCGCCAGGCCATCGCAGAGCAGAAACACGCTGACGGCTATGCAGCCTACTCTTGACAAAAATCAGCAATGGTTCTTTTACATGCCTCTCACCATAGACAGTGAGAGACATGGTCGGCATTTGATAACCCAGTTAGCTGCACTGGGGGTGGAAAGGAACAGAGGGTTAAAAAGAATGAATAAACACAAAGTAGAATATAAAGCCAGTAATGTAAAGCCTCATTTGGGTGATAATGACCAATAATGCCCACGATGGCCTTAATGTTGAATAAGACATGTTTGAAGGAGTGTGTTTATGAAAGCATCTCAGAGTCACCATGCTGAGGTCTACCAGGTTCTGGTTGAGATAATTTCGGCAAAGAACCAAGAAATTCTAAACTGACAGAAATCTATTTTCCTGTCCAAGTCCTAACACCCATGTTTATACTCATACTGTGTAGGGCCTCCCTCTCAGCTCTCAAAATCAAAATTTTAGTCTCAAGTCCTCATGCCATGGATTCCAGATGATGTTGGAAACATCTCTTGGATGTTTACATGACTGTATAAGTGCAAGTCCTGTGTGTGCATGGGTTCTCACCACTCCACAGTCACCACCTTGGTAATGTACCTGGGCAGTTATTTCTGGATAACAAGACCAGGTTTCTAACTAATGAAGAAAACCAAATTGCATTTTTAATGACCATCGAAACACACACACACACACACACAACACACACACCCCAGTTTTTCTCCACAAATTTCTTTCAGGATGCTATTCAGATTTGCTTCCTCCCATACAATGTTTCTTGCATTACACAAAATGCTAAAAGGCTTACAGTGGGGGATTTGTTGATGGTGATGGTCAGGTTTTCAACCTTCCCTTGGCGGCTCTGCATTGCCATGCCTTCCTGCTCTGCTCGTTTCTTATCCTCCTCCACCTCCTAAAAGACAAGATTCAGGACTGATTTATGTGATGAATGTACACAACATTCATAACAATCTCAATGTGCATGAAGCTAACTGGCCCAAACTACCTTTCATTGATTACAACAATATGTAGCAAATTGGGGTGCATTACCCCTTTCACCTACATCCAGAAACCTTTTTCTGTGCTGCTACTCTTTTTTTTTAATTTTTTTTATTTTATTTTTTTAATATAAATGTCACCCCTTTTAAATTTGCCAAAAATTACAGCCCTTTGATGGGGAAGAATCAGATTTTTTCTCTGAAGGCTCACACAGGCTTTCAGTATCATATATTTTATTGATTAACTATTATTATTTATTAACAAATGCCTGCCTAGTAACAGTTAAACATGTTCAAATAAATTCAGTGCTCCTATTCAGAAGGAAATTATTTTGAACTAAATACAGAACTAGCATATGCATGGAGTACATCCCATTCCTGGAATTTAAGCCCATGCTGTATTGAAAGATGTTTCAGCATATTGCTGGTGTTTCCTACCTTACTTAAAGATTAAACACCATTGCTGTGATTTTACTTTGTAAATTAAAGCCTCATTTTGAACCACTTATTCCTCTACACCAGTAGCTGGTTGACGTCATGATACAGGAGTATTTGCTATGTGCAACTTTCAGAAAAACATGAATCTGGAAGTGCTTTTTGATTCCCAGTGCTTTTTGATTATAAAGCCAAATTCACAGAGGAAGTGATGAGCAACACGTTAATCGATTCACCGTTGAGTGACATGCCACACGGTCTGTTCTTGTTGCCTAGGTAATAATCAGAGTAAAACTGTGAGCAGCATCTCCCCAGTTTCCTACAGCAGGTCCATGAGACCTTTTATTATCACTATCTTATATTATTTAAGTTTATTTTAGCTCACATCATCATATATATCTTATTATTATTTTTATCACATGGCGAGTATAGAACCTAAAGTCTTGTGCATCAATAACCATGAAGAGTTAAACATATATAAATATAAACTCACAGGAAATGACAACCGTTTCAGAAACATGAACCCAAGCATGGTGTTTCTGATTAATATCCTTGTAAAATTTTTGTGTGCAGTCATAAAGCACAGGCTATTTAGACATGGCAATAATTATCTTATCTCCTGTGCTAATGTGAGCAGAACATTTAAACTCGTGTTCGTTGTTTCCCTACAGAAAGGTTTTGACAAACACAGTGTTTGGCGGCATCTGCCAATCAACGGTATCATCAAGCTCTGATTAGTTATCACTCGAAACACGTCACATAAAGGTTTAGCTCAGATGAACTTGGTATCCCTTGAGAAAATGTTACTGCTCATTGCACATTTTGTACATGATGATTTACCATGCGGTTTACCATGTAGTGAAACTTTTAATTATTTAAAAAGATGCATTTAGCTAGCAAGTGCTCATGCTGTGCTCACAGAGATCACCTGACCTCTGTAATGACTAAAATATGTAAGAATAAACTATATTTAAAAAAAATCATTATTTATCCTGCATTTTATGTTCTCTGTAGTAGAGTACACATTAAGACAATTATTCACCCGAGGCTGTGCGGATATTAGTGAATTAAATGGTCCTATTCAATTTAGCGACACCACCTTACCTTTGGCACATAACTGCAAGAGACGTACGAATCTGATGTGCAGGAGCAGAGACTCCAGTGAATGAGATATGTTGGACTGATATATTCAAGATAAGCATGAAACATTTTAATCTGTTACTAAAAAATGGCATTTTCATTCAACACCTCAGCACAAATCACTTTAAATAATAAAAATTTCCTGATCATCACCTGATAGCGCTTCATAAGGGCCTCATTCTTCTTCCGCAATGCCTCAATCTTTCTATCCAGCTCAGCATCTTTCTGGTCCTTCTTCACCAGCATCATGTCTGTGGGGCTCTGAGGAAAACAGTGTTTGTTCATATGTCCCAAAAGGTATTCAGCATCTTTAATAAGATATGGTAACAGATAAAAACACAGAAACACAACAAATGAAGAATAACAAAATATTTTCAACATTCACTTTGGGTCACCATTTGTGACCGATTACAGCAATGTGGGTATTAAGTCAGAAATTATTAATTTTGAGTTATTGGTACCATTTTGTAGCTGATATCCTAAGCTTTAAAATGATACCAAATTTTCTAACATATGTTGCTAGTATGGGAGTAACTAACCAAAACCTGCAAGGAATTTTCAGCTTTTTAAGTATATACTTTGGAAAATAATGTATAAAGTTCAACAAAGTTCTTAATAATTTCTTTGCTGTGATGGTTCATCTTATGCCCTGAGGCATGAAACAAAAGAAAGTGTGATAGTGTATAAAAGATTATTCCTTTAAGATTTTATCTTTGAAAATTCCTCATTAAATTGTGAAGATTTTGCTTGCCTTGTTGAATGCTGCAACATTTTGAATCCCATTGTAAGTCATCACCTACCTCTTTGTTCCTGTGCATGGTTCCTGTAACTTTGACTTCTCATCTACCAGTATGAAGATAATATACTGTTCAACTTCAAAACAAAACACAGGCACACAGATGTTGCTAGTAAGCCTGTTAGTTAGTAGTGGTAGTGATACAGACACCGGGCCTGTTTAGGGCAGCAAGATTCCCAAGTTTTGTACCTCAGTCCACCGACAGCTCTCGCACTGCGACTATCAAATACCAGTATCCATGCCCTGAATGCCATTGTTTACATCCAGTGCTTTGGATCTGTTCAACACTTGATAATGGTGCAGCACTCATACACAGCTCCCAGTGCTGGACAACTGCCATAATCACACAGTTCACTGAATTAAACCACTAAGAATATGAAATGTTACGGACATTAATTTAATTTAATGTCAGTGGACATTTAACACTTGTTTTAAAACCTGACTGAGTTTCACTACTTTCATTACTTTTAATGAAAAACATGTTTCTTTTAATGTCAGGAAATTACGTTGGCTCCTGTGTTTGCTCTCACCTTTGTTCTCAAGTTTAAATAAATGGCGAGTTTAACACAATACCTTAACAACAATGAAACTTTAAGGTTACCCCATCACCCGTCTCAATGAAGAATTCTATTCACAATCTTTTAAACATAAAAAAGTTTTATCTTTACTCTATTCAATTCAATTCAGTTTTATTTGCATAGCGCTTTTTACAATTGACATTGTCACAAAGCAGCTTTACATAGTAAAATTAA
>JBCNYH010055006.1:0-11439 GCA_039654325.1 Tandanus tandanus | reverse complement strand
GGAAGGATGGAGCGGGAGATTGACAGGCGGATCGGTGCAGCCTCTGCTGTAAAGCGGAGCTTGTACCGGTCCGTCGTTGTGAAGAGGGAGCTGGGCCAGAAGGCAAAGCTCTCAATTTACCAGACTTGGCTGGTCTGGGAACACCTTGGCGTCCCCCCGGAAGAGCTGGAGAAAGTGGCTGAGGGACATCTGGACCTCACTGCTTAGGTTGCTGCCCCCCGCGACCCGACCCCGGAAGAAGCGGAAGAAGATGAATGAATGAATGAATGAATGAATAATTTTTTTTAACCAGTTACAAAAGTTTGAATATATTTATGTAAATTTTAAATGACAGTATAAATAATTGCTATTTAAATGAATGTGACTCTAGGTGTAGTGATATAATTTTTATTGTTTTTAACACTTTCACAGTGTGATAAGTGTGTAGCCTTGGCAGCCTTCCATTCAAGGCATTCCTTTCAACATCTGGGGAAAGTTTGGAATTCAGATGTTATCCACACTGGATGGGGTGGTGGTCGATGACATCGGGATGAAGTATCAAAATATTAATAGGAGATGCCAATATTTATTTTTAGGTAATATTTGGGAACTGGTTTAAGAGAATGTGTTTGTTAGTGGAGCCAGGCTATAAGTCTAAATACAGATTCAATGATAAAAAGAGCTCATGATGTTCAGTAAAAATGAATCTATTAACCCTCTGATCTTCCTTTCCTTTGACAAGCTCATGAATGAGATCCACTGCACCATGATGTGAGCAACCCCATAGGAAGTGTTAGTGGAAGATATAATGCATTACACTCAAGACGACCAAAGGAACAGGAAGTGCAGAAAGATTCATTAAGAAAGCAAATGATTCAGAAACTGCCAGTGGAACTACAGTCAAAGCACTAAATGTAGAGTTAAAGACAGCCAACTCAATCACAATAGAATTAAAACCTGTTGTGAGGTTGCCTAGAACAACTCAGTGTCTTTTGGAGCCAGAAGTAGTTGAAGGAATTGAGTAGATTATAAAGGGCCTAGTACAGGTAGGGGTGTTAGTAAAAATAATAATCCTTCTAATACTCAAATTGTACTGATTCAGAAACTAGATATATAAAAATGGAGGTGAGTTTGTGATCTCAGAGCTGTGACTAAGGTAGTTAGAGACTTACAGACTGAAGTACCTAATCCTCACACACTTCTAGAAAACATCCCACCTGATGCTGTGACTGATTTTGTTCAAATGTTTCAGTATTTCTGTAGCTCAGGAATCCAGGTATTTGTTTGTTTTTTACATATCAAGGTAAGCAGTATACGTACACTATGGTGCCACAAGGCTTTAAGCATTCACTGTATGTCGTTATTCGAATATGAAAGGAGGAATTGGAGGAACTGACTTTGTACAAATTATTCTTCAAGTATGTGTATTATGCAGAATGTATTTTATCTGCTTTTGATCATGTGGTCTCCAGTGAATTCTTTACGTTGCCATCGGGTAGCCATTATGCTTTACCTGCTAGTAAAACCAATCAGTACTCCAAGTCATTTGTTCCCTTGGCAATAACGTTAGTGCTTCTTAGGTTAATTTAGATGTCAAACTTTTTTGGTCTTTGTACATTTAATTAACCCCAATTTTATTGTTGTATTCTTAGCATACATATTTATTATAGCTTTCTCCCTAGTGATTAGTTAGATGTGATTTCCAATCTGTCTTTCGTTAATAATTTATTGTTTGCACAACCTCTGTGCATTAATGATTTTGTAAATACAAGCTGTTTTTAATTAATTGCCCTTAGCAGAAATATAAAGTTGTTTGAACTGAATGTTATAACTTGCTCACCATCATTACAACAGTGCCATAAAGCTTCAATGTCAGTGTTGCACACATTGGCTGTAGGAGGCCAGAAGGTGTCCCAATCTTAAATATTACTATATTACAGTCTTGTCAATTGCAGATGGCAGAAAGAAACAACCCATAGCTCATTATACCAAACACTGTAGTTCAAAGAGATGACAACGGGTCATTTTCTAAATTAAATTTGAGAGGTGCAAAAATTTGTAGAACCGGAAGCTCTAGCAGAAGCTTGTAAATTAGCTAGTGGTGAATCAGTTGTAAATTAGATATGGGATGTGCCCACTGAGTGTCCATAGTCTAGGGGCAACATGGAAACAAAGATGAGGTTTTTGAGCAAGTCTTATGGTGTCGAGTGCCTGTTGTGGCACATTTGGTTTCAGTAGAATCTATTGCACTTTCAGGTGATTTAGTAACAATTAGATGTGAACATCTCCTTATTAGAAAAATATATTGGTAGACAGAAGTGTTAATCAGGATGCTAATGGATTGGGGTGGCAGTGTGAAGGATTTTTGACTATTGTAAGTAATGTGAAAGTCATGAGAGGGAGCTGCTGAACCCAAGTGCTGAGTGCATTATCATGTAGAAACTAAGTGGAGTGGCAGTTTTCATTATTAATCAAAGGGAGGTTTTTCTACACTGCTGTGTAGACTGAACAGCTCACCAGACCATTACAGGGCAGCACACACAAAACCATTCACATTCACACACACCTAGGGGCGATTTTGGAACAGCCAATTAGCCTAATGTGCATGTCTTTTGGACTGTGGGAGGAAACCGGAGCACCTGGTGGAAACCCACACAAGCACTGAGAGAACATCCAAACTCCACACAGAAACACCCTCATGGAGCCCACAAATCGGACCCTGGACCTTGTTGCAGACATGCTAACCACTACAGCACCGTACCGCCCATAATAAGAGTGTGTTAGGACACCCGTATAATTTGATCAGTGTAAACACACACTACCGTTTAACTGTACTATTGAATGCATAGTCCCACTATCTGGCCACACAAAGAAAGACTTTTTCATAAATTTTAGCAATACTCCTTCTGGACTGTTGATCGTTTTTTTTACATACGTTTGATACGTTTTTATTGTGTGTGATGGTTGTGATCTTATCCCCATGCCCAAAAAGACCATTTGGTATAGTGAAACCATCCGGCAATAGAAAGAAATGCTTTTACATGGATCTTAGCAATACTACTCCAGGATAGATCACTGGATTTAAATAAGGTTTACATAATATCAAGATGTTGCTGAAGTGAAACTACAAAGTTATTTTTTATTTCTTTCACAGTGTCAAATGTCATCTTATCTTCATCTTAAATGTCACTCATCTTATCACGGTGGGGGGTTTTAATGGGGATTTACACAGTGCAAAATTTAAACATGATTAGAATGATGGAAGCTTTTTTGCTATTATTTAATTCATTTATTTCTTTAAAAGAGCTCAGGAGGTACTCTATGTTTCTGAAGTTTTTAAGAACTTCAATTTGTCGGTGTGAATTAATGCAATTAATTATGTGAAACTTACTACAAACAAGTTAAATTATATTGAATAAGGTTAAATTATTTAAAAGAATGGCTTATTTTTTTCAGGATCAAACAAAAAAAGTGAAATTACTCAATGTTGAAATGAAAAATGTATGGAAAAATCTTGTAATTTGCATTAAAAACAAACAAACAAACTGAAGGGAAATAATTATTATCATTATAATCACCTAACCTATAGCATTAAAATATGCCTCCTCTTAATGCGTGCTCACCCCCAGAGAGTGATACTACCACGCGAGTAGTTAAAACTCTGGTCAAAGGGTGTTCCTCCACTAGGAAAGACCCGCCCAGACGCGGAAAACTCCGTCTCAGAGGAGGTGATCCTGAGGACACTGACAAGGTGGATGATGACCACTGGGATGACCTAAATAGTGTGGGACCAGATGCAGGTTCACGACCTGATCCCCCACCATAGAATAATGCCTTTGTGTGGTCAATGGACCCCAAGGGACCGAAAATCAATCCGCCCTCAGTGAGCGCGCTTAAGGACATAATTAAAATGCTCCCATCACCTAAAAATCCGCTGAACTTTGTGGAAATGCTAATCAAAACATCGCACCACTGCCAATTAGTAGGCGCAGATTACAGGTTCATCCTCCATGCTGTCTTAGGAGATAGCTATGACGAACAAAAACTGATAGGGAAAGTACCTATCCTAGATCCCTTAAATGATCAAAGGTCAGTTATCATCAAAACCAAGGCCGAGGAGGAAGATAAAGGACGGGGACAGAGGAAAAAGAGAAAAGAATATGAGTTTTATTGGCAACACACAGATCGAGCAATGAAAGATTTAAAAGAGCAACTGACTAGATATTTACTATCAACAATCCAACCGAGACCATTCACAGGTAACTAAGTGTAAACAAGAGAAAGGTGAGAGTACTTCTAAGTTCTACAACCGGTTTAGGGAAACCTGGACATTGTTGGGAGGCATGATATTGGAAGAAAGGGAGGCAAACCCCCTTTTTACGACCACTTTTATTTTTTAATAATTGCCGCCCAGAGGTACAAAAAAAAACTAAAATATCAGCTTTCAGACCGTAGTAACATGCCTGTCAAAACACTGGAGGAGAGAGTGAGAACTATGGAGGGTGATGGTATCTTAGAAGGTAGACAAGTAGCCTGTGACTCTGTTGCCGCCCGCGGACGATACCCGCCCAATAGAGATAGAGGACAAGGTAGAGGAAGGGGACGGGGTAGGGGCCGAGGCAATCCTAATCTCTTCCCCCATCTCCCTGGCGCATGTCATTATTGTGGTAGAGAAGGAGACTGGGAAAGAGATTGTAGAAAGAAGATAGTGGATGGAAGATCCGCTGAACGCATGTTTTCCCTTTCTCCTCCTCCGCCTCCCCGGAATCGCACGCCTGATCCTTTTGCAAGGATGTAGGTAGAGCGCCTTGATGAATAGGGATGCCCGCAGAGCCCTAACCCTGCTATGTTGCATTGCACTTTTGAGTCACCACAGGTCGCTGATCTGCCTTTCATTGAACTATGTGTCGAAGGGACTGTGTATCCTTTCCTTGTAGATACTGGCGCCACCATGTCCACACTGGGGCGCTCATTTGAGGGGCCTGTGTTTCAACGATGCATTCGCTCTGTGGGAATAGAGGGGGTTTCAGTTAAGTCTTTTTACACCCCTCCACTCGTGATCACTTGTCCTATTGATTCTAAGATATTTTTGCATTACAAATTTGTTTATATGCCTGAGTCCCCTTTTAATTTGTTGGGAGACGAGATTTAATGAGCTTGCTTCACCTGTCTCTTACTTTCTCGGGTTCTAAGCTCACTGTGTCAATGCCTGATGATGTTCCCTTTCATAATCTCTCTACAGAGTCACTTACCCATTGTTTTCTCTCCACTATGCAGACCATACCGACACCGCAGTTACCCCACCCCCTTTGTGACCTCCACTCTGAACTGTGGGCGGAGCACAAGGATGAAGTGGGACTTGTCCACTGTGTCCCCTACGAAGCTAAGCTAAAGCATTCACACCCGGTATTTGTGAAACAATACCCTCTCTCTGAAGCTAAAGCACAAGGGATCGATGGTATTTTAGACTCACTGCTACAGCAGGTAGTTATTAAACCATGCATCAGCTCGTACAATACACCAGTCAATCCAGTTTCTATCCCATGCCATCATTCTCATTTTTCTGTAATTGATTTATGTTCTGCTTTCTTCAGTGTTCCTGTGGAAGAGCAGACTCAGCCTCTCTTTGCCTTCACTCACAGGGGTAAACAGTACACCTGGACACGCCTTCCCCAGGGGTTGCCTGCCTGTCTTCGGGCTGTGGCTGCCTGTGCACTGATGGTACAGGACGCTGAGAAATTAGTATTGTCACATCCCATGATTCTACATTCCCCACATCAGGTGAAACAGGTGCTGCAAAACCTACAGACCCAACACATGACCGCTCACCGCAGGTCAGGGTATGAAACCATTCTTTGTTCTACTAATAACTTAGAGATCAGGCCAACCTCTTCGTTCGATACTCTAGGCCACGCTCTATCTCGTCTTATCAATGACACCCTACCTGACACTGATCATAACTGTATATCTGAAATTGTTCATTCCACCAGTATCTGCCCTGATCTCTCTACCCCTCTGGGAGGGGGAGACACTCTGTTTGTTGATGGTTCATGTTCAAAACCCTATGATGGTATGTTCCTGTGTGGCTATTCTGTGTGTGCTCTTCCTGACACCATTGTTGAATCTTTCGCCCTACCCTTCTCTTCTGCACAGGCTGCTGAATTGTTTGCTCTCACCCATGCTTGCGTCTTGTCTGAAGGTAAAGACGTCTCCATTTACACTGATTCACGGTATGCTTTTGGTATCGCCCATAATTTTGGTCGTATTTGGCAATCTCGTGGTTTCCGTTCAGCGGAGGGTAAGCCCATCTCTCATTCCTCACTAATAATAAACCTAATAGACGCATGTTATCTTCCTCGCACTATAGCTATTATCAAAACGAAGGCACACTGCCACGGGGATTCCCCTGAAATAAGGGGTAACTCTCTGGCGCACCCACCCATTAATACTACTCTCTTGGCGAAAACACATAAAGCTGTCTTAACTGATCTTTGTCCACAGTGGATCCATGCTACCAGATTGAAAAACTATCCTAAGGGCACCCTACCTTCATCACATGTTTGAAATTTTGTCTAATACTACTCTTTCTTTGTTTTTCAGGACTTAATGACTGATTTGTCTTCATGAGTTCCCTACAGACACTCTTTAGACCTCTAATAGGAACGCCGTCGTCAAGACCTTCTACAAAGCTACCACCCTGGGTCCCTCCACGGACCCTCTTCTGCAAAGTGATTGGACATCCTCCCCGGTGCAAGACCTGCACACGTAAGCTTCAGGGCACGGACCGACAGCGATTACCAGAAGGTTGACGGGGCAAAGAATATAGCCAGTGACCAGTATGGCTATCCTCATCCTGATTGGTATTCTAACGCTTGGGGCAGGGTTACCCGCACAAGCGCACCCACACGACAACTCCTTCTGGCAATTTGCTAATTGGACTGCATGACAATATACAAATGAATCATGTTATGTATGTCATCTGTTACCTACCTCCTGAGTATTTTCTCATAAAATAAAAGGGGGGACTGAAGGGAAATAATTATTATCATTATAATCACCTAACCTGTAGCATTAAAACCGTATTGTAGTCTTTATGGAAGATGTAACCCCAGTAGCAATGCTGACTATGCTGTACTTGTAATTTTCCACTTTGAAAATATGTAACCTTGATTGTCTGCTCTTGCTGCATCAAAACATTCTATTTCTCTTTATCAGCAAGGCCGTTGCTCGCCTTGCCCGAACTGCACGTACTCATGTACCAGATATGGTAATATCTCTTTTCTGTTGTTCTCTGTGGAAAATTACTGCACCCAGATCTCAGGTATAAATACTGCTGATTTTGACTGTGTCTTCAGAAGGCTTTAATAAACTAATCTTGTATACACTCCCGTGTACTGTTCCTTTGTTGAAGCCTCTCCCAAGCTTGGTGACGGTGAGGGACGGATTTGGAGCGGACAGAGAGGAGAGTGGATGATAAAGGAATACGTTTTCTTACACAAACAAAAAAAAAATCTTGTTTACAGGTTTAAAATTGCAGGTTAGACTGCATTGAAAAGAGAGTGCTTACAGCCCTTAATGAACTGCTGGATTTGTCTAACAAGAAAGACAAAAAAGTTGCCAATTGAAACAGTGGAAAGGATTATAAGAAATCCAGCACAAACTGTGGCAAAAGATGTTCCCAGTCAGCTGTGTCTAAAATTATAGTTTAAAGAATCAAAGCATCAAGATAAAATCTCACAGCAATATCACATTAAAAATAGAAAACACACCAACAAAACAAATGGATGGAAATAGAAGTCAGTGTATGTGACTGAATTGTAACTGTAAATGTAATTGACTGTGACTGTGAAAAAAGGTTACAGTTTAAATGAAACATATAAAGTTTCAATCAGATTTCCCTCTTCTTCCCCTTCTCTTTCAAACGATGTGCCCCGCTCCCCCCAAAGGCAGTCCAAATAGGTTTGTTAAGGATGAAGTCACTTTTCAGGATGTTAATGCATAGAACAGAGTGTTATTCTTTTTAATAAGACCCAGGGCCAACTCAGCAAAAAATCACTAGTAAAGATTCAGGAAATAAAGGCTGAATGACAGTTTTAGATTGTATTATAATTCATATTATGGCTTTGTTGGAAGGTTTCAGCACATGTATGCATACAAGGATAAAAGAACTCTACACACTCTACACACACACTGATGTTAAAAAAAGTACCAAGATAAAGTTATTAATGTGTTCAGAAATTAATTTATGTGCCTTAATCAGTACAATTTAACTAAAAAACAAACTAATCTTTTGGGGGAGGGACTTGGCTGGTATATCCATGCATACCCTTAAAACTAATACGTTGTTCAAGAACTCTTTGATTTTATGACAGCATTGTCTTTTTTTTAAGTCTATTAGCATGGCCCATCTTGACCTGAAAAACATTTTCTTGCAAAATCTGTCCAAATTTGTAAAATAATCTCCAGCATTTTAACAGAGACCTGAACATTTTGTAAAACAATCTACTTAAATTGTTAATGCTGTATATGATAGAAGCCAGAGACCAGCCAGGTGGTGCTTTTTAGAATCACCTCTATAGTTGCGTGTTCCTCTTCTTTCCCTGCGAAGGATTTCCTAAAAAAAAAAAAAGAAAGAAAGAAAGAAAAAAGATAGTGCTTCCATGGTTACTCTTTAAAAAAATGCCTTTTAAAAGCCTAAACTTTAATGCGACTGATACTGAACAGGACCAAACATGCTCTTACCAGGTCAGCTAAAGTGCAAAAGTGTAGAGCAAACAGTAGCAGCAACAATCTTCTAATTGCATTCATGATTTCACAAAGGACTTCCAATGAACTGAAACACACACACAAAACAACATTGTTTACATAGTCCCAGACACCAATCGTCCTTGGTATGAAAGTTGGCAGTTCACTGAGTCACTTTACTCATTCAGATCCATTCCCCTCTGAAAGTATTAACATGGCAAAGCCAATTGTTTTCTTTTACACTATAGACATTTGGGTCAAGGTGACCCATCCACTAAGTTTTATTCTTATGTCATTTCCTTTTAAAGTTATCGCATTAACAAGCCTTGGCAAACTGAATATAGAAAAAGTAACCTTGTGACCTTAAAACAAGGTCAAGGTGGCCCATATACAATCCAACCCTCTTGGTTTATAATGGAGAGCCATACACCAAATTTGGTGATCCAATGTTATTTCCTTTCAAAGTTATCGCACTAGCAAGTCCTACAGACAAATGGAACCCATTTTAGCTTACCTTTGGTGATAACAAAAGCTAAAAAAATTTTTTTTTTGATTGAAAGGCAAACAATTCACCTGACCTGGATGTTTTTTCTTCTAAATAGTACAAGAACTTGCGCAAAGAATAATTATTTATCAAAATAAAATACAGACATGGAACTTCAACCCTTTCATGAGTTTTACTCAGAAAAAAAAAAGAATATTATAAAATCAAATATTCTCCTGAGATTCCTCTTCATTGTTTCAAGCTCTCCCAGTAGAAATATTCAAAAAACAACTATTTAGAGAATAAACTAATTTCCAGGTTTATTTGTGAAGGGGAAAACTCAGAGCTGTGTTTAAAACTTTACAACGCCCCAAAGAGGAAAAAGGTATGGCTACTTCAACTCGGCTTAAATTAAGCCATTGTTGAATATGTCTACCAAGAATACCATGCTAAATGGAAAGTCATTCTTCCTGTGTTAGCGTCCTGTCCCCCAGGGTTGCCAATTTGTTCTCGCCATAGGTCACGGTCTCTGGCTGTTCAAGTCATATGAGAGAAGGTCATACTGCAGTGCTGGCTTTGGTCTCAGCCAAGAGGTGCAAGGCCGGCCTCTTGGTCTTTTTTCCATACACTCTTCCCATTAACAACTTATAGCTTAGACTCTCTTTCCTCACCAGGTGTCCAAAAACCAAGTCCAATCTTGACAGTAGCTTTCCAATCCTGATGTAGACATCCTCATTAGAAATGCGATCCTTCCATGAGATTCGAAGTATCTTTTGACAGCACCAATTTTCAAAGCTTTGAATTCCCTGTATGTCATCTGTGGTGTGTGTACATGACTGGCTTCTCCATATTACCGCAGATAAACTCAATAAATAATGTGGAAGTACATTGAAGGTGCCAAACTCCCAGCTCCAAAACGTGTGACGGAAGAGGAGCGAAGAGTCAGACGGCGTGCCTACGTAACTACGACGCAAACAAACGCAAACACCAGTATCTGCCGAAATGGGAAGATTTCTGTGGGCTTGTGTACGAAATCAAAAACTTGTTGGATCGTCCCACTTCACTATCTTCATCCATTTGGAAGATAATACTACTTCTAGTACCGCCGCGGTCACACTCCCAGATCACCACGGTTCATCAGACTAAACTACATGATATATGTACATTCCATGGTCACTGTCTTAAGTTTTTATATATCTAAAAATTTCATTGAGTAATAATTTATCTAAGTTCTTATTTCTTACTAACCCAAATTACTACTAGACTATTCCTGAATGCACGTTGTGCCCCCTCGCCCACTTACAGTTTGCTTCATTTACAGCATTTGGCAGATGCTCTTATCCAAAGCGACTTACAATTATCATTTTTTTATACAACTGAGCAATTGAGGGTTAAGGGCCTTGCTCAAGGGCCCAACAGTGGTGACAGTGGGGATTGAACCGCTGACCTTCGGATCAGTAACCCATCACCTTAACCACTAATCTGTAAACTGTAACAGGTGCGAGAACTGGCTATTGTGTCTAGCCTGTACTGTTTTGGGTTCTGTTTTTA
Source organism: Tandanus tandanus (assembly GCA_039654325.1). Taxonomy (NCBI): domain Eukaryota; kingdom Metazoa; phylum Chordata; class Actinopteri; order Siluriformes; family Plotosidae; genus Tandanus; species Tandanus tandanus. Next base: position 680 of record JBCNYH010055006.1, on the reverse strand, counting down.
TAGTTTATTGTGTATTTTATTATTTGTAATTTTCTTTAATGTAATGCTGGCATGAGGCCTTCAGGTGCAGATGGTCAGTGTGTACGACCCTAGCCTGTTGGCGAACCTTGGTTTTTGTGTTTTGTGATTTGATTTATGTCCATGTAGGTGCCCACTATTAATTGTCTTTTTCCTATTTTTAGGAACTGAGTGCCTAAAGAGGGGAGGGCAGTGGAGTTTCTGGTGGTGGTATTTTCCTTCTGTGTGCTGTGTTCACCTTTTTTGCACTGAATTAGACCTTTTGTAGTGGTGAGCTGGTGCACATGTGAGTTGGTTGGTTTGAAATATATTTCTGTTTCCAGTGATTTTTGACCAGTAAAGTTTTATGGCATGGAACATCATCTCCTGCCTTTTTAAATACACTTCACCCTCGATTTCCCGTACCCCTATTTCCCGGATTTCGGATTTCCCGTACAAAATCTGGCGCAGGACATTATTTGGTATTGCCGGAAAAATGCTCGGACAAGTTCAGGAATCGATGATGGAAGTCCGGGTCAGTCACGATTTTCCAACTTCCCTTCTGTGCGGCCCGTTCCTGTCCGAGTGGATGGACGAAAACGAAGCAGCAGAGGGGCACGAAATAATGTCTGATGAACAGATAGTGGCATCAGTGACGGGAGAGCGAAGTGAAAGTGAGGACA
>JBCNYH010054967.1:0-11440 GCA_039654325.1 Tandanus tandanus | reverse complement strand
TCTTTTACATGCCTCTCACCACAGACAGTGAGAGACATGGCTGGCCTTTGATAACCCAGTTAGCTGCACTGGGGGGTATTAACAATGTGTATTAAAAAAAAATGGAACGAAATGGAACAGTTCAATGGCTGAGTCTAAAACACATTCATAGAAAATTATTTTGCAGGTTCTGCATTTTTCGTTACACCACTGCACTCATCATCTCTCCAGTGTCTGCCATTGCTTCCTATCATTACCGTTTAGCCTGGCCAGATACAGTAGTGGCAATTTTTTTTGTTATTATGAAGATGGCCTCCTGTAGAGAAAGAAGGTGTATTTTGCTGGCCTCTCAGTGAAGAGTCAAATACTATATTCATAGCAAGATGTTACAGATACTGGCATGTTTGCTCCACTAGTAATGGAAAAGGGTGTGCAGTAGCCAAAATAATCTAAGCAAATGTTTGCTATACTGTATTAATCTTGCAAGGGAAATTAATCTGCATTTAACCCATTCAAAGTGAGCACACACACAAACACACGTAAACAGTGAGCACACACACTCGGAGCACTGGGCTGCCACACATCGGGGTGCCCGGAGAGCAGGTGCCTTGCTCAAGGGCACTTCAGCCACGAAGGTGAAGGAAGGTAAGGAGCAGCTCACTCCCCCCACAGCCACACGTTTTTCCTGCTGGTTCGGGAATCAAAGCAGCGACCTTTAGGTCCCAAACCCACTTCTTTCACCATTAGGTCACGGCTGCCACCTTAGAGCCAAAGGCCATGGATTACTCCATTTGTGGCAGATTCCAGCAGCCATATTAAATCTGTGGGGGAAAAAAACCCTGTCATTTGTTGATCTGTTTCTTGTATATTGTTCTTTCTGAGTCTTAGTCAACCTCAGAAGAAAACATTTCTAACCTGGATTAAAAATTGTGCCATGACCAGTTAAAAAAACTTCTCAATGAAAGTCTGCAAATAAACAGTGTTTAATAGGCGACACAGGTAATATTTAATAAAAATGCACTAGTGGCTTTCACATCCTTGCAATTATATTGATGTTATTTTTAGCTGACATTCAACATTCAAAAGCTTACTGGACATAGCAACAGTAACCAAGTGAGACTGGAAACTTTAATACATGGTCCAGATCCTTGAACACTGAAGTACCAGTGCCTATAATTCATGGGCTAGGAATTAACTGGACCTACCTCCATTTGAACAAAAGGATGGATTATTAATGAATTTACAGAAGTAAACATCGGGTTCTTTTTTCTTCCTGGAAAATATTTATGTATGTTCAGATAAATATGACCATAGCTGAGCAAAATATTGCTGAAAGAGATAGCATGGGTAATTCTGAGCGAATGCACACAACACACTAAAGAAAATAATGGTCTCCATTTTGTTTTGTTTGCTTTTTTCATCTCAGTATGCTCAGTATGCTGAAAAAGGTGTTTTAAATATTGAATAGCTTAAGCTTATCTTGGTGGTGTGAATACAGATAAGTATGCTTAATATTCTTAATAGTGGCTCATAGCGATAAATGGAAAACTCATCTCATTTTCTATGCCGCTTTATTGTTTATTAGAGTCACGGGGAGGCTGGAGCCCATCCCAGCCAACCTCGGGCGAAAGTGCAGTGCACACTGAACAGCTTGCCAGTCCATTTCAGTTTGCATTTTAATGTTTGTGAAGCAAGAAGAGGTATGTTGAAGTGCATGCAATGAACATTTTCCAGAGCGTCACATGATCTAAACCAATAGCAAGCGCGTGAGACAAACATTGTTGCCTAAATATAATGCAGTTACAATCCCTCTATATCAGGGTGTATATATGTGGGTGCAGGTTTTCACTTCAACCAAGCAGGAACCCCACCTTCCACCTATGTGAACCACTGATCTCAGAAAATGATTGGATTGTGTATCCTATTGTTTGCATGTGGCAAAACCTGAAGCCAGACTGGTGACATCTTGGTGAGACTACTTTACTGTTGAAAGTTATACTCAAATAGGATACAAAAACATGGGGGGAATAGAAATAATTACACTGAAGGTGTACACTTCATTTTAAACCTTTTTTTATTTTTTTATTTCAGCTATGCAGAGGTTTTAAAAAATTTTTTAATTACAAATATCAGTGAAATTGTTGGTAAAGTTATATGAATGTAAGATATTCTGACCATCAGTAGTAAAATTTTCAGGGTTTTCGAGCTGTTTTGGCTCCAATTTGAGATCTTAAAACAAGGTGGTCTCACCAAGATGGCTGCCACTTGTCTTCAAAATCCGGGGTCGGGTCGGGTCGTGGGGGCAGCAGCCGAAGCAGTGAGGTCCAGACGTCCCTTTCCCCAGCCACTTCCGGGGGTACATCGAGGCGTTCCCAGACCCACCGAGAGAGATAGTCCCTTCAGCGTGTTCTGTGTCAACCCCACGGCCTCTTCCCAGTTAGACATGCCTGAAACGCCACACCAGGGAGGCAATCGGGAGGCATTCTAATTAGATGCCCAAGTCACTTCAACTGGCTCCTCTCAATGCAGAGGAGCAGCAGTTCTTCTCCGAGCTCCTCCCGGATGGCCGAGCTTCTTACCCTGCTTTAGAGCAGAGGCTGCACCGATCCACCTGTTGATCTCCCGTTCCATCCTTCCCTCACTCGTAAACAAGACTCTGAGATACCTGAACTCCTCCACTTGGGGCAGGACCTCATTCCAGACCTAGAGGGTGCATTCTACCCTTTTGTGGCTGAGAACCATGGCCTCGGACTTGGAGGTGCTGATTCACATCCCACTCAGCTGCGAATCGCTCCAATGAAGGCTGGAGGTCCCGGCTTGATGAAGCCAAGAGGACAACGTCATCCACAAAAAGCAGAGACGAGATCCTATGGCCACTAAAATCACTAAAATCATAAAGATCAAGTTATTTTTGGATTTGATACTTGACAGAAACCACGCAGGCAAAAATGTACATGAAGGGCTACCTTAATCATCATCACAAGAAATTACTTCACTAGACTGAAATATACAAGATATTTAACTAAAACTTAAACCATCACATCAACTAGTACAGTAGATTAGTATTAAATATAGTATAAAGTCACTTTCTGCACTATTTTTCATTTTGTTCAGTGATTAATGGGTTAATTTTCAAAATGTAGCCCATGTGTCAGCTCTTATTGAACTTATTTCATGTGAGAATATTTTAATGTTGTTATTTCAGTCTTATAAGCAAAAATAGGGATCTATAAAATCAAATCAAATAAAGATACAAGAAGAATATTTTATGATGATTTGGCAGTGTGGCTTGATAACATGCCTCCTGTCTTTACTTGACCCCATGGTGTTGTACTTTTTTGGAAGAGTTCTTTTAATCTCTTTAAATATCCTATTGCACATTCCTCTGCTGAAAGATACCGAGCTCGAGCCAGATGACTTCACTTCAGGCACGCCCTCTTTTCACGTGAACGCGCACAGACTCAGACGAGTTCACGCCGACTTAAAAGATTTCCTCTCCTCATCACCTTCCTAAGGAGGTCAGGGTTTGATAACTTCACTCAGTAGCCACCCCTCGGTAAGTTGCTTTGTAACATTCACAGCAGTTACCACGAAAAAAAAAGAGTTACATTTAATATAGTAACCAGTTGCACAAACTTATTTTCTAACTGGTGTAGAATGGAATTTATTTCCCAACCACAACAGTCAATAACTTGAAGCGACCCGGGTCATCTTTGGGGGAATTTACCGGTTTGCATCATGAACAAGGAAGGAACAGATAGTTCCAAAAACAAAACCAGTTCAACTCCAAACCTCATCCCTAGCCCAGGAACAAAGCCATGGACAGCCCCAAAACCAAAACACTGCACAGAGGTAAGCGACATCTTCATCTCCATTAAAACAACAAGCTCAGCTACAGGTGTTATTATAGCATTCCTCTCATGGTCCCGCTATCGTGCGCTGATTTAAATAATGACGTCAGCACGCAAAGTAATATTAGCGCGTGATCGACGCTTTCTCCTTGGTTTAAACGTCACTGTATCTGTCAAAATAATTGTTTATTATTTATGTGTTCCCCATATTTTGTGTATATTTTAAGGCAATGGGTTAGTGATCTGAAGGTCAGGGGTTCGATCCCCAGCACCACCACTGTTGGGCCCTTGAGCAAGGCCCTTAACCCTCAATTACTCAGCTGTGTGTATATAAATTCACTCTATAGCTTTTTTTGAGGGACAATACAGTCAAAATTTCAAGCATAATGTAAACGCCTATTTTATGTATTTTTTGATAATATATTATGTGTACTGTCATAATACAGAAATAAAAAGATTATTTTTGGAACACAACATTATCATATGTATGAAGTATGCATTGAATCTGATTTAACATTAAGGACTGGTATGTGATCTTGTGTAACAGGACGGACATTTTTTTTCGGCAGTAAAAAGAAGGGTTCTCAACACCATGCTCACAAGACAACAGCATGTAAATGGCAGCTTTCCAGGGAAGCTCTACATGCACTAAAAGTTTGAATAGATGCTGTAGTTTATTTTCACTGGCACTGCAGTTCACCCGGTCACATGAGGACAGACGTCACGTGAAAATCATTCAGTTTTTCTCAAACCATTTATCGGCAGCATTATCAAGCAGGGTTACACAAAATGCTGCCTGTCAAACACACGCCGTATTATTTAAGAAAAACTAAAATAATACAGAGTTATCTTTCATGTAGTTTGTGGTGAAAATCTAGTATTTACACAAAGTGTATGGAATGTGCATTTTTTGCTTCCATTTTTTTTTTACTGCATCCTCGCTCATGTGATGGCTGTAACAAATCGTGGAAGAAATACTGAGTGGTGAAATTATCTTTATTATCTGTTTAACATCCATGTAAATGAAAAATATGAGTTATGATTAAATATCACAAGAATTATTTAAGCCGGGCTTTCAAAGCATGGGTATTACAATAGACTAATAAGCAAATTTACAGTCATATATATTATATATACTGCATACATGATTTCTTTGTACCCAATCAAACATAATGTACTCACTCATTTGCCGAACCGCTTAATCCAAATAGGGCTGTGGGTAGGCTGAAGCTTATCTCAGCCAACACTGGCGAAGGCGGGGTACACAATGAACAGCTCGCCAGACCATCACAGGGCAACACACATGTAACCATTCACACTCACACTCAAACCTACGGGCAATTTGGAACAGACAGTTATCCTGATGTGCATGTCGTTAGACTGTGGGAGAAAACCGGAGTACCCGGAGGATACCCACGCAAGCATACATGGGAGAACATACAAACTCCATACAGAAACACCTGAACCCGGGACTCAAACCCAGGAAGTCCTTGCTGTGAGGCGGATGTACTAACCACTACACCACCATCCAGACCAGTTCTATGAAAACACTGTGATGCGTTGTTTCCCATGCTTACACACATATACAGAAATATATAGCCATCAGCCATGAATTATATGGGTGTGCGTAAATATGAAGGGGGAACATTATTAGCTTAATATTTCGTTTTCTCCACGGTTTTCTCCACTATGTCATATCACTAGCATCGATCATCTCAAAATTCTACTGGACAAACAGGACACAAATATATTGACTTCTCTACAAATACCAAAAACACAAGGAGGCCTAGGAGCCCCTTATTTCTACCACTATAGGCTAGCCACCCAACTCCAATATATGCTTTACTAGATCCACTATAATCAGTCTGAAAGCAAATGGTTAGACACAGATTTACCATTCTGTAGCCAATCAGTCTATCACCGTATCTTTAATAAAAAAATGAATAAAAAAAAAACAATAACAGCAACCCTAGCAACCAATCTCATAATATCACAAACACCTTTCTTACATTATCCGAAGACACTCATTCCTGGAAAAATACAGATTTTAGCAGGAAACCACTAAACATCGACACATACTGTAAAGAGAACCACAATTTCACAATGCCCGGGCTCAGGCGTTTCTGTGTGGATTTCTCATGTTCTCCCCATGTATGGGTGGGTTTCCTCTCACAGTCCAATTGGCTGTTCCAAGTTGCCCCTAGGGCTGGATGTGAGAGTAAAAGGTTGTGTGTATATGTTGCCCTACAATGGACTTGCAAGTTGTTCAAGGTGTACCCCGCCTTCGCCCAGTGTCGGCTGAGATGGGCTCCAGCCTCCCCATGACCCTAGTAGGATTAAGTGGTGCCTAGTCATTATTTTCGATATTTGATTGCAACATTCCATAAACTCCCTCACTTTATCAACAAAAACAAGGAAAACAAAACATTCTCTCAGTTCCAACTATCACCAAGAAAACTTTCCTCATGAACTGGAAATCAAAGAAATTCCATACTGTGCATTGGAAAGATGTAATTGCAGAATATATCAATGTGGAGGATTTATTCATCACTGGCAAAGCACCACAGTAGATGCACACTCCAACTGGGTCACTCTTTATTAAAATCCTAAAATATAGATTTAGGCAGTGCCTAAAAGCAGAGTTCCTGATAGATATCTCTACTGATAGGTGTCCAAGACTGGTGTTATAAGAGTAAGCATGGCTCCATTAAGGGCTGAATCAACTTCTGCTCGGGACGAAATAAATAAATGAATCTCCCCTGCGTTTCCTGACTACACTCTGAAGCAAAAGCAGGAAAGGTTAACACAGTTTTCTTTTAAATGCCTTTCACTAGTGGATTTCTGCATTTATTTGTAATACCTGTCTTGTTAGTGTAATTATCCGTTTAATGAGTTCATGTTCCATGCTGGGGAAGCATGGTGGTGTAGTGGTTAGCCTGTCCGCCTCACAGCAAGAAGGTCCTGGGTTCGAATACTGGGCTCGGCGTGCAATTTGTGTGGCTATCACTGTATCAACACCCTGGCAGGTGGCATGCAAAATAGCATGAGCTTACAACATTGTGGATCCACAGAGGCCATGGTGTGCTACTTTTGACTGCAAAGGTTTCCAGCATGTGAATCCTGTCTCTTCTTAAGTAAAAGGTCTTCTTCTATCCTACCACACTATTTATCTATACATCTATTGAGCATATAACAGTCATTACAGCACCATGGATGTCATCTGTCTAGGGGCCCATAGGATATTATTACTTTTCTAAACTGAATAAGATACCTCCACCTGCCACTGTCCCCTAAAACTTGGTATGTGACTTCAGCCCCTGTAGTGAAATGGGCCCTTTAAAAGCCCTTTTTATGATCATATGGATAAGATTCACTTGAAGTGAGTGCCAGAGAAAAGTGTTTTCTTGCAACCAGTCCCTGCGATGGCCTGTTGAGCTGTCGAGGGTGTACCCTGCCCTCGCCCAGAGTCGGCTGAGATGGGCGCTAGCCTCCCCGCGACCCTAATTAGGATTAAGCGGTTCAGAAAATGAATGAATGAATGAATGCTACCAGTCCCTTTTTCTCAATATTCCATCCAGATTTGCATTAATTTTGCATACCCTGGTGGCTCTGTGAATCTGAGATTAGTTTGTGGCTGAATCCTGGGTCTCTGACTTAGTTTGAGTTAAGGAAGACATCGCTTCCTTACATTAAGGTGAATTCCATTTCTTACCATGCTCAATATGTGCTCTACATTTCAAGTGAATGGCAGTCAACCGTTTTGTTGTTGTGCGAGGAAGACACAGGGGCTCTCTGTAGAGTGGCTGTCATCACACTAGCCTATACACAGTCTCACAGCCTATACATAGCCTAGGCCTCACTACAGGGTGCTTTTTATGGAAAAGTTTTAATTGGCATGATATACAGCGTCAGAACGATGCCCTGTGCACACTTTTATATGAAACAGAATTCTAATCGCAAAAATTTTTTTATTTTACACAATTATTTCTGTTTTTTTTTTAAATATTTTATTTCTTTTTCCATCCAACAATAAGTGAGCAAATGGTATGTGGCTGGTAAATAACGAGAATGGCTTACAAAGGGTATAGAAAAGAATCACATCCTTCAAATTATTCACATTTTCTTGATTTGCAGCCTGAAATGAAGACACACACACACACACACACACACACACACACACACACACACACACACAAAAAAAAAAAAAACTGTAACTGTATTTACTCACCTCTCCTAAAAATAATTGTAAACTCAATCTGGTTTCACCATTAACCTAAGTTGCTCCCACCTATGATCAACTGTATTCATTCCACTATGGGTGGCAGGGCACTCTCATCAGGACAGGCACAAGTCAGGAGATGGATACGGAAGGATACAAACTGGATGGAAGAATGGGGAGGAAACTAGTCAGAAAGGCTACCAAGAGGCCTATGGCAACTTTGAAGCAGTTACATGAATTTTTTGGCAAAGAGTTGTCATTGTGTGCATATAACAACAACAATATGACAAATGCTTCTCAAATGTGGCTTGCACCAAAACGCAAAATCAATCTATTTGGCCTCAACACCAAATCTGGCAGAAAGCCAATATAGCTTACTAGCCAAAGAACATTATACCTACAGTAAGGCATGGAGGTAGTACCATCCTGTTGTGGGGGCATTTCTTTGCAGCAGGGACTGGGGAACTTATCAAGATAAAAGCAAAAATGGAGGGCCAAAATACTTTCAAATTATTAAGGATAACCTGTGACCCTCTGACAGAAAGTTGTCAATGGGAACAGTGGGGTCAGTTGTCAACATGGCCGTGATCTGAAGTCGGCCACACAGTGGCTAAAGAAGAAAAGGATGAATGTCCTTGCGTGGCCTTGTCAGAACAAGGATTTAAACCCTATTTAAAATCTGTGGAATGATTGCAGTCCACCAACAGACACCATCCAATTTGACCGAGCTTGAACAGTGCTGTAAAGATGAGTGGGTGAATATTGTACAGTCTAGATGGGCAATGTTGGTACAGAAGTATCCCAAAAGACTCCTGGCTGTAATCAAAGCACAAAGTACTGACAACGGGGGTGATCCTTTAATCAAATCCGTGATTCTTGGTTTTGTTTTTTTTCTGAGCTGTTGCTATTATACAGTATCTTTCACTTGGCCGCTATAAGTTGCATTGAGTTAACCGAGCGTGAGAAAATGTTTTTGTGTGTGTCTTTACCCTGGGCAAATGAATGTGAATATTTTGAAGTGGGATGATACTTTTCTTTACCCACTGTATATGTAAGTTGATGTATAAGGTGGTTTACATTGGCCATTAGGCAAGTGTAAACACATGGTGAAAGTTTGAAGCAGCTGGCATGTTCACTTCACTTTACACCTTGTTTAGAGTAGGTGTGATTTTCTGACGTGCCAAAAAATTTAGCAATGCAACAATTTTACATTTTTTGTTGAAATTAAACAAAAAGGCTACAAATTCTTTTTGAATACTAACTGATGTTTATGGGGAAGAATGCATGTCATACATGTTTTCGAGTGGTTGAAATCGTTTTGTGAAGATCAAGAGAATGTTGAAACTGATGAGAGCTGTGATCATCCAAAAACCAACACGAATGTGTAAAAAAGTTGAACAGATTGTTGAAAATGATCGACAACTTAGCATCAGAATGACTGCAGAAAGGGTCTCGATCAACAAAGAAGCAAATTTGGCAAATTTTGCATGAAAATTTGTCAAAAGTTTATGCAGTGGATGTTCCAATGATCACTAGGAAAACTGATTGCATGGGAATTTGTGCGGGCATTTTGGAACAAATTGAAAAGAACCCAAATATTTCGGGAAAATGTGATCACATGCAAAGAGATTGGATCTCCCAGAACAATCCTGAAACAAATGGCAGGCAAGTGTACTGGAAAACACCTGGTTTGCCACGAAGGAATCAAACTACAATTCCAGAAGTGAAGAAGAAAGCTACCGAGCTTTTGATACTACTAACAGAAGAAGAGTTTTAATCAGTGGATGACCAGAATGCAGCAGAATGTAGTTGGAAATGATGAAGGGGAAAGTAATTGATATGTTTATTGAAATTGAATTACAGCATCAATGTCATTATTTAATTGCCACACGTTCTAAAATCACACCCCAGACAGCACAAACATGAAATAATGAAAAATTTTAACAGTATTGAAACACACTGTATTTTCTGTTGTCAGGGGCACCATATCAAGTGGGTGGTTGCATTTGCGACAATCCTTCTCATAATGACCCTCGACTTTCTCTACTTCTACAAGAGTATAAATGAGCTAAACAAGGCTTTTAGACCACCAGCCAAAAAAAATGTTAGCAACAGCCTTGGTCTGAAGAAAGCGGGTGGAAGAGATGACTACATTCCTATTTTTGGCAACAAGGTAAAGCTCAAGGCTCGCTGCTCAAACATTTAGTATGTAGTATAACATAAAAATTTCTTCAGACATTTTCTACTAATACTAACTAAAACCAGTTTCCAGTCCTTTTGTAAAGAGCTTTTCTAAAAGAATTTTGTAAAATTGAGCTCACTATTTCATCTTTCTAAACCAAAAACATATATTTTTATATTTTCTTCACTGAGATATGCCACCAAGAACATTAAAATAACAAGGAGTTAAGACTGTTTTCACAGCGGCAGTCATTAAGAAACCTATATAGTGTATTTAATATAATTTTAGCCAACAAAACATTGGAAGAAATACTGGGTTGGCCTGACATTAACTGGGCTCAGCATTATCAGCTGATCCATTGTAAATAAACATAGGTGGAATGTGCCACTTGTGTCGTTTCTACATCATGAGTTTCTTACAACATCGACTTTTATAGTTCTGTGTTTTGCTAACACCAGAGACCAGGCATTATACGGCAGGGCTGTTTTTATTCTGTGCTGTCTTGTAAATACAAAGCCACGAGCTGACAGCTCTCTCGCTCTCTCATTACAAGGTCATATAAGAAAAATCAAGTTTAGCTGTGTAATTTATTTAAATGACCATATTCTTCACTGAGTTTATCATTTAAATTTGCATCAAAACAAATAAACACACATGCGAAATCTAGCTTGTGCATTTAGCATGGCAAAGCCCACTCAGCACACCACCTAACAATAAGTGCACTCATGAGGGTGTATGTGCCATTATTACATGCCCAACAGAACTGTTGGCTATATAGGGAACATGGGTCTATATATACACATTGGGATAGAGCCTAAAACAAATGCGACTGTAAGTTAGCAAATGGTCAGAGATGTAAAGGCAATAAACTTTACAAAACATTGAAATGTTAGAAAACTAAAACAAAATTGACACTTATTCTTGCTCCAGGAATCCAGATACCTTCTTTTTAATTACTTTTTTTTTTTTACCTAATTAGTCCATTGGTAAGCATGTCGTGTGTTTGGAGTCTGGACTCTAGGCCGAGACAGGAGGGAAAGGCACATGTCTCTCTCTTGCTTGTTTATTGGGTTAAAACAAATCGGAAAAGGTGTATGGAAGTGGACGAGTGAGAGTGGGAGTACGTGGGGAGGGGGGTGGGGGAGGAGGGTCGGAGGTGCCCTGGTTTCCGGGCTGAGTGGCCGGAGCATCGGGGTGGGTGCCGGCCCG
>JBCNYH010054949.1:0-11441 GCA_039654325.1 Tandanus tandanus | reverse complement strand
ACCCCGAGAAAAGGAGAGAAAAAGAAAAGACAAGTTTTTAGCTTTTTCTATGGAAAAAAAACACTTTAGTGCTCTCTCTCTCTCTCTCTCTCTCTCTCTCTCTCTCTCTCTCACACACTCACACACACACACACACACACACAGACCCACACACACTCACTCACACACACAGACACACTCACATACACACACACACACACACACACACACACACACACAATCTTCTTTCTCTCTCTCTCACAAACAGACAAATTAATGTATAATTAAGGAATGTATAGTTTACTTTAGATGCATAATGTATTAGTAAGTTTTAATAAAGTAGGTTTTTTTTTGTATGGTATCATTTGTAAATAATGTAAGTGTTAGGTACAACATATTGCAGTGATCGGTGTAGCTGATTTCAGGTGAGAGATGGGGTTACACCTTGAACAGATCACAAGTCTATCACAGGACTAACACAGACACAGACAACTGGTCACACTTACATTCACACCGAAGGGCAAGATAGAGTAGCCGTTTGACCCAATGTGCATGTCTTTGGACTGTGGGAGGAAGCCCCGTGAACACAGGGAGAACATGCAAACTTTACACAGAAAGACCTGATATTTTAACCCCAACCCTTCACACTGAGGTGACAGTGCTAACCAGTGAGTCACCATGCCACCTTAATTTTTACACTGGAGGTATCCAGTGTCAAACCGTTTTGACAGTTGGTGTTAAAAGTTCTAAACTTGGACAGTTTCTCTACTTCTCTGTCATTACCAATCAGAAACACAGGAAACTTGGCAGACTTGTTCTTGTGGACAATAGCTAGAATTTCATGGAGTCCTTTTTTGGGGGGATTTTCGAGCTAGAAACATAATTATGACATCATAACTGAAAAAAAAATCAAATTCCATCTGCATCATGATGCATGAACAGACTTTAATAATGACTCTCAAGAGCAGTGGTGGCTCAGTGGTTAGGGCTCTGATCTACTGAGCTGAAGGTCAGAGTTCAAGCCCCAGTACTACCAAGCTACCACTGTTGGGCCTTTGAGCAAGGCCCTTAACCCTGAATTGCTACTGACCGGAATCCCACAACACCTTGCAGGTGTATACTGAATGACCTGATGATCAATTCTATGGAGCTTTTTTATCTTTTTTAATCTCAGACCAACTGAAACTGATTTATTTTCATTACCAGCCATATAGCCAGATCCGAATGCATCACAGATAGACCTCCGGCCACTCAGTGGAGCTTGTTTTATTATACAAACCAATATTCATCATTTAATTATACACCTATTTATTTAATTATACAAGTTAATTCAACAAAATTATCCAGATCTGAATGGAATGTGCACCAAAAGTATTTTTTTTTTAATTATTTGTTTATATGATATGAATCTATAAAAGCCATATAAATGTTGCACAGCTGTCATATACAGGTAACAATGAAACATCACAAATAAACTTGAAACTGTGCAACATTCATATAAATGTTGCACAACAACCATCATTTAAAATTTATTTTATCAAGATAATTAGGAACAAAATCTTTCAAGCTTGTCTGGTGCAAACTGAATGTGTAGGGAGTGTGTGAAAGGTGCAGGTAATCAGAAGATAAACCAGAGATGAGACATGAGGATGTGAGGTTTCACTGTTCTGATACAAGGGTCATGTCTGAAAATGTACCATGTGTCACATCTGTGGTTGGAAAATGTACAAAACCATACAAATGGGCAGTTGCTGGGTATGTATGAACCCAGACTTGTGGTTTGATGGCTGCATGTGAATACAGTACAGTTGTACAACTAAAAAAAAAAAAAAAAACATTTATCTGGCTCTAAAATAATTTTATTATTAGCCTAAAAAATAAATGTAACTATTTAGATATTTTAAAGAAAACATTTTTGTATATTTAATTGTAAAAGAAAAAAAATATTTCATTAAAAAAAATCATGACAATTTTTCTGTAGATTTATAAGAATTATAAAATTATTATCCCCTTTTTTGGATCATTATCAAAACCCTTCACTCAGTAACCTACTTTGTAAAAGTAGTTCCAGCCTTTAAACTCTCACCTCAGCTCCTTCTATGTTGAGCCTGTTATGCAACTGGAAAATTCGGTGTTTTGAATGCTGTGGCACAGCAGAAGATTTTATTGAAGTACTTAAGAATTCACTTACAATTGTAACTCACCTCTATGAAAGGCTTCCATGTATGTTTGAGTGTATAGTTCTTAATCACAGCAATGAAGCACACAATGTTAACCATTTCTGATTCTCCTCATGGGAAAGCCAATGTTGTTTAGCGAGCAAGTGCTGGATGACAAGCTGAAGAAGGAAAAAGAAAACATGAATATTTATTGGTATAGAAGCTACTACTAGAGTCACGGGGAGGCTGGTTTAAAAGCACCAAGGATGTGTCTTCATTGTTGAAGATTATTTTGGAAACATGAGAGTCTCAAACAAAAATAAATCATACAAGAAACCTATAGGAAATTGTGGTGCCCTATAGAAAGCTATAGTCACTTTTTGCTGCATATAGGCAAAATATAGCTTCCTATAATAATCCCATAGGGATTCAGAATACAACTCCATTGGGTGACTAACTATTAATTCTATGATATAAGATATAATTGCATTTTAACTCAACTTTAAATCAACTTTATTACTTTACTTTTTCTGTCCACTTTTAATGATGGGTGTCATGGAGAGATACAGGTGTCTGTCAGCAGCAAGGCAGGTGGCCTGGACGAGGGACCCCTCATGAGCTCTCACTGAATCAGCAATGGAGTCACCCCAGCATCGTCTTGGTCTTCCTCTGGCTCTCCAGCCAGAGTATTTGGTGTTGTATGCCTGAAGGGCTGGCTGACTGGAAGGCATCCGTGTGAACTGACCGAACCATTTGATTTTTTGTTGCTCAAAGTGCTGCAGGAATGATGCTGTTCCTACCATGTCTCTGATCACCTCGTTTCTGATTTTGTATTGTCTGGTCTTGTTTACTGCTCTCCTTAAGCATTTCATCTCACAGGTGACTAGACTCCTTATGAGGGCTTTTGTTAGAGACCATGTGTGGCACTGGAATGTGAGTGTTGGTATGAAAATGGTATTGATGAGCTTTGCCTTGGTGCTGATGGGGATGTTGGGATGTTTTAGGAGAGGGGCGAGTTAGTAGCTCACTGCATTTGCTATGTGATATTGTGTCTCAATCTATAGATCAAGTTTGCCATCTTTGGTGAAAATGCTGCCTAGGTACTTGAATTCAGTGGCTTGTTTCAATTTGGCTCCTTTGATGTTGATATCCATCTTTTCCGGTCTTCTGATGAAAGATATGACTTCAGTCTCTATGACACTAATTCTCATGTAGTTTACACAGCTTGCATTAAGTTGGTCAGCTGTGCCTTATCATTGTTCATTATTGTTTGATCATCAGCAAACAAGAGTTCATTGAGTGCCTCAAGGTCTGGCCTCCTTTGTGATCTGGTTCATGTATATGACAAAATGAAGAGGGGAGAGTACACTGCCCTGGTGTACCCCGGATGTTACAGGAAACCAGTCAGATGTTCCACTGGTGGTGCGGACTGAGTTCCTGCTGTTAGTGTAGATGGCTCTGATGTTGTCCAGCAGTTTCCCCTTGCAGTCAAACTGCCTTCCACAGCTTGTCTCTTTTCATGTCTCTGTTCACTCTGTAGAAGTCTTTCTTTTGGTGAACAAATATGATATGGAGATCTTGATCATATTCCATAGCCCTTTCACAAAGTTGTCCGAGAGTGAAGATTGCATCGGTGCACACTCTTCCTTTCCTGAAGTCGAACTGGGCATCACTGAGTAAACACTCTGATATTTGAGTACATTTTCCCTACAAGGCTAAGTAGTGATATGCCTCTATATGTCCTGCAATCTTTCTTGCTGCTCTTCTTCTTCCATATTGGTGCTGCTTAATACTGTATAGTAATTTCACAATGAGTGTTGAAATTGTCCAATACTGTCCTCTAGTGTTCTCTCCGTGGTGTTCACTGTAAATGTGTGTTGTTGTCAATAACGTTACACATGAAAAAATTCAATAGGTTGGGGAAATAGACATAAACATAAGACCGGACAAAATCCTCGCATGACGTGCCTTTGGTGGCTGTCATATTACCAAGGACTAAAATCTACCATTCCAGTAAGATGGTTGTCAAATGTTGTGCCTCAAAAGGTGAAATAGTATCTTTAAAATGCAAGGAATACCATTCCACTTGTAAGTATTGTATCTGCAGAATATTTGCATCCTTTATTATTTATAATAAAGGATGCAATTTGTTCAAGAAAAAAATTGAAAGTTCAAATATTTCTTTAATTTTTATGTGTATCATGGTATTTTACCAGCACATATAACAATATGACTCAAAATACTGCATAAAAGGAAGCAGAATTTCTCTATCCTGCAGCTTGTTTACATGTTATTACACACCATATACCTAGTAATGCCAGTCTTGTGTTTATGGTTATGAGAACGGAGCATGTAATAGACAGAGTATAGCTGTAATGCTGGTTTATGCCACAAAGTGGCACCTCTTTCTTTTGCAATGTGTGTCACGCTGTAGTGGTGAGCTCTAATTGATCCATTTTTATCCTGCACATAACGAGCCCTTGCAGGAGGTAATTCACCTGTTCCTTTTATTGTTTATGTAAGAACAGTATATGTAGTGCTGTAAGACCTAACTTCATATGGTCGACAGTATAATCAGCTAAATAAAGCTGCAGTGTAGAAATATCTCAACTTTGTCTGTCGCCTGTTTCTCATGCTCCAGTGCTCTGCTAACGACTGCTACGACTAGGCCTCATCACCTGCACCCACATTTCAATTGGCGCCTGAACATTCTTCTCTGGACCTTGCAGTGGATCCCGAACAAGGGGGCCTGGACTGGACTGCTGTCTGCTTTTCTCCGGTGTGGGAGTCCACGAGTGTATGTTCCTTTGAACGTGTGTGCTGTGTTGGAAGCTAACTTTAGTGGGAGCTAGCGTGACTGCAACTAACTGGCTTTGGGTCAGTGGTCCAGGATACGTAGTCTTGACGTCATCTCCCTGACGCACACTAATGACTGCACACCACGCCCGGTTTGGATTAGAGAGGATTTTATGATTTAATACCTCCACCTTTTCACTTCAGTGAGTATTTTTAGCACGGTTTAAAAAAAGCAAGCTTGTCTGTTGAGATTTGAGTTATTTGTGTTATACCAGTTATTACCTTACTGTATTAAGACATTTTCAATCAAAAGACTGTACGAATGTCTGCAAGATTCTCTGGAGCTACAGTGCAGCATCCTCAAACGATTGGAACAGTCTGACAAAAAATACTCAATAGCTTAGTAGACCCACAACCAAACCCTGCCCCCATGGCCACTTTGACCCCATTCACACCTTCAGTGGCCAATGCTGACCCCACACCCTGCTCTAGTGCTGGGAACTTTTCTGCAGGAACATTCACTCAAGCTCCTCAACACATCTAGAGTGATCGCTGCTGCATTACATCATGCCAAACTTGAGCCCGCTGTGTTTGCCAGCAATATTAAAGTGTCCCCTGAAGTCTGGTTAAATGCTGACAACACCTACAAAACTTCACTGAAGCATTCACTGGAAAAATACAGAGTAGCGCTGTATGGCACTACTCAGTGATGGACTTGTTGCTGTGGGCTCAGGAACTCCATGCAGTCCTCGGCCCGAGTGGCCACCAGACTCCTCCTGCACATTTGAGGAGAAACCAGACCAGTGAACCCCATTGTACCAAATCCCCTCTCCCTGGGTTCATGTCTTGCACATGCCCAACCTGCAATGCTGCACCCCGTACGCTTTCACCCCCTCAGTCATAGCCCACACCAACCCCCTTTCCCCAACAACTAGTACTTAAGACACTGGTGAGCCACATGTAGAAAGTACGTGTCCTGACCCCCCCAATTCATATTAGACATTCATGAAACATCGGAGGGGGACACTTCACCAAGGCAATCCTCCCTCCAGACACTAACTGAACCTCGCCCACTTGACACATCCCCACAATAGCAGCATGTCCTAGGCTGTCAGGCCCACTGGAAAACTCCACTAAGATCCAAAATTAACTTTAATTTAGTACCTGTGGTGACAACGTTGGACACTGGTGCTTCACTCTCTGCGGTGCGTGCTGACCTTGTCTGTGTCAATAATGCTTCTCCAAGCAGAACACATCAGTGGGTGGGACCATCAGTAGGTCTGGCTAACAATGTCACCTCTCCAACTAAAAAACATATCATAGAGGAGCAGGTTGAGCAAATGCTGCAAGATGGCATCATTGAGCCTTCCACGGGCCCATGGACTGCCCCAGTCATTGCCATCAACAAGCTTGGCTCTGACCCAAGGTTCTGTGTGGACTTCAGGGGCATTAACCAGGTCACACAGAAAGAGTCATACCCGTTACAACATGTCGATGATTCACTTGACTTCCTGGCAGGGGGGTGGTTCATTACAACACTGGACTTAGCCCAAGGATATTGGAGGTGGCAGTTGCAGAGGAGTCATGACCAAAGACAGCCTTCATTTCTCATTGTGGTCTTTTCCTGTTCTGTGTACTCCCTTTTGGTCTCTGCACCAGCCACATTTCATAGACTAATGAACACTGTGCTGGCTGGTCTCATCTACAAATCATGTACTGTGTATTTAGATGACATTGTTGTTGCTTCTACCACATTTGAACAGCACCTGATTGACCTGTAAGAGGTCCTCAACTGACTGTCAGACAGTTTCTTGGCCTAACCAGATACTACTGGTGTTTTGTCCAGAAGCATGCACATCATGCAGAGCCTCTCCATGCACTCACAAGGAAGGAAACAGTTTTCTGCTGGGACAACAAATGTCAAGAATTCACGGACATTTTAAAGGAGCGTGTCACATTAGCGCCAGTTTTGAGATTACCAGGCTTCACGCGCCCTTTTTTTGTTCATACTGATGCCTGTGACCTCGGTCTGGGAGCTGCATTGATGCAAAATGACACAGAGGGCCGAGAGGTTGTGATGGCTTATGCAAGTCGCTCTCTTCATAAAGCAGGAAAACCATACTCCACTCCAGGAAAAATCCTTGAACATTTCAGACCTTACATGGAGGGCCTTCATGTGACCGTTGTCAATGACCACATCACTCTCAAGTGGCTCATGTTTTGCCCTAACCCCTTTGGCCGACTAGCCCGCTAGTCACTATGACTACAAGACTTTGTCTTTTTGATAGTCCACAAGACTGGCATTCACAACAATGTGCCAGACACCCTATCTCAGAGCCCCCTGCCCCTGAGCAATGACATGCCCACAGACCTTTTACCTGAGTATGCTGTTATTGTCAGTTTAGACCTACGCACCTTGCCCCCAGTGCTTTTGACTGATGGCTCACATTTGAAACAGCTTCAGTTGGATGACCCGGACACAGGCCATCTTATCAGGAATCTTGAAGCAAACTCACATGCTCACCCAGACAAGAACAAGAGCCCCCAATTTGCCATTCATGATGGGTTGCTTTACTACTAGGTATTTGCCAAACATGGTCTGGCCAACTTTGCTGTTGGTGACCTTGTTAAGGTTAAGAACCACCCTAAGTCTGACTCGCAGTCCAACTTTACAGCTAAGCTGGCACCCCTGTTCACAGGTCCTTTTGCTCAGGCTAGTTTAAATAGCTCAGGCTAGTTTAAATAAATCAAAGTGGTCACCCCTTGAAAAATATTCAGGTGAGCCCATTTATTGTTTCTCCTTCATAGTCCAGTGTTTTCATTCTGAATGGTTTAAAGTACCATATGTAGTTTAACTATTAACTGGCAAAGCCAAGCTCTGGGGAACAGCTGAGTGGGACAGAAACTCATGCATTTGTGATTCAAACCAAGAACTTTGCTGCTGTCTTAAAAAGAGTATTTGATCCTGTCCCTCCTGCACAGGAAGCAGCAGGGAACCTTTTCCAATAACTTTTTCCGGGAACAGACCTGTATCTGAATATATAGTTGATTATTACACAATTTTTGTTGATAGTGGCTGGAATTCTTCTACCTTGTTTGATAACTTTTACCAAGGTTTAGCACATTGCATTAAGAATGAGATTGCAACACACGATCCCCCTGCAAATTGAGCAGAACTCCAGGACCTTGCAGCCAGGAATGACTTGCTTTAGGCAGCCCAAAAGATAGTTCCTACTGAAGCAGTATCAGAGCAGTACCCTGACCAGTTTAAGGTTCCTGAATGTTACCATGACCTCAAGGAAGTTTTTAATAAAGTTAAGGCCTCCTCTCTTCCCCCCACAGACCTTATGATTATGCCATTGACCAGTTGCCTAGAGCCATGCCATCTCGAGGTAGACTATATTCGTTATCTCCACCTGAGAAGGACGGAATGGACAAGTACATCTTACAGGCTCTGGCTGCTGGGTTGATCCATACCTTTACGTCCCCTGCCAGTGCTGTATTCTTTTTTGTTGATTAGCAGGATAGTTCTCTCAGGCCATGCATTGACTACAGAGGCTTAAATGAGATTACTGTTTAAAACCAGTACCCCCTACTTCTCATTGCTTCTACTTCTGAGGTGATCCAGGAAGCTAAGGTGTTCACCAAGTTCGATCTCCAAAACACCCACCAACTGGTATGATCAACAGAGCGTACTATCCGTATTGAGGATCCAAACTGGCCTATGAATAATTTGCGAGCAAAACAACTTTGCTACCTTCTCAAAACATGTGCGGACTGTTTGAGAACAGTTTGAGACTATTATGTATCAGAGCCTCGTTTTGCGACATTAGCAGAACTTTCAAACTTTAAAAGTTCACAAACCAGGTGACCAACATTTGATGCCTTTAACGTCATGTGACAAAAGCGAGAATGAAAAGCAACAGCTGCGCACTGCCATTTGCATCAGATGTATTTTTATCACACCTCTAGTGTGATCACCCCCTTATGCACATCCCCTGACAGAGAAAGAAGAAAACTAGACAAGAAGTCTGAGAAGCTTTGTTTCTTGGGATATGCGACAATGCCAAGTGTTATTCTCTGTTGGATGAAGAAAAAGAAAACATTCTCATTCGTCTGGAGTCTTCAATGAGTCAGATTTTGGCTAGTAACATGAAGTGAAGGTATCCTGTTCAAAGAATGAAGCAACCATAAAAACAGATGAAAAGGAAATGACATCAGATGAGGCAACTGTTAAAGAAGCTGGTAGTAGAATTAGAAAGCCTTCAAAGTGATATGGATATGAAGAGTTTGCTGAAATTGTAACTGTTGATCACTTTGCCAATTTGTGTCATGTATCTGAACCAGGCACGTTGGAAGAAACAATGAACAGTTCCAATGCAAAGGAATGGCAGGAAGCAGCTGATTTGGAATATGTGTCACTACTGGAAAATGACACATGGGAGTTAGAGGATTTACCCAAGGATCAGAAAGCTATAGGATCAAAGTGGGTGCTCAAAGTCATGCATCACAGTGATGGACAAGTGGAGAGATCCAAAAGGCTGAAGGCTAAAGAACCTAAAGGCTACTCAAAAATATGCTGCTGACTGTCTTGAAACCTTTTCACCACTGGTATGATTTAGCTGTGTAGTTGCTGCATTTCTAAATGGACACCTGAAGGTCAAAATATGGACTGAAGCAGTCTCCTCATTGCTGGAGCAAAGCTTTCACAGAATTCTTGAAGAACATTGATTTTACACAGAGTGTAAAAGCATCACAGAAAGCATGTCTCCCAAAGCATCTACAAATTAAAATTAGCTCTCAAGAGGCACTACATGAGGCAATACATGATGAAAGATATGGGTGAGCTGTCTTATATCCAGGGCATTTCTGTTACCCAAGACAAAGCAAAGAACGGTATCTTGCTTAGTCAGAAGCATTACATTGAGGCCATTCTTTAGAAATATGGAATGGACAATGCTAATTCTGTCACAACCTGACCTGATGCAAATGTAAAGCTGAGAAAAGAATAATGGTGTCAGTAAGCCTGTCAACCCAACTACATATCAGTCCATGGTAGGCAGTTTGCTGTAGGCTGCAATGGGCACACAATAGCACACGCAGTGAATGTTGTGTCAAAGTTCAATGCAAATCCAAATGTTGCACATCTCAAAGATGTAAAAAGGATTCATCAATATTTGAAGGGTACATTAAACCTTGCCCTCAAGTATGAGCAATCAGAGTCTGGAGCTCTAGTGGGATTCTCTGATACTGACCGGACTGGAGATCAGGATGATCAGCGCTCAACAACAGGTAAAATATTTTTTCCTAGGGCGGAGGAGCAGTGAGCTAGCTCAGCAAGGAACAGTCAACAGTTGCACTTTCAACAGCAGAAGCTGATTATGTCACACTTAGCCAAGCAGCTCAAATCAATTACTTAGTGATCTTGGAATAGATGCAAAGCCAACTGTGATCCTGGAGGAATTGCAAAGAATCCAGTCGATCATTCAGAAACATAGCACATAGACATTCGCTATCACTACATTCGTGACGGTGTGCAAAATGGACAAATACAACTGCAATATTGTCCAACAAGTGATATGAAAGCTGATATCTTAACCAAACCACTGACAGAACAAAGGTTTGATCAACTTAGAAAAGAGATTGGACTTTGTCCTGTGAAAAAAAAAAAAATGCTGAATAGAAATACTGAACTGCAGGTTGTTGTAAATGGTATACTTGATTTTAGTACCTTAATGTCATTGTAAAATTAAGTGGGAGTGTTGTAATGCAGTAGAGTGATTTCAAAGTGAGTGTTGAAATTGTCCAATACTGCCCTCTAGTGTTCTCTCAGTGGTGTTCGCTGTAAATGTGTGCTGTTTTCAATAAAGTTGCACATGCAAAAACTTCAATATGCACAAGTATTCCATTTTGACAGTCTTCTGGTACCTTTTCTTCTATCAAGTATATAATAACAAGCTCCTTTGCATAGATTACGATTGTTCCTCTCTCTGCTTGGAGTTTACAAGAAACTTGTGGGGGCCCAAAAAAACAATTTACCCTGGGGCCGGCCTTGGTTCTCAGCAGCCCTGTGCATTTTACAGACATTCATTGTATGCAAAGCGGTCAGTAAACGCCTGTACTGGGTGGTCATCTCTAAATTAATGGCATCAAACAGAAAAAACTGCCAAAAACTGAACTTAGTACTTTCATTATAAAATTTATAATCATACCTGTTATAAAATATATTATGCTTCACATATATATCTATCACACACACACACACACATATATATATATATATATATATATATATATGAAGAAAAACTACACAGATTGTTTGAATTTAAACTCAGCAGTACATCATTTTCACAAACCTATATTTACATGCGTTTAACACTGTTTTATAAAACATTAATAAATCTATGATATATATATATATATATATATATATATATATATATATATAATTTTTTTTTTTTTTTTCATAATATCAGGACAGGTATTCGTGTTTGCCCTGCATGTGGG
>JBCNYH010054751.1:0-11447 GCA_039654325.1 Tandanus tandanus | reverse complement strand
ACACACACACACACACACACACACACACACGAACACACACTCTCTCTCTCTCTCTCTCTCTCTCTCTCTCTCTCTCTGTACCTCTCACTCTCTCTCTCTCTCTCTGCAGGAGGTAATAAGGATGAAAAGTAAGAAGGAAAAGCAGAATGGTGTGTATGAGGTTTTGGACAGGTCAGAGAAGAGGGGAGGACAGAGTGTGTGGCAGGTTTGGGGATGTGCTTTTCAGGCTCACATCCAGGAGAAAAATCCCGTTCTCCGCTCACTCAAACAGGAAATTCTGGATGGTCAGTCACTGTGTTTCTTTGCGTTTCTTGTGCTTATATACATAGTTGTATTTTCACTTTCACTAAATGACATGTCTTATTTTAGGTTCCTTTAGGACTTGTGAAATCCATTCCAGTGCAAAGAAACTCAACATGAAGGAAGCTGTGAAGAAGGAAGAGAAGGAGGAGCAGAAGAAAGGTGGAGCCAAAAGAAATCAAAGCAGTGAAGATGAAGATGGGGGCTTGGGATTTAATCAGATCACTCAAATTTCAATAGCAAGAGTTGGGGAGTGGCCATCCTTATACATGTGATATCCCGTCAGAAGTGTTAGGGTTATGCCTGTCTTATGATCTGTTCTGGCTCTCCTCTCGTTCCAGGTCACCTGACTTCCCCTTTGTGCGTGCAGTGATTGCCTGCTCCACCCTGATTAACTCCACCTGTTCCCCATTGCCGCTCATGGATAAAAGGCACGTGTTTCCCCTGTCCCGTTGCCAGATCGTCTTGTGTCATCACAGAGAGCAAGCGTGTCACACCGAACATTCCGCGATCTAGCCTGTCATCAAAAGAACGGCATTTTGATCCAAGTCTGCCTGTCAGAAACATTAATAAAAGGAACCCTTCTAATTCTACCCTGTCTTGTCTGTCCTGCATTTGGGTCTGTTATTCCTTGGTGCCTGCGTAACATTACGATCTGGCCCGACATGGACCCAGCGGACAGAGACCTGGTCAGTCATGTGCTGACCTCTCAGGAGCAAAAAATTAAAGCTCCTGAGACCCAGTTAAACACTATAGCCACTGGAGTGCAGCAACTCGCGGATCGCCAGGACCTTCACCTCCGCCAACCACGCCAGTGTCCCCACCGTCAGCCTCAACCCCGCCACCAGTAACCCACCTGCCTCGACCCATTCGCCTAGCCCCGCCGGAGAAGTATTCAGGAGAATCTGGGAAGTGCCGCTCATTTCTAGTTCAATGCGATTTACACTTCAAGAATGATCCGGCAGTCTTTTCGTCAGATCAAGCTCAGGTGGCCTTCATGATTTCCCATCTATCGGGAAGAGCGGCGGCGTGGGCTACGGCTGAATGGGCTCGAGGCGTGGCGGTATGCCAAAACTTCCAACAGTTCGCACAAACACTCACCCGCCTGTTTGATCACTCCTCCCCAGCTCACGAAGCTTCGAGGGCCCTGCTCGGGCTGCGACAAAGGTCCTGAAGGGTCATCGACTACGCCATAGAGTTCCGCACGCTGGCAGCCGACAGTGGCTGGAATTCCCCGGCCATCAAAGATGTCTTCGTCAACGGGCTCAATGACGAAATCAAGGACCACCTAGCCCCACACGAGACTCCAGCCGAGCTTGAGGATCTGGTCAACCTGGCGATTCGAATCGATAACCGGCTTCAGGAGAGGGAGTCGGAACGTCGCCGAGCCGCCAGGGGGACCTCCGCGCGCCGGGAGCTTCATCGTGGGCCTTCGGTTTCTTCACCCCCCAACGCTGAGAGAGCGCCCTCTCCCGGTCAGGAAGAACCCATGCAGTTGGGACGTGACAAGCTGAACCCGGAAGAGCGCCAACTCCGTTTGAGAGAGGGAGCGTGTTTTTATTGTGGACAAGCTGGTCATCGTGTGGATTCATGCCCAGCCAAAAGATCCATCTCTCCGGGCTCGAGGAGCACGCGGGTAAGCCAAGATAAATCCACACATTTTCCCCCCTGCACACTGACTCCGGTCACGCTATTAATTAAAGGTAAAGCTATTCCCATGCAGGCATTCATTGACTTAGGGGCTGACGAAAGTTTAATGGATTGTTCTTTGGCCAAAAAATTTAAAATCCAGGCGGAACCCCTCTCTCAGCCCGTCTCCGCCCGATCTCTGGATAACAAGCTTTTAAGCAGGGTCACCCACAGGATGGAAACTCTCACCATAATTATCGGCGAAACCCACACTGAACCCATTTCCTTTCACCTTTTTAGCTGTACACATCATCCATTAATATTAGGGTTTCCGTGGTTGAAAGCTTACAACCCTTACATAATCTGGGAAATGGGGAAGATTAGGAGCTGGTACCCTGCCTGTAGTTTGTCCTGTCTTGTCCTATTCCCTTCTGCTCACAGATCCCCTGAAAAGAAGTCTAACCCGGATCCTGCACCGGCTCTTAGCAACTATCCCGATCTTTCGAGAGTCCCGCCATGCTACCACGACCTGAGGGAAGTTTTCAGCAAAACCAAAGCCATGTCCCTTCCTCCTCATCGGCCTTGGGACTGTGCTATAGACCTCTTGCCGGGCGCGCCCATTCCCAAAGCTAGACTGTACGCCATCTCTGGTCCCAAAAGGAAGGCCATGGATGACTACATTGATACCTTGCTACGGGCTGGCATCATTCGCCCATCCTCTTCGCCGGCAGGAGCGGGCTTCTTCTTTGTGGGAAAAAAGGATGGCTCGCTTCTGCCATGCATTGACTATAGCGCATTGAACGACATCACCGTAAAGAACCCACTCATTTCCTCCGCCTTCGAGCTGCTCCAGCAGGCCCGAGTCTTTACCAAGTTGGACCTGCGGAAAGCATACCATCTGGTCAGGATCCGCGAGGGAGACGAGTGGAAGACCAGGTTCAACACTCCCATGGGCCGCTACGAGTACCTCGTCATGCCCTTCAGTCTGACCAACGCCCCAGCCATCTTCCAGGGCTTCATAAACGAAGTCTTACATGAGTACTTAAATGACTTCTTCTTTGTCTATCTGGATGACATACTTATTTTTTCCCCTGATCTTGCCACCCACCAGCGTCACGTCCGTCAGGTCTTGAGTCGCCTATGGGAGAACAAGCTGTTCGTGAAGGCAGAGAAATGTGAGTTCCACGCCTCCTCAGTCTCGTTCCTGGGGTTCATTGTGTCCCCTAACCACATCCAGATGGATCCCGAGAAGGTTAGTGCTGTCTCTAATTGGCCGCCTCTCACATCACGGAAGAAAGTGCAGCAATTTCTGGGGTTTGCCAACTTTTACCCTAAGGGGGGGGTACTGTGATATCCCGTCAGAAGTGTTAGGGTTATGCCTGTCTTATGATCTGTTCTGGCTCTCCTCTCGTTCCAGGTCACCTGACTTCCCCTTTGTGCGTGCAGTGATTGCCTGCTCCGCCCTGATTAACTCCACCTGTTCCCCATTGCCGCTCGTGGATAGAAGGCCCGTGTTTCCCCTGTCCCGTTGCCAGATCGTCTTGTGTCGTCACAGAGAGCAAGCATGTTGCGATCTAGCCTGTCGTCAAAAGAACGGCATTTTGATCCAAGTCTGCCTGTCAGTAACATTAATAAAAGGAACCCTTCTAATTTTACCCTGTCTTGTCTGTCCTGCATTTGGGTCTGTTATTCCTTGGTGCCTGCGTAACAATACATAGGAATGAGCAATTTATAGAAACAGTTACTATAAGAGATGAACATGGTCGGTATATCATTGTGGTTGGAAAATAATTCAATATGCCAGTAGTGTTGGCACCCATATGTTATATATTATATGCACCCAACTGGGATAATGTTGAATTTTTTAAGGACTTATTTTCATTATTACCCAATTTGGATATTCATAATCTGATTCTATGGGAGACCTAAGTGTCCAAGATTCAACTTTAGACCGCTCTAGCCCAACATCCAATGTATTAAGTAAATCAGCCCAATGCATTAATTCTTTCTGCAAGGCATATTTGACCTGTGGAGATTCATAAACCCAACCTCCAAGCAGTACTCCTTTTACTCCCCACCGCATCAGACATAGACATAGAACTGACTATTTTTTGCTAGATAATAAATTGACCTCCATAGTAGCAGATATAGAATACTCTGGTATAGTAATTTCTGATCACAGCCCAGTCATATTGAAACTTCTTTTTCCTGAGAACACGATAAACTCTCAAAAGGTGAAAGGAAACGAATGATGAAACATACCACAGAAATAATGAAGGCAATAAAGGATGTTGACCTGACACATTCTATGGCTCCCTCTGAGGGGCTGCACAGACAGAGGATTTTGCTCCAAACTGAATATGATTCTTGATAAGTCAGCGTGAGGAGGATTTATATCTTAGGTCGAGACAGGATCTCTATGAGCATGGTGAACGTGCAGGTAAGTCCCTGAGTCACCAGCTGAAGCAATCAGCCACTGCAGGTATTATAGTAGAGATAGGGGATGATCTGGGAAACAAAATCATAGATCAGAAGGGTATTAACAACCAATTTAAGTCTTTTTATAAGGATCTGTATACCTCAGAAACAAACGACAAGGAGCGGGTGAAGAAATTTTTAGAAAATTTGGAATTGTCATCCCTGGTGGACGTTGATAGGGATAGATTAGATCCTCCTTTTGCTCTTGAATCCTGTCACGAGCATTCCAGTAGCCCTTGGTATTATCAAAGACTTTGGGAGGGTGTCTGGTTATAAAATCAACCTAGAAAAAAGTGTTCTTTTTCCAATTAATATGCAGGCTAGGAGATTATCATTTCAGGCCTATCCTTTCACAACTCGTAAGGACAAATTAATCTATTTAGACGTAACAAGCAAGTATAAAGACTTATTTAACCATGACATGAAAGTAACATTAGATATGGAAAAATTAGATATGGAAAGGTGGTCATCTCTCCCCCATCATTAGCAGGGAGAATGCTGTTTTGGGTCTCACAGTTAGATGAAACTCCGGTGTGGGTACATATGGAACGTTATGCATCTAGCCCAGTGTCCCTGCGTTCTCTGGTCTGCGCCCCTTTGCCCTTAAGTTAACACCTTTATACAAACAACACTGTTATACATGATTCTATCAAGATCTGGGTCCAATTTAGAACACATTTTAGGAATAGAAGTGCCCTCCTATCGGCTCTCATCTATGGCAATCATTTGTTTTCCCCAGCCCTTGGGGGAATAGCATTCAAGGAGTGGTATAGAGCTGGGGTGGAATGTGTCAAAAACCTTTTTAAAGATTGTATATTCATGTCTGCTGCTCAGTTCGAGGACTATGGAATTCTCTCAAAAACCAATTACTTTAGGTACTTCCAGGTTTGAGATTTTGTGAAAAAGACATTCTTCGACATATCCGAAGTTGACTGGAGATGGGCAGCCAAACTGATACACTCTTCTTCTGTATGTGTTAGACACAGATTGATACAATTTTAGGTGTTACACAGGGACAAACTGGCAAGAATTCATCAGGGGGCTGACCCGACTTGCCCAAGATGTAAACTGGTGCCAGCCAACATATGTCACATATTTGGTCTTGCCCTATGCTGAAATAGTTCTGGGTCTCATAAACGATGGGTAGAAGGGTAATGGCACACCTTAATCTAGATCTTAGATTCATTTTGCAGGGCAACACTAAGAGGTACTGTAAGGTCTGGCAGCCTTTTATTTCTTACTGTGAACATGGGCTTTCATCTGCGCCAACATAGTTAATATATTTAGGAAAAGAATAGTTAAAAGTTCACCTGTTCAACATTCGACATCCACCCCTGCAGAATAAATCAAACTGCTAATATTTACCCTGTGAGATGTGCTTAATGAGACAAGTTAATGAGACGTGTTTATTGTACAGCATCACTATCATGTGTTTATTTACATTATGTGCTTTCCTACATTAAAGGAAATTATAATAAGGATAATGAATATTAATATCTATTTTGGATGAAAAGGAAGTAAAATAACATACCTGCACTTTTTCTATGCTAGATTAGATGCTAACTACAGGACAAAACATTGTACACTAAAAGGCTGGGGACATACTGCACTAACATAAATAAACTTACTGCAGTATTAAAATTTTAATTCCTTTTTGTTCTATTCCCTTTTTTTTTTAAAGGACGGATTTTGCAGCCTCCACACAGAGCTTATATGTCCCAGGTGCGGAACCAAATTAAGTCTTTTATTCCAGTGGTCATGCTTTAAAATTTATTGTATTACACATAAATTATTTTGTTCTGCTTTTGTTTAGTAAAATTCACAGTGTGTACATGTCCATGCAGTGGTCATGCTTTTAAATTTATTGTATTACATACATTAATAAAAAAAATTTCTGCCTTTGTTCAGTAAAATGTGTTTTTTTTTCTTATTGCAAAGAGGAACATCTCACGGAAGGCAACAGCTTTTGTTAACATTAGCAGCTCGAAATTATTGATTCGGATTTTTTTTTTTCTGAATTTTTTTTAACTGTTGCTACAATATCTTTCACTTGGCTGTAATAATTTGTAGTGAGTGAATAAACTATGAATGATATGGGGGAAAATGTTCTGTCTATTCTATAATTTTGACTTTAATCTCTTGAATATAAATGGTGAATTCTTAACATTGTAAGTGTTTGCATAAGAAGCCACGCCCACTTTGAAAATCACAACACCCTTGTATTGGTGTGCACAGGAGTGGCCCTTGATTGTACTCACCAAGTTTCATACAAATCAGATGATCTACTTTTGAGATATAGACCTGTCATATTTATAGCACCAGAAGCCAATGCCCTTTAAATTTGATCCAGAACCTCAGAGTCTCATCAGAAACAAGAGTCTTAAGTTGCATGTTATTAACATTTACTGTGGCCAAGATATGCAAAACTTGGTAATTAACATGCTAGTTACTAAAACGTGTTTGTTAATATTTAGGGCATTTTTATGCATAGAAATGTATTTTTTTCTTTTTTTAATCTAGGCAAAAACGGGCGCGGCCTAAATCATGTGATTCAACTCAGTCCAGTAAATATGTCAGATGTCAGAAGTCAGAATCACTTTATTGTGATTGCACAAGTGCAATGAAATTGAGATAGCAGCTCTCATAAGTTAAAAAGTGGTAAGCACATTGTGCAACATAAAAAAAAAACACAATGCTAAATAAAAATCATAATATTAATAAGAAAATAAGCACTTGTAGAGTGAAGATTATGGGAGCAGGAGTGAGTAAAGAAAAACCTTTTCCAAGATAATCTTCTATTTTCTCTCACTCTGCTGATGACATCACCCACTCTAGCCCAGAACATTCCACACAATACACACTCAATATGAACATACAAATTGACTGAAAAACCTTGTCAAACTTAAACAACAATTGAGAAAAAACTGTAAAAGGTAGCAGAAAGTTTTGACCATCAAAATGATGACTTCAGTGTCTACGTTTTAAAAGTTCAACCAAGTTTCTTTGTGAAAGTATGGCTTCTTGGCGAAACATCAAAGTGAGGTGAATTTCATGATTGTTTGTCGAACTCTCCCCATTCGTTTCAATGGGAGTTTTGGTGTGGTTTTTGGCTAATTGTGTCACCATGGTAACGTGAAACGCCAATAAAAGTAATGGGACACTTTGGAGCACCGAGACACGTTTTGATATATAAATCGCGTGGGTGCACCTTGCCGTCGTGCCCGCATTAAGTGCGACGGAAAATGAAGAATGAAAATAAAAATAAAGAGAACCAATTCGAGGCGAATAGTAATATGTGCTGCTCTTATGCGCAGGCCCATAATAATAAGATTGGCACAGTGGCATAGTGGTTAGCACATCCATCTCACAGCAAGAAGGTCCTGGGATCAAGTCCTCGGCGAGGGCAACCCGTGCTTGCATGGGTTTCTTACTACTCCAGTATCCTCCCGCAGTCTCAATAAATGCATATTAAGGCTAATCGGCTGTTCCAAATTGCCTCTAGGAATGAGTCTGAGTAATGTGTAAATGGTTGTGTGTGTTGGCCCTGTGATAGAAATGCAAGCTGTTAAGGGTGTACATTCACCCAGAGTCAGTTAAGTTAGGCTAGGCCTGCAACCCTAGGAGGATTAGGCAGTTTTGCAAATGCGTGAATGAGTCAGTGAGTGAGAGAGAGTGTTTTGGTCTGTGCTCAGGTTTCCAATTTTACTTTCAGTTTCATTTTTTCTATAAATAGCTAAGGTGTGGCTGCTGTTTCCAAGGAACACCTTTCCCATCAGGTGACTCAGAGTACTCTCTATTTCAACCACAACGACTCCTAACACCACTTCCGTACTGCTCCGGATCACAACAAAGAGATCATTTCTTTTGTCAGGGAGACAAAGTTTATACTGAATATACACCAAAATTAATAATCCAGGGACTTTGTGTAAAGCAGTGCATTATACCATCCGTTCCTGTGAACTGACCGTGGAAGAGAACAGACGGATGGACAGCAGCCAGATGGATCCTCTGGAATCTCGAGCCAATGAGGAGCTGATCGAGTTTTTTCACTGTAAGAAGACACAAATCTCTTGCATGGAGAAACCGAATATCTTCCTCAGCCAACTCCGAGACCACACCCTGGTACCTGAGGACCTGTACAAGGTAAAGGAGCAAAGACGTAACAACATTCCGCTCGCTTCACTTGAAGCATGCCTTGTCATGTCTGGTGTGTGTTGTGAGTGTGTGATGGGCGATTCGCAAATGAATCATTCAAAAGAATCAATTCATTTTAGTGAACGAATTTAATCGTTTCGCAAACAGCTGAATTGATTCACCAGCACTTTGCAAATATAACTGTCTATTGTCACCTAAAGTAGTTGGAATCACTCATTAAGTCTCAAAGCTGACAGAGGCGGAAGTGTTGTGTGATGCACTGTGCAGCAGGCAGGCTCTAAGGCAGAATCTCTGATCGTATTGTGTAGTGAACCGCTAAATCTCTGAGCGACCGTGTCGGGCCAAGTCACTGAATCATTCACCGAATCGCTAACTCACTGAATCAGTCACTGAACCACTAATTTGCTGAATCTCTCAGTCAATCGCTAACTCTGTGAATCACTCAGTGAACCGCTAACTCACTGAATCGTTCACGAACCACTGACTCGCTGAATTGCTCAGTGAACCGCTAACCCGCTGAATCACTAAAGTGCATGTCTTTGAACTGTGGGAGCAAACCCGGAGGAAACACTCCAGCAGGGGGAGAACATGCAAACTCCACATAGACATGCCCTCGCCAGGACTCAAACTTTTCAAACCCAGAACTTTTCTGCCGTAAGGGGGACGTGCTAATCATTACACCACCGTGCCACCCTGCTGACACCTTCCCTTTAATGTACTTGGATAGTTAATCTTTTTAAACTGTAATTTAAATAAAGTTTTGTTCCACAATTGATTCTGAGAAATTTGCAGGAATGTCATCTACATCTTATATTTTACTTTCTATTTTGCATGTATGACAGAAGGGATAGCCTTCTCTCTCTCTTTCTTTGTTTGTTTCTTTCTCTCTCTCTTTCTCTCTGTCTATCTCTCGCTCTCTCTGTGCAGAAGGTAATGAAGATGAAAAGTAAGCAGAGAAAGCAGAATGGTGTGTATGAGATTTTGGACAGGTTGGAGAATGAGGGAGGACGGAGTGTGAGGCGGTTTTGGAAATGTGTATTTCAGGATCACATCCAGGAGGAATATCCCGTGTTCCGCTCTCTCAGAAACAGCCTGCTGACTGGTCAGTTACTCCATTTTTCTGCCTTTCTGGAAATTCTTGTTGTATTTCTACATAAAGGGTGAATCACAGCTTTTTCTTCACTATCTCTTATTTCAGGTTCCTTTAGGACTTGTGAACCCCTTCCCAGGGTACAGAAGCCCAGCTCGGATAAGGGAGTTGAGAGGAAGGAGGCTGAGAAGAAGGAAGCTGAGAAGAAGGAAGCTGAGAAGGAGGAAGTTAAAAAGAAGGAAGTTGAGAAGAAGGAAGTTGAGAAGAAGGAAGCTGAGAAGAAGGAAGCTGAGAAGGAGGAAGTTAAAAAGAAGGAAGTTGACAGAAAGGAAGTTAAAAATAAGGAAGTTAAAAAGAAGGAAGTTAAAAAGAAGGAAGTTAAAAAGAAGGAAGTTGAGAAGGAGGAAGTTGAGAAGAAGGAAGCTGAGAAGGAGGAAGTTAAAAAGAAGGAAGTTGAGAAGAAGGAAGTTGAGAAGAAGGAAGTTGACAGGAAGGAAGTTAAGAAGGAAGTTGAGATGAAGGAAGCTGAGAAGATGGAAGTTGACAGAAAGGAAGTTAAAAAGAAGGAAGTTGAGAAGAAGGAAAAGAAAGAAGAGCAGAAGAAAGGTGGAATAAAGAGAAAAAGTGGTGATGAAGAAGATGATGAAGAGGAACCAGGTTGTTCCTCTGCGTCTCCCCCGAAGAAACCAGCCTTGAAGCCCAGAGTCTGTGAGTTTGTGGAAATCTGATGTTAGAAGATATTTTTATTTTAAAACCAAGCAGTCAATCCAAAACATAAAGAGTTCTAGAGTCCGGGGTTATTTAAATGGTGAAGGTAAATGGAGATGGTTGCAATGTGTGTTGGGGAATTCTGGGAAATAGAGTTTAAGACAGAAGCCAGACCTGACATTATTTCTCTTAGTTTCATTATTAGAAAGTGAAGCGCTTCCTGTTTCCTGTGGAGATAAAGATGGTACACTGTATCCAGACAAACTTGCCCCAGGTACACTTTCATTTAAATATCATTACAATTGTATTTTATTATTTATAGATTCACATGATGTACATTATCCGAGTGATAATAAAATAGATCAGATGAAACTGCTAGCAAATTTATTTATTTATTTATTTGTTTCTTTTTGGCAGAGACCATGCAGAGGGTTGGGGGTGGGGTCTCCTTTGCTGAATAAGAAACAGAAAAATATAAAGATAAATTAAGAAAACCCTGTTATTAAAAGGTGCATAGATAAGAAATATGTTTTTATATTATGCTTGTTATGAAAATGCTCCTCATCAGTAAAATGTGGGTTGGGAAATCTGGACCGTAAGAAAGATGGGTCACAAAAAAGGTCCAGTAGCAGTGTTCACAAATGATGATGTCTTTGCACTAATGTCATGGTCCTGGGTGTTAGGAGACGACACAGACGCAGGAGTCAATAAAAAGGGTAAAAGGGAGTTTATTATAAAAAGTTCAAATCAAATACACTGGAAAATAAAAGGCTCATAAATCTCCGCTCAGACTCGCGCTAAATAAACAAAACAGGATTAATCTAACACAGGCAGACCTGCAGATAAATTCTGTGGAGCTGACGAGGATACAGAAGCTAATAAATCCCAGAAGCCCCAGTTCAGCTGTACGAGGCCTGGCGAGCCAGACAGACAGGTTAACATGTGGATGTACAGGGGTCTCCTATTCCAGGTGGTTTAAATAGAGAACTAAAAGCCAGAAGAGCCAGAATGAAATCCAGAGAGTAAATAAACGAGTGCTTCACTAAACACAGAACAGGTTAGGTAGGGGAGTGCAGGAGGAAAGATG
>JBCNYH010054542.1:0-11456 GCA_039654325.1 Tandanus tandanus | reverse complement strand
TCTCAGACATCTCCACTGTGCACCTCAGCATTGAGAGTGAGTGTCTTTATCTCTTCAGTTAATCACACACTCTACTACGCACTTAACTCTATTCAAAATTTACTTGACAGTGACAAGTCAGTGGGAGAAGTGTATCTAAGGTAGAGGCGTGTCCAAGTTGTATGCAGTCCTGAACTTTGGTTGAATTTAATGTAGTCAAAAGCTCTATAGAATGTCAATTAAAACAAGTATTATATACATACATATTCCATGAGTCAGTCAGTAGATTCTTTATCCTGGTCAGAGTCATGGTGTATCCAGAACCTTGGTGGAACCACAAGGAAGGAAAATATGTCCAGGGTAGGAAACCTGTGGATTTTAGGGCACCATGCACACACTCATTAAAAAATGTAATCCAAGTACCACAATCAAAAAAATAAAGTAATTACTTTTCGTTCTGTTTGGATTACTTCTATACCAATTAGGCAAATATAGGCAGAAAACTACAAAGGTTATGTTGTCTGCATTGTGCCAAAAACTCCTCCTGCAAAAGGACTTGCTCATTAGGGATATGTAGGGTTTGTAGACGTGTTTAAATGTTTACATTCCTTTTTAAATTTTGTTTTACTATGTAAAGCTGCTTTGCGACAATGTCAGTTGTGAAAAGTGCTATACAAATAAAATTGAATTGAAAAGGGTTGCTAATAACACCCAAAATTAGATTTTCCCCTCTTTAAAATGGTAAACCTGTGGATTCAATTCCAAATTCATGCATAAGCAATGATATTAGACATACCAAATATACATCACCAGGGAAAAAGGACAACAGGACCGCCTCAAAGGAAAACGTTTCTGGGTTTGAGTCCCAGGCTCCACAAGGTTACTTTTGTGTGGAGTTTGTCCTAGAGCTTGTGTGGGTTTCCTCCAGGTACTCTGGTTTCCTCCCACAGTCCGAAATCATGCACATTAGGTGTGAGTGTGAGTAGGAATGGTTTTTTGTGTATGTGTTTATGGAGAGACCCTGATGCAATGGAGTAAGCGGCGAATGAATCAATGACTGTTTGATCCAGATAAAAACAATTGTTACACTATTGAACATATACAATCTGAGTGATTAAGATTTTTGGTTAACCGGCGTTATCATTTTTTCATAACCATTCAACAACACCTCCTACGTTCCCAAAATATTTTGAATAATTTTCTTTCCTTGCACCTTAATGCCCTGGGTATCCTAGTGTATCCTGTTTCAAATCATTTCATGATGTAATCTGGTCATTGTAATCCCTGTGTTTAGCTATAATACAAATTTATAAATTCATAAAACTAAAAAATAACTGAAATAATTTGGAATCTTTGGTGTTCAGTGATTTCAGTATTTGAGCTCTGGGATAGTAACTGCCCTTGCTCTTATAAATATAAACATCTAATGTACATAAATACTAGTAATTGTGTCCAAAGTTATGTATATATCAGAATAGTCTCAATTTTTCTCATCATAATAGTCTGAGATTTCTTTAAGCTGTAAAGGTGAATATGTTTAAAGAGGGTTTTTTCTATGAGTCTGAATACAGATGAATGTTTTTTCTCCCTAGCTGTGATCTCAGGAGTTCAGAAGAAGTCTGGTGAAGATCTGATCCTGGATATGACCGTCCCAGAGCCAGTGCAAGTTCTTTATAAAAGCAGAGATTCAGCCATTGATGAACAGATCTGCAACGTGACCAAAAGCTCACTACAGTGTAAAGACGAATACAAACACAGAACATCACTCAGTTATCCGGAGCTTACACTGAGATATGTAGAGACAACTGATAGTGGAAGTTACACCATCCGGGACATGAAGAACAAGGAAGACATTCGTGTGTACACCGTCTCTGTGACAGGTATGTCTCACTGTGATGTGAAATGAAGGGGTTTAAAACACTGCAGAATAAATCAGTGTCATAAAAATGTTCGGCTTCCTTAAAAATGAAGACACCGATAAGGATGAATGCATATGTGTTGCATTGTTTTAGGGCATTTACACTTCAGTTGACTGTTATTAAGTTTGGACATGTGTGCATTTTTTTATTCCTTGCAAATTTATTAAGACATTCAGCATAGTTTTTTTTCAAATCTTCAAAGAAGCCAATGACGGTATGCTGTATATCAGTGAGGTGGGTTCAGTTTAGCATGCAAAGAGTTTATTTATTGTACAAAAACCAATAGGAATTGTGAACATTCATTACCTTGTCATGCTACACGGTGTCGTTAGCACTATAGCTCTGTCTCTGTGTGAGTACTGATAACAGACTACAGTGTGAAACCTGTGGGTGAGCGACACTGGCCATGCTTTGGTCCTTTTACACATTCAGGACTCACTTCCCATACTACACTTCCCAACATCCAATGCACTCAGAACTATTCCCCTGCACTGTATAACGACTCAGATTTTTATCACTCACAGCAAAGTATTTTTGTGTGTTTTTTGCCAGTTTGTTATTCCATGTATTACCCTGATCATTTCTGGAATTCAGATTTTTCTAGAAATGTATGAAAAGGGGCCGTGGATCCCCAGTTTAATTAAACTTTTTCTGTTTTTGGAGAACGATAGGGGCTAATGGCACAAGGTAGCGCCGTAAAAAAAAAGTCTGTTTAACAATGTAATATTGTTGATATTTAATTTTTTTCTAATCACTTATGAATGGTCTATTTACTGTACATGTGCATGCAGCAAAGTTGGAGCAACACATAGTCGTTCACTGTTGTTGTAGGCATCTGCTGGCATCACACTTTGTTCTATCTGCTATTCCTCCGAAATCATTCCTTAGAATATATCCAAACTTGTTCAGTAACTTTAATAATACCTAGATATACACTATGGGCTGGATCTACTAAAGGTATGTGTGTATGAAAATGTGAGCAAAATCACACGCAAAAAAATTTACAAACTGATTTACTAACAGTGCGCACTAAGGATTGCGTCTTGCAAAGGTGCAAAATAGCGCGTCTGCATCCAGTTAGTACGTTTTCCGCAATGAATATTCAACATGGGGCGTTTACACGCAATTGTGCGTGTGCTGGGAGAAGAAAATGTAAATATATTATTTTAGCACACGCAACGCGATTTATCAAACCTGAAAGCAATTTTGCCAATACAAACTGCGTCTATATTTAATGCGTCTCAAAGGGAGGTGCAAACGGTTTGAATGCGTAATTGCGCACACACGGCTGCGGTTATTGTGACGAGAAGGAGACATCGAAACGATGAAAGAAGACGCAGAGAACGCATTTTCCACCCTCGTGTGAACTTTTTTGGAGTAAATGAGGAAACAGTCATTAAAACATATCGCCTATCCAGCCTTGCCATTTTGGAGCTGTTAGAGGAACGTTAAGCAACAAGTGCCTTTTTGACTTGAAAGACTGTAAAATGTTGCCACAGGAGGTACATTAATTTTTCATTTATTAAATAAATATCTTTTCAGAAAAAAGTGTTACTTTTATTTGCCGACGTTTTATTATACGCTAATTTTTCTTTTGTTCTTCTTCTGATGTCTTGATGTCTTCTTTTCACTCTTCATCCACTGTTCGCATCGATTTACCAACAGCATTTACTTTTTCAGATTTCAGATTTTCTCCCATATAGCGTTCCTTTGTGCGATCGTCAGATTTCTTTGCTGTAGATCATTTAATGGTTTATTGGCTTCATCTACCAACACCTCGAATTCTGTAAGGTTCATGTTCATGTTTGCATGGTGCAAAACATGAAACATGCAAAACCCTCATTTAAATGGGCGTGTCTCCAACACGTTTGCACTTCTTGTCATTTACGCAATCACTCTTAGTAAATCGCCCACAAACTGCGGTTCCACCCCACATGCAAAATTCTAGATTGCACACGCAAATTAGTACACGCAGATTAGTACACGCAGATTGGGATCATAGTAGATCTGGCCCTATGTATTTAATATATATTTATTTAGTATATTATTTTTGCCTTTTTCAAGGGTTAGTGTTAAGTCCTCCTGAACCGTTAAGTGGAATTGAACCAAACTTTGTCAGTAACTTTAATTTAGCCCATGAATGTACACCATAAAGTTTAAAAATCCAAACCTGCTCCTCAGTCATTCAAGTTATTTTAACCAAACTTTCACAGTATTTTATTTACATCATACTATTGTGTACCTTCTGTTTTTCTTATT
The DNA here is from genome assembly GCA_039654325.1 of Tandanus tandanus. NCBI lineage: Eukaryota > Metazoa > Chordata > Actinopteri > Siluriformes > Plotosidae > Tandanus > Tandanus tandanus. The sequence continues at coordinate 7,299 of JBCNYH010054542.1, read as the reverse complement.
AAATGGATTTTTTGAGGTTTCCATAGCAAAACATTCACTCTGTCACTTCGCCAGAAGGGGGTTGCTATTGTTATTCCACAACTCCTCCTACATCTGATCATGAATTTTTAAGAAGCTTTCATGAAATCCTCATAACATAATGCCATGCACCTCTTTTTCTTCAATTTTAGTGGAAGTGAGCAGTGCAGGTGACACCAGTCTTAACTGGAAAACTCATTACTGGTTTCCATGGCTGTATACAGTATAAATACATTTTAAAAGGGAAAAATACCACTTTGTTTACTCTGTGTGTGTGTGTGTGTGTGTGTGTGTGTGTGTGTGTGTGTGTGTGTGTGTAGACGATCAATTACCATGGTGGGGAATTCTACTGATTGTGCTTCTGCTGCTGTTGGTTCTGCTGCTGGCTGTCACTGGATTAATAAAATACAAAAAAAATGTAGTCTACTGGGAGTTCATAAAGGTCAGTGAAACTACATCAAGCTTTTGTGTGTGTGTGTGTGTGTGTGTGTGTGAATGTATTTACCACATGAAACGTGGTTTGTGAGGTGGATGTGTTTTAAGGTTAGTGATAAGGTTAGGCAAGTAGTGGTTATGGTTTGGGTTAGGGTAGGTCTCCAGGAAATTCATTTTAATTCTACTGTCCCATTATGTTATGGAAACCACTCTGTTTGTGTGTGTGTGTGTGTGTGTGTGTGTGTGTGTGTGTGTGTGTGTGTGTGTGTGTGTGTGTTTACTGGGTGTTGACAGTTAAATCCTGATTTGTTTGTTTGGCTTGAAGCAGGATTACTTGAAGATTACTAGAATATAAAATTAGGTGTTTGGAGTTGGTTTTCTATGAATTTTATTTCACCCATGAAAAATAGACAAGAGAAAAGACAGAGTTCTAACAGTGTGTTTCTGCCTAAATTCTTCTTATTCTTTTCTTCCATCACCACATCTATAAACCTCCTCTTTATCCTTCCTCTTCTCCTCCTACCAGGCAGATCCATCCTCAACATTCTTCTACCAATATACCGTTCATGTCTTTTCTACACATGCCCAAACCATCTCAATCTGGCCTCTCACTTTATCTACAAACACTCCTACCAGTGATGTCCCTCAAACATATTTGTTCCTAATTCTGTCCCTTCTTGTCACTCCCAGAGAAAATCACAGTATCGTAATCTCTGACACTTCCAGCTCCACCTCCTGTCTTTTTGTCAGTGCTACAGTCTCCAAACCGTGCAGTAAGGTTGTCCTCACTCCGGTCGTAGAAACTTTTCCCTTCACTCTTTCAGATACCCTTCTATCACAAATCACTCCAGCCACTCTTCTCCACTCACTCCATTCTGCCTGCTCTCTCTTCTTTACTTCTTTATCAAACTCTCCATTACCTCGGATAGTTGACCCCAAGTATTTAAATTAATCTTCCTTCATCACCACTACGCCGTGCAGCTGCAGTCTACCTTCACCCCCCGTCATTCATGTACATGTACTCTTGTCTTACTCCTGCCTTTTATTTCTCTTGTCTCCAGTGTGTACCTCCACCTCTTAAGACTCATCACAATTTTATCCCCAAACATCATAGTCCATAACCTGTCCTTGACCATTCAAACAAGAAAGGACACAGAGGCGATCCCAACCCCACCTTGAACCAGTCCATCATTCCTACCCCCCATCTCACCACTGTCATATTCTCCTCATACATATCTATTATCACACTCACATAATTAAACTCCTGACCTCCTGACTCCTGACATTATATGTCTCTTCCTTAGATTTGGCCACCTCATTCTTCACCGTGTGCCACATCTTTTTGTATTCCTGTTTACTGTCTTCATCTTTCTGAGTGTCCCTCTTCATTTTGATAATCTCTTCCACATGATGCTTTCCTGAACGTCCTCCTTCCTCTGTCCAGATGTCACCCCAAGTACCTTCCTAGTTTTCTCCTTCACCACAACTGCTGTAGGTTTCCAGTCCTCCAGCATCCCCTCCCTGCTACCCAATGTCTGTTTTACCTCCTCTCTGAATTTCACAGAGGATTCCTCCTTTGGGATCCACTATGTGAAATTTGGTTCACTTCTCTCTCTGTTCCTCTTCTTTCACCTCTAACAACATCCTACAGGCTCTCATCCAATGCTGTTTAGCAACACTATCCACTTAAACCACAGAATCTCTTGTAATGTTGTAAAGTAACATATAATGCAATCTTTACCAAAATGTCAAGTCAGATGGGATTTATACTGTTCACTATATAACACAGAGGATTTGGACTAAAATCCCTGAGATAATCATATAAGATGAGAATATGTGTGTGTGTGTGGTTAATAGGTGAGTAAGGAACTGGATCGTGTGAACAAGCGTATACAGCAGGCTGAGACCAGATCTGAGGCAGAGAGGGAAATGAGGGCACTGGAAAAGCGATATGAAGAGAACAGTCAATTTTCAGAACAGATCAAATTATTCTGTCAGGCCAAGAGAACACAGCTGAAACAATGCCCTGGTGGAGATCCAGAAGGACTTCCGTTGACTTCTTTTGGGGTATGTTTATAATGTCACACAAACACACACACACACACACACACACACCAAGCTACTCCGGTATATCTGCTGTGTAACAAATATTCATCTTTATCCATCCATATAAAGTCCTTGTGTACATTTTCAATTCATTAACATTTTTTATTACCTCTTTTGAGTGACCATCCATATAGAAACATGCTGCTACGTGACAGATAAAAGCTGATGCTCTGTTGATTTGCTTGCCTCTCTAAATCACTGATATATACAAAAACAGTTCGATAGGTTACGAGCATGCACAACTCTGAAGCCATCAGTGAAAGGTCTTCATACTGGTACTCCCTAGTAAAAAATTATAACATATAATTTTTAACACATTATAATTGTATTATGTCAAATTATAACATATATGATCACAACACAGGAAACTAGAGCACTATAGGACTGCAGATATTTGTCATTCTAGGTGTCGATTTATCAAGGTAAGATAAAGAATTTCCCCCATGCCTCCTGAAGCACCTCCCCCAAGTTGGACCAGCTTGATGGGCACTTCTTCTGTATCATACGGTCGAGCTGCTCCCACAACAGCTCGATCTGGTTGACATCCGGTGACTGCACTGGCCTCTCCATTATTGACAGAATGCCAGCTGACTGCTTCTTCTCTAAATAGTTCTTGCAGTTTAGAGTGTTTTGGGTCATTGTCCTGTTGTAGGAGGAAAGTGGCTCCAATCAAGCGCTGTCCACTGAATATGGCACTGCGTTGCAAAATTAAGTGATAGCCTTCTTTGTTCAAGATCCTTTTTACCCTGTACAAATCTCCCTCTTTACCACCACCAAAGCACCCCAGACCATCACATTTCCCCCACCATGTTTGGTAGATGGTGTCAATCACCCCTCCAGCATCTTTTCCTTTATTCCGCACCTAAAAAAATACTCTTCTTTGTGAGTCTAACATCTTAAACTTGGATTCATATATCTATAGCCCTTTTTGCTAATCTTCCACTGTCCAGTGTCTGTGTTCTGTTCAGGCATTTCAAATTTTGTGGATTTGGGTACGGATTTTAAATCCCTGTGTTAAATGACTAAATTTGATTAAACAAATGGAATACTGGTGCAGGGGGTTAGGGTTGATATGGTCAGAGTGGCCAATTCAATGTCTTTGGAATTCATTTTGTTAACTGTCATCATGGTTAGCCAGAAGCCAAGCCCATGATCTTTTTGGCTCCCAGTTTAGCCAATCAGCGTGTATGTTTTATCAAGCATATGTGTCATGAATGGGGATTGATGGCAGATTGTTGAAAGTGAAGGCAGTGGAATGTTAGAAAAATATGGCGAGAATTATTGGACTTGTCAGGTTTCTGTTTCTCAAACTAGAGACTCTGATGTACTTGTCTTCTTGCTCAGTTGTGCACCGAGGCCTCAGACTTCTCTTTCTATCCTGGTTAGCACCAGTTTGCGCTGTTCTTTGAAGGGAGTAGTACAAACCGCTGTATGAGTTCTTAAGTTTTATTAACCGTTTCTCATATGGAATAGCTTTCATTTCTCAGAACAAATATAGACTGATGAATTTCAGAGTCTAAAATCAAACCCACAAATGCAGATTCTCCAGATAGTCAACAAGCCTAAAGAAGGTAAATTTTACTGCTTCTTTAATCAGCACAACAGTTTTCAAATGTGCTGGCAGAATGATTAATTAGGCTTTTAAAATGACAAACTTGCATTAGCTAACCCTGTCAGGTTTGAAGAGGCAAAAATAGAACCCAAGTGCAGATTCTTTAGTGCAGTTTAATGAAAGATCCAAAAGGTGCAAAAACCAAGAAAACAACCAAAACTCTACAAAAACCAAAAAAGGGAAGCAACAGCAAAAATTCTAAACAAAAGGATCTCAGGAACAGTCCAGAAACAAAGAATATCTCTACAACTAGTAGGACCAGGTCAGGAAAAAATACATACAAGGCTAAAGACATACCAGACAATCTGACAAAGACTCACCGAGGAGCCAAGGAATAAGTAGGGAAGTTAATTGCAAACAGATTGAACACAGGTGTGAGCTCAAATTGTGCACATGGTGGACCAAAAAACAAAAACAAATGACAGAAATGGCCACCAGAGGGTGGCAATTTACCCAGTCTTAGACGGATCCTGACAAACCCACTGTACCATTGGAGCCCAAGTATGATAGTTACTGAAAATGGGCCTCTTTACACCTGTGTAGATATTCCATTAAAAAGCCAGTTCTTTCCACCTATAATAGTCATGTACAACATTAACAGTGTCTAGATTAATCAAATTTAATCTTTCTTATTGGAAAAAGTGCTTTTCTTTCAAAAACAAAGAAATTTCTAAGTGACCCCAAACTTTTGAACTCTCATTCATATTGGACAAAAACATCTGTTTTTAGTGGTGTGTACTTTCAGCTCTGTAAACTCCTCATGCTTACTGTGCTTTGCCTGCCAGGAGTAGGGAGTACCAATATGGGTATGCGCCATAGGGTTGCACTTATCAGAGCGAGGTACCTTCATGGACTTCCCTAGGTCCAACAGAAATCACATATTGCATATATGGAAGGGGGCCTGACTTCGGGAGGGTAGGTGGAATTAAAATGGGCACGTGCAATGTGTGATTTCTGCGGAACCTAGGGAAGTCCATGTAGGTACTTGGCTCTGATAAGTGTATGCTCTTGTTGCCAAAGGCGTGGTTTGATGTGTTCAGGGCGGGGGGTGGGACAGATAATGTCTCTACAGCAGTAATGAGTGTGAAATGAAACAAATGTATATCAGTTTAATTTCTGATTGAAGGGTTACTGTCCTCTATCCATAACTCAAACATCCATTCAATCATTCATTCATTCATTCATTTGCCGATCTGCTTAATCCTATTAGGGTCACAGGGAGGCTGGAGCCTATCTCAGCCGACTCTGGGTGAAGACGGAATATACCCTGAACAGCATGCTTACACACACACACACATCCATTCACACTCACATTCACACCTAGGGACAATTTGGAACAGCCAATTAGCCTACTGTGCATGTTACTGGACTGTGGGGAAACTGGAGTACGGAGAGAACATGCAAAGTCCACACAGATACACCCTCGCCGAGCCTGGGACTCGAACCTTCTTGCTGTGAGGCAGACATGCTAACTACAATACCGGTCATGTCAAATATGATAAACTGTATTTTGTTTGATGCCAAGTTTTCATTAAGGTCATCCTGCAACATCAAAATCTATGGTCACAAGACACTGCTTAATGTAATCTAAACAAGTTAACTAAATTAATTAACCCAGCCAACCTGATTAGTTTAATGAATGTAAGATCACTGTTTCTGACTGTCAGAAAAAAAGCTAAATAGCCTAATTCAGGTATGTTAGGTTATATGTGCAATATCTGTTAGTCACTTGTTTAGGTTTGTTTGATTACTGGTTAAGTCATTACCGTAGGTTCAGCTAAGTATTGTGTTACAAAGCTGTGCGAGTGGTTGGCTGGAGACCTGGCCCATCCATTTAAAGGCCCACATAAAAAGCACTCCTATGGCCACTCCTATAGTCGTTATTCACAGTGGCCAGCCGGGGCATTGCTGTATGGAAGTTGCATGTTCTTCCCATGCTGTGGGTTTTCTAAGGGTACTCTGGTTTCCTCCCACAGTTTAAAGACATGTACATTAGATCAACTGTCTACTCCAAATTGCTTGTACTTGTGAATGTGAGTGTGAATAGCTGTGTTAGTCCTGTGATAGATAGGTAACCGATTCAGAGGGTAACCCCGCCTCTCACTTGATGCCAGCTGGGATTGGCTCCAGCTATCAGGTGACTCTAACAGTATAAGGGATATAGATAATGATTGAAGGTTTACAATGCGGCAGGTTGCCTACATGAACGTGGGAATAAAGAAACAACTATATTTTCAGCCTAAGGGGGTGCAGAGAAATTCTGAGGGCCCTTTCCCAAATCAGATACCTCTTATATCTGAGTGGTTGGTGTGTCATGATGTGTGTATGTGGTAAATAATGACACGTTTATGTGGTGTGTATTGAGCAGGTCATAAGGAAGATGGAGGGCCTGATTAAGCGTTTACAGCAGCTCGACAGTAATGGAGCAGGACACCCTCTGGCTACGAACTTCAACAACATTGCAGAGATGGAGGAGGATCTGACTAAGATCGAAGAGTGGTGTGGAGAAAAAAGGGCGGAGTTAGACAATCTAAACAACAGCAGCACAGTGGTGGAGAACCTGGCGGAGCATCTGGAGGATATAAGACAGTGGTGCAGCGAGAAGAGGCTGAAGCTGCGTGAGCTCCGGAAGAGAGGTGGTGAAGTCTTTCAGAAAGAAACACCTGTTGTTTAAGTTACAGTTCTGTGAAAAAGGATTTCTGTTTATTTGGTGTAATAATATGGGTAAGGCTCATGAATACTACTCCAGGGTATAAATATGGGTCCAACGGCTGTGAATCCATTAATAATGGGAATATATTGATTATTATAGTTTCCTTTGAAAAAGCATGACCAAAGCTACTCAGGCACTTTTATGGGTGTGTCATCAATATTTCTCCCCCTAACAGCCCATCGAAATGACCCAAAACCTCACTTTTCAGGGCTTTTTTTAATGTCCACAGGCATTTTACACATGTTTAGACATGTTTTTGAGCATTTAGACCAATCATTACTTAATTTCTAAAAGTTTCCTTTTGTACAATACATGTTTATCTATTAGTAACTACAGAATCGTGCTCCGAGGTTGCTGCTGATGGCCCGGGTCTCTGGGCTGCCCTAGTCTGCCTCTGGCCTCTGTGGAGGTGTGG
>JBCNYH010053720.1:0-11486 GCA_039654325.1 Tandanus tandanus | reverse complement strand
TATATAATCACTCTTTACAACCATGGTGAGCAAGAAAACAACTCAGACCTCACAGTATGTTAAACCTTGATGTGGATGGGCTACAACAGCAGAAGGTCATGTCAGGTTCCACTCCTGTCAGCCAAGAACAGGAATCTGAGGCAATCATGGGAACAGAATTAACCAAACTGTGATTTTCTGTTGTCGTAGCACATCTATCTCAAGGTTTCATGTGCATTCTGAGATGTTTTTCTGCTCACCACAGATGTACAGAGTCATTATCTGAGATTTCCTATCAGTGTAAACCAGTCTGGTGATTCTTCTTTCATCAATATTCAGGTATTCTAGCCTGCAGACCCTCAGCACATGGGATGATTCTGTGTTAAACTCTACCGACTGTGAAATTCCCAGAAGATCAGCAGTTTCTATAATAATTAAAGCAGCACATCTGGCACAGGCATCAACACCACAGTTAAAGTCACAGAGATCTCACTTCATTTTTTTTTATTGATTTACCAGATGGATATTAACAGAATCTCTTGACTTGTATTTGTAATACCTACTTTGTGCTCCTGCCACATGATTTGCTGTCTACAAAGCTCCATAAAGGAGCAGGTGTTCCTATTAATGTTAGATGGTGACCTGACCATCACACCTATCTGAGCTTGTTGGACATCCCATTCCAGAACCGTAAGCATTAATATGCAGTACCTCCTTTGCTGCAATAACAGCCCGAGCTCTTCTGGAAAGATTTTCTGCAAGATTTTGAGTGGATGTGGGAATTTGTATAAGGACCGACTTCCAATTAATGTCTCAAGTCTCAGTTCTACTGAACTTCCTGTATGGAACAGGAAATGGCCTAACCCAAACATTCTGTATGTTGTAGCATTACCATTACCCTTCACTGTTACTAATGGGCTCGAAACCCTGAAAAAACAGCCCCGGACCTTTAGCCCTCATCCACCAGACTTCACTGTTGGCACTATGCATTCCAGTATGTAGTGTTCTCTTGACATCTGCATCAAACTCAGATTTGTCCAGCAGACTGCCAGATAGTAAAGATGACTTATCACTCCAGAGAACATTTCCATTGCACCAGTGGCAGCATGTTTAACATCACTACGGCTGACACTTCTCAGTGTGATCTTAGGCTTGTGTGCAATTTCCTGCCCATGAAAACCCATTGCATGTAGATACAGACACACAGTTTTTTGTGCTGATGCTACGCTCAGAGGCAGTTTAGAATTCATGATTGAGGAAAACAAGATAATAACAATTATGTGCACAATGTATTTCAGTACTTGCCTTCATCTGTCTTCGAGTTATCATGGTTTGTGCTTTGTGGCCGAGCTGTTGTTGCCCCAAGATGCTCCCATTTTATGATAACATCATTTACAGTTGACCAAAGTGGATGTAGCAAGGCAGAAATTTCACAAACTTGTGGCAAAGGCACTGATAGAAGACCCACATAAATAAAATATCTGATCATGTGGTAAAAATGTGGTGAATAGAAAAACTATATGCTTATTTTTATTGGCATGGCTGTGCTTTCAGAAACCTACATCTAAGCTTATATGAACATCTCAGGTGTTGTTGAGTAATTGCATATATGTGGTTTATGATAGGCGGCATGGTGAATAGTGGTTAACACGTCCGCCTCACAGTAAGAAGTTCGTGGGCTCAGGTCACGGGCACGGCGAGTGCAGTTTGCATGTTCTCTTCATATTTCCATGGGTTTCCAACAGGTACTCCAGTTTCCTCCCACAGACCAAAGACATGCACGTTAGGCTAATTGGCTGTTCCAGAGTGTTAGTGTGAATGGATTTGTGTGTGTGTTGGGAAGCTGTTCTGGGTATAGCCTGCTTTCACCCAGTGTCGGCTGACATGCTCAGCCTCCCCGCGACCCTAATGGGATTAAGCGGTTTGGCAAGTGAATATTGAGTGGTTTATGATTTTTAACCATTTCATTCTCTTATCCAGAATGGCTTGTCTAACCATGTCACACAAGCCCTCTGCTTGTTACTATAGTGACCAACAGACTCTAATGGCTTTAGTTTTTTACTCATTTTAGTTAGCATTTTAGTCTTGATATTGTACGGAACCACCTTCTCGCTCACTAAAGTCTAAGTCCGAACAGCCTTCCCTTAGCCGCCAGACAAAGTGAGCCCTATCTGTCATCTGACTCCAAGTTTTATTCTCTAATATCTCCGGGTCAGCGGTGGCTTAGTGGTTAAGACAAAAGGTTAATGATCCGAAGGTCAGCGGTTCACTACCACCACTGTTGGGCCCTTGAGCAAGGCCCTTAACCCTCAATTGCTCAGTTGTATAAAAATGATAATTGTGAGTTGCTCTGGATGCCAAATGCTGTCTTCAGGTCTCGCCACTAGGGGACCCCATGGTCGATCTTCTCTTGACGAGCCACACTTTACCCATAATTCCTTTTTCTGGGGATCAGTTATATTCCCTGGAGGAAAATAATTTCAAGGCGTAATATATATATATATATATGTTTTTAATTAACCCAACAGAAATATGGACAAGGACCATCTGGGTGGGAATGTGCCAAATTCTGATTAATTGGACAATTCTAACCCCCTGTACATACCCCCTGAGGGTTCGCACCCACAAAATACAGCAAAATCCTGCTACTTTGTACAATTGATGTGCTACTTTGGTATCCCAGACTTTCTTTGCAGAGTACTTCAAGTCAGATATTACCACTATGGTTCCCTGCACAGCACAGAATCATAGAATGACTATGCTTATTGATATATAAGCCTAAAAATAAATTTTAAATACAGGAAAATAACCCCTCGTGATGTGTCAGAATAGTCTTTTTCTGTCTTTAGGTGAACAGTGTCGGCCGATACATCAACAAGATCACAGACTAGGAAGACATTAGTTAGATTATGTAGAAAAGGCTGAATTTCCCAGTGGAGTGCTACCAACAGGCAAGGACATCCTACACAACATATTGTATCTGCTGCGGCCATGCCGAGCTGGTCTAGCCATGCGATCAAGGGATGAAGCTGGACGGCTTCTGGGCAGGAAAAGGAAATTGCTATTTTTGCAGTAGATCGTAGGAGAAACCATGGCCATATTTTAGAATCAGTATTTAAATAGAATGCTGCTAATACCACCCCCTACTTGGACGGCACGGTGGTATAGTGTTTAGCACGTCTGCCTCACATCAGGAAGGGCCTGGGTTCACGCCCCATCCTCAGGTGTTTCTGTGTAGAGTTTGCATATTCTCCCCGTGCTTGCGTTAGTTTCCTCCAGGTACTCCAGTTTCCTCCCACAGTCCAAAGACATGCACAGCAGGCTAACTGGCTCTTTCAAATCGCCCCTAGGTGTGGATGTGAGTGTCTGTAGATTGGTCTGGTCTGGCAAGCTGTTCAGGGTGTACCCTGCCTTCACCCAGTGTTGCCTGAGATAGGCTCCAATTGGCCGTTCCAAATTGCCCCTAGGTGTGTGTGTGTGTGTGTGTGTGTGTGCATGGCTGTGTGTATGTTGTTCTGCAATGGTCTGGCGAGTGATGATGAGTCACTAACGCCCAGCTCCAATCCCTTCACTCATAATACATTACTCCATTATGAATAAGTGCTTCCAACTCTTTTTTTCTGCTTTTCTTGGAGTTCCTGTCATTAAGGTTTTGATAAAGTTTTGATATTTTCATGTTAAAGTGTCTGGTGATGTTTTCTGATTGCAGACGTGCTTTTCTTATGGAGGATATGGAGTGAATGGGTGTTGGGAATGTATATAATGATTGACAGGAGGCCTGTGTAAACACACATGTGCACTCCGGCCTGGAGCACATTTCACTTGTGCCTAGCCCATGGGTTAAGCAATTTTTTTTAAATTATACAGTTTATTTGTACTACTTACTCACTTACCGAACCGGTTAAACCTACTAGGGTCATGGGGAGGCTGGTGTCTATCTCAGCCAACACTGAGCTCAACAGACCACTGCAGGGCAACACACACACAACCATTCACACTCACACTCACACCTAAGGTCAAGTTGGAACAGCCATGAAGCCAACCTCTAGACTTTTTCAAAGTGCTGCTCAGGCTGCATCACAGAGCAGCATAACACACTCAGAGGCGAGAGTTATCTGGCCTATTCTTCATACACATGTCCTTGATTGGCGAGTGTCAGTGTGCAGAGAGGATAACATCATTCCCACCCAGACAGCAATTTTGCTGTCAAGGACGCCGGGCCAAAGATGGCTGTGCAATCATTGGTTTTTAAATAGATCACACACATACCGTACATACACACACACACACACACACACACACACACACACACACACTGGTCCTCTTCTGTGGGATCGGACCAGACTGGTTATCTTCACTCTCTGTGCACATCAGTAATCCTTGTGTGCTGTTGACACTGTCACCTGTTCATCGAATACACCATCTACCCCTCACCCCTGCACACCAGGAACACCCCACAGGACCTGTCTTTTGGAGATGCTCTGCCCCAGTCATCTAGCCATCAAAATTTGTGCTTCTACATACATTTATGCTTACATCTTATTCATCCAAATTCAAACAGCCACACTTTACCCATAATTCCTTTTTCTGGGGATCAGTTATATTCCCTGGAGGAAAATAATTTCATTCTGAATCATGAACAAGTTGAGAAAAGCTGTCACAGTATGCAGCTCATTAATTTTCCATAGATGCCTGATAGACTTTTTGGCATTCAGGAAGTGTCATGCTGGGCCTTGGAAGTCGTGTTTCCTTCATTACTGCTGATACGGAATGATATCAATCATTTCACTCACCTGGAGGCACCACACCAGGAAAAGCATTTCTACATATATGATATTAACTATGGACAAAGAATTATGTTCCGATCACTGAACACACACACACACACACACACACACACGCGCGCACATTAATGATTAAAAACAGGGCATCAGCCCCATGTTCCCCACTCCCTATGTTCCCCAGTCCTCTCTTTCCCAATAGGGTTAGGGTTAGGGTTAGCTCCCGTCACTGTGATGGCAGGAGCTAATGCAACACTATCTAGATCTGCTACTGAACACACACTACTGGGGAACATAGGTATTGGGGAACATAGGTACTGGAGAACATAGGCACTGGGGAACATGGGTCCTGGGGAACATAGGTACTGGGGAACATAGGTACTGAGGAACATAGGTACTGAGGAACATAGGACTAGGGAACATAGAACTGGGGAACATAGGTACTGGGGAACACAGACATGGACCCAAAATATATATATAAAATACACTGATATTAGTTTTTTCATTAGAAGAGCAGGTCTGGTGGAGTGGATATACTCATTTCTTTCCCCCATCATTTAGCAGCCATGGCCGAGATGGCAAGCATGTGCCCTCACCAGTAATCTGGGTCAGTCATGGCATAGCCCAGCTCCATTACTTTTATCCTGCTATCCTGTGAGATGACTTGGGGATAAGTTAGTCGACCTTTGTTTGACTGTTTCCACAGTCCTGAAATCAGCTCGCCCTTGGCACAGTAAGAGTGTCCTGTGAACTGTGCGCAACACTGGCTCAGGCGGATGCTTACTCTTGGTAGAGTGCAGTAGATCAGGTCAAGGGTTGGGTGGGATCTCCAGGACAGACACGGAACACTACGTAGTAGGTTGGTATAGCAACCATCGAGGTGTTTTTGAAGACATGCTGTGAGGGTCCAAGTCTCTGGACACATTAAAATAGGCTCGATGGTACACCTGAAGAGGTTGAGCTCCAACGATTTTGGCAGGATGGAACAGCAAATTAGCCTAACATGCATGTCTTTGCACTGTGGGAGGAAACTGGAGTACCCGGAGGAAAGCCATGCAAGCATTGGGAGAACATGCAAACTGCACACAGATACACCCGAGGCCGGGACTCGAACCCAGGGCCTTTTTGCTGTTAGGCGGAGCTGTTAACCGCGACACCACTGTGGTGTCTGAAGGTCACCAGATACAGAAAGATCCAAAATAAAATTATAAAAATGTTAATATTATGATTAAAATGTGGATTTAATTTTATCTGTATGTAAAGGTACATTTTTCAGCTCAGAGGTTTGATACGTTGAGGAAAGACTGATTGATTTCAGGTTAGTTGCATAAATTAAAGCCTAATGGGGAACAAAAAATAAATAAATAAAACGATTCCGAAGGTAAAGTCAATTTGGTTTATTCATTATCCTGATTTTTGGTCTGTTTCAGGGATATGATTTGTATATAATATTTATATATTTATATAATAATAATAATAATAATGGGTGGCATGGTGGCACAGTGGTTAGCACATCCGACTCACAGCAAGAAGGTTCCAGGTTCGATTCCCGGGCTCTGTGTGGAGTTTGCATTTTCTCTCCGTGCTTGCATGGGTTTCCTCCGGGTACTCTGGTTTCCTCCCACAGTCCAAAGACATGCACACTAGGCTAATTAGTTTTTCCAAATTGCCCCTAGGTGTGAGTGTGAGTGTGAATGGTTGTGTGTGTGTGTGTATGTTGCCCTGTGATGGCCTGGCAAGCTGTTCAGGGTGTACCCCGCCCTTGCCCAGAGTCGCCTGAGATGGACACCAGCCTCCCCGCGACCCTAAGGATTAAGCGGCTTAGAAGATGAATGAATAAATGTATAATAATAATAATTATAGCTGGCATAGTGGTTAGCACGTCCACCTCACAACAAGTACTAGATTTGAGTGCTGTGCCCGGCAAGGAAGTTTCTGTGTGGAGTTTTCATGTACTCCCTATGTTTGTATGGGTTTTCTCGGGGTCCTCCGGTTTTCTCCCACAGTCCAAAGACATGCACTTTGCACTAATTGGCTGGTAATTGCAAATTGCCCCCAAGTGTGAGTGTGAATGGTTTTGTGTGTGTGTCCATGCGATAGTCTGACGAGCTTTTCAGGGTGTACCCTGTCTTCACCCAGAGTTGGCTGAGATAAGCATCGGCGACCCTAGTAGGATTAAGCAGTTCGACAAATGAATGAATGGATAATAATAATAATAATAATGTAATACACCATGACGGGCTGCCAGAACAGTTTATATAAGATATTCCCTCAGCTGATGTTTTAAAGGTGTTGGAGAATTATGTTTATCACGTTACTCTAAAAATTACTGCGGACTCATAAAATCTAAACAGCAAAATATTTAAATACCCCAGTACTAGACGTATACAAGATGTGTCTTCATTATAATTCTATAATCGTGGGTGTGTTTTGTGGGCTTGTCTAATAAAAGATACATGCTAAAAATGACCTCACACGTTACAGACATTAGATTTAAACCTATACTATTTAAATCCCTGATACTCTTCCAGTACTCTGTCTCTCTCTAGAGGACAAATGTATGAAGCACTTTAAAAGTGAATGAAGTCAGAATAGTGTTAAACCTTTTAGTAAAAGGGTCATGAGTGGCACATCGACAAGGTGCGTGACTATCAACCTGGAGATTGCAAGTTTGAATCCAGGTTGATGCCACAGCCATCCGTGACCGGGAGTCCATGGGAGCTAATTGGACGAGCTCTCGCGGGAGGGAGGGATGGCATACACTTACTTCTTGGTCACTCACAGCGATCACTAGCCAATCATGGGCGTCTGTAAGCTCATTCGTACGAGGGGGCTTTCCCTGAGTGTGTTTGGCCGCCCCCAAATACGCATGCACAGCAGTTCCAAAAGAGGCGGGTGGCAGCATTGCATGTCACGGAGGGGGCATGTGCATGCTTACGCCCCTCCCGGGTTGGTGGTGGTCATGTGATAGGGAAAGCAATAGTTGACAGCTGGAAATTGGCTACGACTAAAATTAGGAGAGAAAATGTGTGTGTGTGTGTGTGGGGGGTCTTTAAGTAAAATGATGTGTTGTGTGATATAAGCTATTGCTATATAAGGATAAGCTATAGCTGTTATAGTATAAAACTGGTCACAGTCCTTGATTTAACCCATGGATGTCAAACTCAGGCCTCAAGAGCCACGTAACCCTACAGAGGTTTGTGTTTACGCTCCTCCAACATAACAAATTCAGCCCACAAAGGTCTTGTTAATTAGTTGATGAGTGGAATCAGGTGTGTTTGACTGGAGTTTTTGTTGTTAACTGCTAATTATTACCAGCAAGCTAATGTTAGCAACAGGGAATGCTACATAAATAGATACACTGGGAATACACTGGTATTGCCAAGAGGTGGGAACACCTTGAACAGGTCACCAATCCATCGCAGAACAAACAGCCCTTTACACTCTCATCTACTCTCTCACTCACTCACTCACTCACTCACTCACTCACTCACTCATTTGCAGTGCCACATAATTGTACAAGGGTCACTAGGGAGGCTGCTGGAGCCTATCTCAGCCAACTCTGGGCGAAGGCGGGGTACACCTTGAACAGCTCGCCAGACCATTGTAGGGCAACACACACTCACACATAGGGGCAGTTTGGAACAGATAGTTCGCCTAATGCATGTCACTGGACTGTGGGAGGAAACGGAGTACTCGGAGAAAACTCATGCAGGCACAGGGAGAACATGCCAACTCCACACAGAAACACCTGAGCCAGGGACTTGAACCCAGGACCTTCTTGCTGTTAGGCGGACGTGCTAAGCAGCACGCCTCTATTTCACCCTCACATTCAATATTGAACTGTAGGAGGAAACAGGGGTACCCAAAGGAAACCCATGCAGGCACAGAGAATGGCCTAAGAGTCATGTCATGAGCATGAGTCATGAGCATGAGTCACCATGCTGCCTGTGCTTAACAGCACTGAATAAAACTCGCTACCACTTATTCTTCCTTTTTCCTGGTTTATTCACTTCACTTTAGGGTCATGACAAAAGACGGATAGAAGACAACCACTGTGAATTATTAATTCATTTGCCAAACAGCTTTATCCTACTAGGTTTGCGTTGAGGCGGTCAGCCATCTTTGGGTGAAGGCGGGGTTAGTGTGTGAGTATGTGGTGTAGTGGTTAGTCTGCCTCACAGCAAGAAGGTCCTGGGTTTAATTACTGGGCTTGGTGAGGGTGTTTCTTTGTGGAGTCCAAAGAAGAGTCCAGTGTGTGTGTGTGTGTGTGTGTGTTGGCCGTGCAATGTTGTGGCGAGCTGTTCAGGGTCTACCCCGCCCTTGCCCAGAGTTGGCTGAGATAGGCTCCAGCCTCCCTGCGACCCTCGTAGGATTAAGCGGTTTGGCAAAGGGATGGATGGATGGTCAGAAGATAAACTAGAAGATTATTAATTCTGGAGGAAATTCTTGCGCCAGACTGCTCAAGTTACAATACCAATATGAAGTGTATATAAAATATAGGCATCATCTGTGAGCTCATTCGTACGAGGGGGCGGATAGCGCTTTCCCTCCGAGTGTGTTAGGCCGCCCCCAAAAATACGCATGCGCAGCAGTTCGAAAAAAGGCGGGTGGTAGCATCGCATGTCACGGAGGGGGCATGTGCTTGCTTACGCCCCTCCCTGGTCGGTGGTGGTTGTGTGACAGGGAAGGCAAAAGTTGATTGGTGGGAATTGGATTTGACTAAATTAGGGAGAAAAATGGGGAAAAATCCAAAAAATATATATATATATAGGCAGCACAGTGGTGCAGTGGCTAACACGTCGGCCTCACTGCACAAAGGTCCTGGGTTCGAGTCCCAGGCCCTGGCGTTTCTGTGCACAGTTTGCATGTTCCCTCGGTGCTGTCGTGGGTTTCCTCCGGGTACTCCGGTTTCCTCCCACAGTCCAAAAACATGCACGTTACGCGGACTGGCTGTTCCAAATCGCCCCTCGGTGTGTGTATTGCTGAGTGGATATTAAATACATTGGGTGTTTTATATATAAGATAAGAATAGAGTTTGAATCGGGATTTGATTGAATTTGGCAATGAGACCTTAAAAATCAATATACAGTAGGTCAACCTTAGTGTTCAGCAGCTGCCTGCCGCAGAGACAGACTGCGCGTGCGCGTAACCAGCCAATCAGCTTCCAGCTTCTGTAATCACGCTCGCCTGGCATGGCTTTTTTAAAGAGGAGCAGTGAGGCGCCGTACTTGTGTCCTACAGAGTGTGTGCGAGGGTGCCGTGCTCCCCTCACCGCGGTACACACTGCACAGGGCGCTAGTAAGAGAGAGGCGCTTTACGTGGCAGTGAGTCTGGGCGTGGCTTCTGTATCAGAGGAACTGAAGCGCTCGCGCTTGATTGATTGAAGTGCGACTCTGCGCGTGAACTCCGGTGCCATGGTGATGATGTGGCCGCTATTATGGGTTGTATTTCTCCCATCCTTGATGCTGGCTTATGAAGTGGACTGGAAGAAGCTGGATGGGCTCGCCAGAGCAAAAGTGGAGGTGAGAAAGTCCATTATTTCTCCAGTCAGAGCAGCTGCTCCTGTTTATAAAGAGGCAGGAGAACTGTCTAAACATACTGACAATGAGTCACTGACAGGGTCATGTCTGTAATGAGTCTGAATTAGGTTTAAACAGCTCTTCTCATTCTAATGGAGAGCAAGAACTGATGCCAGCGGTTGCCAGATTGAGCTTTTCTCCTCCCAGCACTCAGCACTGATTTTGCTGCTGTTTATTATACAGTAGTTCAGGGGCAACAACCACAATCCACTGGCATTATTGAGCCCTTGTTTGACTGGTCTCTGGAATTAAAGGGGCGGTGTAATGATTTTTACCCAAATCCATCAGCGTCCAAAATTCTTGTCTATACAGTTGTTTGTTTGTTTGTTTGTTGACGTTCACCATGCGAATCAAGAGGAATTTAATTCCGATCCTGATAGCAAGCGGACAGGAAAGGCCTGCAACATGAGCCGAACAGTTTCCAAAGATTGAATTACCGCTTCCAAGTCGTAAATCGGTGGTACGAGCCCGGTTATTTTCTGTTCGCCTTCAGAAACCAAACTTAATGTGATGGTTGTAAATCAGATGTTTTGGTTTTTTTTGGTTTAGGAACACCGTGATTGCTGTTTAGGCTACTTTCTTCCTGAAAGTACAACCTGATACTGCTCCTTTAAACGTCTTTAAAGGGGCCCATTCACTGAATACAAAGCCGCCGTCTCGCCCCAGCTCACAGGCTTATCTTAGTGAAGCTTATTTACTTGTTCGACATCTTGTTTTGGTTGTGTGTCTGTTTATGATTACAGGATCGCGTGATCAGAGGAATTGTCTTGTGCAGGTGGGAGAGCTTGGCAGTGCAACACCAATTCATTAAAGGTTAAAAGAAAAATCTGGTTATGTTTAACCGGACAGAAGAAGGCGTACTGTTTGAAGAAAAATGAAAAAGGTGATGTTTAGTAATGTTGTGGTGCAGGGGTCATTGAGACGTGTGTACAGGAGTAAGCGAATGGTTTCGGAAAGACATCGTGGCCGATTTCATTTTATTTCCAAGAGATACCACTGTGTGTCATCTTTTTTTAATACCTGGAAGGTGAATGGGCTCCTTTTAAGCAAACCGGGGGGGGGGGGGGGGGGTACTTTCCTTGGTTCCAGTTCCTTCTAACAGTGTTTTCCCTCGACTTCCACCAGTTTTTTTTCAGTTTCAGGA
>JBCNYH010053535.1:0-11490 GCA_039654325.1 Tandanus tandanus | reverse complement strand
AATGTATATTCCCCCTCTCTCTCTCTCTCTCTCACACACACACACACACACACACACTCACACACCCACACACACACACACACACACACACACACACACACACACACCTATAAATTATTTGGTGTAAAATAATACTGAGAGCTGTGTTAGTGTTTGTGAGTAAATTGTGAAGTGAAGTGAGTGACAGATGATCTCTTTCGTACCCTTGCGGAGGAAAGTGCCTTTAGAAGAATCTATCATATCATCAGGTAAGGATTCATAGTTGGCTTTGGGGTCTTTCTTCATGTAGTCAAAGCTTGATTTCTTCACCACATTGTCGATAAAGTCGTCCGACACATTCTTCCCCAAAAACTCACAAATCTTCACCACGGCACCTCTCAGGTCCTGAAACACCACAACACATGTTTAGATCCATTCACAAAACATCCAAAACCAATGCGTAATACAGAGCAGCTGAGAATTATAATTATAATATTATCATAATAATGAGCTCTAATGCTAAATCATCCACATTTACTGCACGGACCAACACAAACCAACAAAACATTTTATTTTACACAAGACTGTACAAAATCTGAGGTGGGTGTATGGGGTGTCAGGGAGGACTAGTACCTCTAATAGGGGATGTTTAATGTCTCTAATGTTTGTTCATATTGTTCTCCACCTGACACTCAACTCTCACCTGTGGCTCCTAGCAGCTGTTTGCATGCAACAGTGGCCACACCCTGGGTAACGGCTTCAACAGGCCGGCTAAACCGGTTGAGGGTAGCTGGCGAGTCTGAAATGCTCAGGGAGTTAGGGAATGCCTACCCTTTGAATGCGAAGACTGGTTTCGGTAGACTTGATGAACGAGACCATCAGGGAGGCTCAACAGAAGGTATTTCCAGCAGGCATTGTGGAGCGCTTAGAGAGGATGACACAAAGTAGTCCTAGTCATCCACTGCAACAGGGAAGGTCTTCCTCTGTGCCACTGAGTCAAGGTTTTTCCTGCCAAGAGAGTGGGATTGCCCCTGTGCAACAATGCTACCACTAAAATCAACCCCATGCACAGGTGTCTGCTCTGTGCAACCCAGTCCCCAACTTTAACTCCTGCGGCAATGGGGGAGTGGCAAAAGTGACAGGCGGAGGTGACCACTGCCAGTCATAGTCACAAATCTGCACGTAGGTGGCCTTGGACACTGGTTGTCATTCTCTGAGCCTGGGGCAGCAGAGAACTTCATCAACATCGCCCGGTGACAGAGCAGCCTCTTCAGGATCACACTGCTCACCCTAATAAGGGAGGGGCATAGAAAAGGTGGCCTAAACAAAGTCTGCCCTAAACCAACTGGCCAGCTTACTGCGGCTGGCTGACTTACCCATCCATCGATTCAAAGAAAGAAGAAACTAATTATAGGGATGTGATTATAGGGTTGTCTCATATGAATTGAGACAACATCCCAAGACCTCAGAGAAGGACAGCTGTTGTTGCAAAGGAATCGTCGAGATATAACATCGATATTGCAGCTCTCAACAAAGCTCGACTTGCTGAAGAAGGATTAGTGTCAGAGACAGGCAGTGGTTACATGTTCTTCTGGAAAGGCAAGGCCCAGAATGAGGACAGAATTCACAGTGTTGGATTTGCCATCAAGACTAGCCTCCTGAAGCAGATTGCTGGCCTTCCAACTGGCATCAGTGAAAGACTGATGAAGATCCGTTTCCCTATCAGCAACAAGCGCTTTGTCCCCATCATAAGTGCCTATGCTTCCACACTGACAAGCACAGAGGAGATCAAAAGGCAGTTTTACGCTGACTTGGACACCCTGCTATGCACCACGCCTGCCACTGACAAACTTCTATTGTTCTACTGCAACTTTAATGCCAGTATTGGCAAGGACAATGACCAATGGAGTGGAGTGATAGGGAAGCATGGAGTTGGGAAGATGAACAGCAACAGCCTCCTACTACTAGTAAGCAGATGTGCTGAGTATGATCTGCTGATAACTGACACAAAATTCCGGCAGTCTGACAAGTATAAGACAATGTAGATGCACCCTTGATCTAACCAGTGGCATCTCATTGACTACATCATCGCCCACGAGTGTGAAAACAGCCATATCCTCATCACCAGGGTGATGCGTGGAGCAGATTGCTGGATGGACCACAGACTTGTTAGAGCCAAGCTCAATATCCACATAGTCCCCCACCATCACAAGCACCCAAAGCTCATAAGACTGGCCTTCAAAACAGCTAGACTCCTGTCATCCAGATACCAGCAGGAACTCCAAACCAGTCTTGAAGACAAGTTAAATGCAGCAGGACCACTAACTAGTGGACCAGAGGCAAAGTGGAACCAGTTCAAAGAAGTGGTCACAGAGACAGGCAAGACAGTACTAGACAGTACTAGGCCTAAAAAGAGGCTCCATCAGGACTGGTTTGATGAAAATGATGAGGCTGTGCAAGCACTGCTGGATGAGAAGATAAAGGCCTAATTGACTGAACCACCCCAACTGCTCCTCGTGACGTGACAGATTCATAGACTGTCAGGCCAGAGCCCAGAAAGAACTCTGCACACTGCAAGACCGATGGTGGGAGAAGAAGGCTGATGAAGTGCAGCTTTATGCAGACACCAACAACTCCAAGATTCTGTTCAGTGCCATCAAGGCGATCAAGGCCCGTCAGAAGGAACAGCTCCTCTGCTCTGATGTCTCCGGTATCATCAATGACAAGGAGGGAATCAGTTTAAGGTGGGAGGAGCACTTCAGCCAATTTCTCAACCAGTCATCTACTGTTGACCAGGTTGCCCTACACCAGATACCCCAAAAGCCTACACAGGAGGATTTTGACTTGCTGCCCACTGAGAATGAGGTCAGAACTGCCATAAAGCAGATGAACTGTGGCAAAGCTCCAGGAAAGAATGGAATTCCTGCAGAATTGTACAAAGTACTTGGAACTTCAGCTCTCAGAGCATTCCACAACATTCTCTCAACCAACCTGACTCTGAGATGTCACCATAGTGGCACTTTACAAGAACACAGTATCGAAGTCAGACTGTGTCAACTACAGAAACATTTCACTACTCTTCATTGCTGGAAAGATCCTTGCCCACATCCTCCTCAACAGGCTCATTACTATCTCATGACATCTCTGAGAGCAACCTCCCAAAAACCCAGTGTTGCTTCTGCCCTGGTCACAGCACCATAGACATGGTGTTTGCTTTGCATCAGGTCCAAGAGAATTGTATTGAACAACAGATGAACCCGTATGCAGTGTTCATAGACCTGACCAAAGTGTTTGACACTATTAACAAAGACGCTTTGTGGACCATCCTCATGAAGCTGGGCTGCCCTCACAAATTTTCCAAGCTGATAGGGCTCTTCCATGATAACATGACTGGACAGGTCCTCTCCAATGGTGACTTCATGAGCTTTTTCAACATCTCAAAAATAGTGAAACAGGACAGTGTCCTTGTCCCTGTGTTGTTCAACTTGTTCTTCACACAGGTCCCACGTCACCCTGTGAAAGACCTTGACTTGGGCATGTACATCAGGTACCATTTGAATGGATCTGTCTTCGACCTTCACCGCCTCTCGGCTAGAACCAAGACCCTGGAGAAACTCATCCTTGAAGCTCTCTTTGTGGATGATTGTTCCCTCATGGCACATAAGGAGAATCACCCGCAGGTCATTATTGACTGATTTACATAAGTGTCCAAGCTCTTCAGTCTAGGAAAAACTGGAGGTCCTAGTCCAAGCTGCCCTAAACAGAATAAAGCCACACCCATCTAACACCATAGATGAAGTTGAACTGAAGTGTATGGATAGCTTCAAGTATCTGGGCAGCACAATCTCTGCAAATGAATCACTGGACAAAGAGATCACGTCCAGGCTCCAGAAAGCCAACCAAGCACTTGGAAGAGTGAGAGTGAAGGTCCTCCAGCAGAAGAGTATAAGATTGTCGATGAAGCTCAAGGTCTGTAAGGCTGTAGTCCTTCCCTTGCTACTCAACCGGTGTGAGACATGGACCTTGTATTGACGGCACATCAAACAGCTTGAACAGTTCCGATCGCCAAGTCAAGATCACTGGACATGATCATGGACATTTTCTGGCAGCACATAGTCACAAAACAAGACATGCTGGACAAAGCTGGTTCCACCAGCATTGAGTCAATGCTGCTGAAGGCTCAGCTATGTTGGACTGGCCATGTCATAAGAATGGACAACAATTGCATCCCTGACAGCTGATGTGTGGCGAGCTCATGGAGGGCTCACGCAGAAAGGGAAGGCTCAAACTCAGGCATAAGGACACACTGAAGAGCAACCTCAGATAGTGCAGCATTCAGCCATGTGAGCTTGAAGCCTGTGATGCAGACAGGAAAACCTGGAGGCTACTTGCCCACAAAGCAACAGCTGCCTTCAAAGAGGATCAACGACAATGTCTCACTGCTGCAAGGGACAGACGTCACAGAGCTGCATCCTCCATGGTCCAGACCACCATTGTGACACCTGTGGGTGCCTGTGTGCTTCCAGCTTTGGGCTGCAGAGTCACATGCGCTCCCATCGCTGAGTGCACAGACTACATCATCATTGGACCCGACAGACTACCAAGATATATCCGTAGCATCCAATCATTTAATTCAGCCTGCATAGCATCAATAAAAAAACTGTGTTGGATGTGTTTCTGTTTGATATGTAATTTTCTGGTTTGTTTAATTTTTGGAGGAGTTTGTTATTTTACTGAACCACTGTATATTGTCAAAATAGCTAGCTGCTTTATTGATCCCAGAGGAAATTGTGTAACTAGATTCTCATGTTGTTATGTTGGAGTTTCCACTCCAGGCTTCTCCTGTAATTTTACTTAGCCTCCCTGATCTTGACTCTCAGTAAACTTTGGATCATTCTCACCTTCTCTCTGTTGCCATCCCTGAATGCCCTCTTCTTGTCATTAAGGAGAGCTTTGATGTCTTTAGTCACCAACGGCTTGTTATTTGGGTAACAATAGACTGTCTGAGCTGGTACAATGGCATCGGTGCAAAAATTTCTGTAGTGTGAAATACACTCAGTGAGCCCATCAATGTCCTCACCGTGGGGCTCACAAAGTGCTTGCCAATCTGTCACTTCAAAGCTGTTATGTAATTTCTCCAAGGCCTTCTCTGACCATCACCTACCAGTCCTTGTAGTCACAGGCTGCCTCTTCACAACAGGCAGAAAGCATGCAGAAAGATGAATTAAGTTGTGGTCTGATCTTCCCAGTGGGGGGAGGGGGAGGAACTGTAGGCATCCTTAGTATTTGCATACAGCAGGTCTAAAGTTCTCTCCTCTCTGGTGGGACAGTCCGCATACTGCACAAAGTTTGACAATGTAGTGTCCATGGTGATATGGTTGAAGTCACCCGAGATCACAATGAAAGCACTCTAGTGCTGAGTCTGTAACCGGGCTATGGTAGCATGAACAGTGTCACATGTAGCAGTGGGGTTGGCAGAAGGAGGAACATAAACAGCTACTAAGATGACATGGGAAAATTCCCTTGGCAAATAATATGATCGGAGTCCAACAGCACACAGTTCAATGTCCGGTCCACAACTCTGCTCTTGGATGGTTATGTGCTCAGGGTTACATCATCGGTTATTGACAAGAGCAGCAAGCCCCCTTCCTTTCCTCTTACCGCTCGCGGTGCAGTCTCTGTCAGCCCAAACAGTGTGAAAGCCCGCGATGGATATGTCATCATCGGGAATATTCTGATGCAGCCATGTCTCCATGAAGCACATGATACTACACTCCCAATACTCCCTCTGACTCCGGGCTAGTGCTGTCAGCTCATCCATTTTATTTGCCAGTGACCTCACGTTCCTCATTACAATTGACGGGAGACACGGCTTGTACCTTTTCCTCTTTGTAAGTCTCTGCTGTCTTGCTGCCTCCTTCTTTCTCTTTTTCTGTCCTCCTCCTCTGCATCCACAGTGTGTTTTTCTTCAGATTTCAGTCAGTAAGTCCATGGGTCTGTCAGCTAGTCCGGCCGGCTTCAGGGCAATCAGCTGATCCCTGGAGTAAAGAAAGTGTGCGGTGTGTAGTTGCTGTGCTGCTGTCCCAACTCTCTGTGAAAGTAAAAGTTCTGCAGTAAAACTTCTGCAGTTCTGGTTTGCCACTCTCTCAACCCACATATTGAGAGGGCAGCTACTTATGACCAATAAAATAATAAGTACAAGAAAAAAAAACTTAAATTAAGTAAGAAAAAAGAGTTAAAAGTACAGGAAGGGCAAGATCAACTGAAAAGGCTGCACGCCTGTTAATGCATGCGCACTAATAGCTTCTTTATATATTTACTAAATGCTAACTTTAGGTAAATGTTAGCTATCAGACTGTGTAGGGGTTATAAGATTTACTAATTTCAAATTTAATCTTGTGACAGCCCAATTAAAAAAGGTGCATTTGATAAATTAAAATTTGGCAAACTCTCCTTCTCTTTTTCCTTCTGTATCTGATAAACAAAGAAACTATGCCCCCCAATGGCCCTTAAGTCACAATCAGAGCTAAAATTAGTCTTAGCTGTATAGCACTATATGGCACCTGTGAGGCTTAGCCAGAAAACTTGGGAAGTGAAGTTCAGTACAAACTCAGAAGCAGACACTCACACAGTGAAACAAGGTGCACTGCAAATGAGATTGTGTGGTGAGTGGACCAAGGGAGTGAGGTGGTAGACCTGTACCTATATCCGAGCATAGCACAGGACAGCACCACATTGCTTTGTGGTCTGGGTAAGGGCATGGATTCAGGCATGATCATAGATTTGGACTCAGGCATGGGTCAGTGCATATACATGGATGGCCCAGAGCATTGTCATGATCCTCACACTCTTGCTGAAGCATATTTGCTGAGGACACGATTTGGAGCCATGATGTTATTTCTGAAGCCAGTAGGCAGAGCATACTCCACATTATCTCTGAAGTCAAATGGTGGAGTGATATTTTTTTCTTTGAAGTTAGAAGAGAGACTAATGGCATTCTTAAAGCCTGGGTTCAGATCAACTTCATTATACCGGGGAGTGGAGCAATGATATCTTCCTTAAAGTCAGGAGGCAGGCCTACATCATCCTCACAGTTGGGTGGTAGAGCGATAATGTTGTCCCTGATGTCAGGAGGCAGGGGTGTTCAATGGCAAGAAGTACTGCTGTACTGGTCCAGCCAGCCAATATATCATACAGTTTACCCATAGTATTTTCTTGGGCTTGGTCCCCCCCAGGCTCTCATTGTAATATTTGAGAGTCAATTTTGATTTTGCTCTCATTCAAAGGCTATTTAATATATTAACTTGTTCATTTTTATAAGATTATGGCCAAGGGTTTCAGAATTATTGACCATTAAATTTTGGCCCTTATTTTTGGCCAACCCGATATATCTACACAAATATGTGTATAATCCATATTCTGTTTTCATTAAACGAGAAACATTGCTGAATAAGTGCCTGTTTCAATGGTGTCACTCTCAGGACTGAGGGTCATGAAAACTAATCACTGAGCACTAAACAGAGATCGAATTTTCATCTTATCTTTATCTTTTATGGTTACCCCACAATTGGCTAGAGACGTTGTAAATCAATACATTTTGCTCCAAAACTTTTTTATAACGTCAGCACTCTAGATCAGCTCTACACACTCTACAGAATCCTGAAGGGGGGAGTTTGCCCAATATGTCCACATATGTTTTGTGAACTTGGAGAAGGCTTTCAATTGTGTCCCTCGGGCTATCTTTGGGGGGTGCTCTGGGAATATTGTGTACTGGACCAGTTGCTTTGGGACATTCAGTCTCTGTATTGCCGGAGCCAGATAGCCAATTTGCAGCGGAGTCTGAAGCAGCCGGGATGAGAATCAGCACCTAAAAGTTCGAGGCCATGGTTCTCAGCTGGAAAAGGGTGGAATGCACCCTCGGGGTCTGGAATGAGGTCCTGCCCCAAGTGGAAAAGATCAAGTATCTCAGGGTCTTGTTCATGAGTGAGGGAAAGATGGAATGGGAAATCGACAGGCAGATCAGTGCAGCCTCTGCTATAAAGTGGAGCTTGTACCAGTCCATCATGGTGAAGAAGAAGCTGAGCCAGAAGGCAAAGCTCTCAATTTACCAGTCGATTTATGTTCCTACCCTCACCTATGGTCACTAGCTTTGGGTAGTAACCGAAAGAACAAGATTGCGGATACAAGTGGCTATAATGAGCTTCCTTTGCGGGGTAGTGGGGCTCTCCCTCAGAGATAGGGTGCGAAGCTCGGGCACCTGGGAGGAGCTCAGAGTAGAACCGTTGCTCCTCCACGTTGAGAGGAGCCACCTCTGTTTTCCCCCGGAAGAGCTGGAGGAAGTGACTGCGGAGAGAGATGTCTGCACCTCACTGCTTAGGCTGCTGCCCCCATTACCCGACCACGGATTAAGTGGAAGAAAAGCAGTGAGGCCCTATGCCTTCTTGTTATAGAAATTGTTAGGTAAAAGTAGGCACACTTTTTTAAATTTTATTTTTGTAAACCAAGAAGCACATGTAGAAATCAGAGACTCTTCACCTGCATGAATGCATTGTAACTACCCATGTCTCTATTTGAGACTACAGTCTAACTAGCCTATCCTGTGCGAACTACATGTAGTGGGTCCTTTGTTCCTCACCTAACAAAGAGCTCTCACTGGATAAATACCAAAACTTTAGGAAATAAAGTTGAGAACATTGTTGACCATGAGCCTGTGTGCTGTGTTCCTGTTTTCTCCTCAGGTCTGATGAGTTAGGATAATGTCTATTTGGGGATGAAGGTATCTAAAACCGAGCACTTTGTTTTAATTGGAATGCTATTGTAACTAGTAATTTTATATTTAGATTGATTTTGATTCTCAATTTTTTTAACAAGCATTTCTCTCACATCTCCACTACCATCATTGTAAAGTCTCTAGAACAAGTCTTCCTGAATTAGTGGAATATCTGGGTGAGTCAAAATAAAAGTCCCATGTGGCTATCTCGCTACAGTGTCAGTGGGATTTCAAAATAATATCCATTCTCACTCCAGACCCTCCTCATGTGGAGTCACATGTAGGATAATCATGGAGGAACAGCTACTATACTGAATCACATTGCATGATATTCCTTTGCATCACAGTGTATTGTAGTGAAATGCATGCACTGACTTAAATTGTGTTGAATTTCACTGTATCACTACAGTTGTATTAATTGTATAATTGTTGTTTTGTTTTTTCACCCTTTCTCTTTCCCAATGTAAACGCATTATATAAATGTTAGTATTATGATCATTATTATTAATATTAGTATTATTATTATTATTAGTAGTAGTAGTAGTAGTAGAAGGGTCATTCCTTGTGAAATTCCAAAATTTCCCCAGGTCACCAACTTGGATTTTCATGAAATTTTTTTTTGGAAGTACCTACAAGTTTTCCTGATTACTGAGGTCCTGGGCTGGTGGGGTTACACATGGTCTGCGGTTGTGAGGCTGGTTGGATGTACTGCCAAATTCTCCCAAATGCCTTTGGAGACGGCTTTTGGTCGATAAATTAACATTCAATTCAAAGGCAACAGCTCTGGTGGACATTCCTGCAGTCAGCATGGCAATTGCATGCTACCTCTAAACATCTGTTGCATTGTGCTGTGTGATAAAACTGCACATTTTAAAGTGGCCTTTTATTGTGGCCAGCCTAAAGCACACCTGTGCAATATCCATGCTGTCTAATCAGCATCTTGATATGTCACACCTGTGGATGGATGGATTATCTCATACAGCAAGGAGAAGTCACTAACACAGTAATCACTAACACAGATTTAGACAGATTTGTGAACAATATTTGAGAGAAATAGGCCTTTTGTGTACATATAGAAAAAGTTTTAGATTTTTGAGTGCAGCTCACTAAAAATGGGAGCAAAAACAAAAGTGTTGTGTTTATATTTTTGTTGAGTGTATAGAAATAAAATGGCTGTGTGTTTAGTCTCACCCTGATCATCTCCTCATATCTGAGGAACAGGATGTTGTATTTGTCCTTGTTGGTGTACCATCCTTTGATGTGATCGAACCAACAGCCGCCGACAACTGCACACAAAACACCCAATAACCTCAATCCACCTGAACCCAGCTCAGCTCCACTGTCCTCAGATTTAATATGTACTACATATGAAATGCATTTCAAGTATATCCAAAAAGTGAATGGAAAGTGAGAAAAAAATGTTCTATAATGTGTGGGATGTGCATAGTAAATGAGCACAATATAAAATATATAGGTATACACTGCAGGTTGTGCTTGATCTGGGCTGCTATTACACTGGTATACAGCTATTTGAAGGTTATCTGCTTCATTAATAAAATATGTGATTTATTATGGATTTTGGTATGTGTATGTAATACATTTAAGCGATACAGATGCTTATTTTAACATAAATAACCTTTAAAAAGCACAAAACTGGTAATTTTATCCTGTGGATTACTAGCGGGGTCTGAACTGCGGAGGTTAGCTGTTTTTCTCCGGGAGTGACATCAACGTGTTGGTTTGGGTTTTGTGGAGACAATAAAACTTATAGTGACTCTGAG
This sequence comes from Tandanus tandanus, assembly GCA_039654325.1. Taxonomy (NCBI): domain Eukaryota; kingdom Metazoa; phylum Chordata; class Actinopteri; order Siluriformes; family Plotosidae; genus Tandanus; species Tandanus tandanus. The sequence goes on along the minus strand of JBCNYH010053535.1, from coordinate 960 downwards.
GACAGGAATGCTGCCAGAGATGTGCATGACGGTAAATCCAAAATGGCTTTTGCGGTTTTATTGACTCGGCTTTCCTGTCGTCAGTTGGTTTAGGAACAAAAAGAAATGTTTTCCATGATTTCTGCGCTTGTTGTTTGTGCAGCTGAGCATTGGCCCATAATGTCTACACAGGGTCAGTGACGTAGTCCAGCCAGTTCAACGAGTTCGCATTGCTACCAGGCTGGAACAGCCAATCAGAAAGCATGCCTAGAGTCGTAACACTCGCGCGCACTTTGATAACGGGCATGGACTCATGTTGCTGGAAGGAACCACTGATGTTATACATGATCAATTTAAATAGCTGGTAACACTAATTCACCACAGGTACCCTTTAAGTTTATTACATTTTACTACATAATTATTTTTTGTTGATAGCTATACTCGAGTGATAAATCATACATATTTATTTCATGTTTCTTGGATTATTTATATAATATTATTTCACCTGTTCTTTTTTGTTACACTTTTAAAATAAGCATAAGGGTTATATTAATTAATTCATTCATTCATTTTCTGAAACGCTTAATCCTAATTAGGGTCACGTGGAGGCTGGCGCCCATCTCAGCCAACTCTGGGCGAGGGCAGAGTACACCCTGAACAGCTTGCCAGGCCATCACAGGGCAATAAGGGGTATATATTAAATTTATTTTGGAACAAAAGTAAAAAAACAAACAAACAAACAATGTTCATAGATATATAAGTAGAGAGTTCAGTTTTTATTCAGTGTTTACTCTGAGCTTCTTGGCCTATCTCTTGTATTCATTAAATGGAACATCTCTTGTCACTGTCCACCAGTAGACTGCAAGCATGGGTGGACTTTATTTTCCCTGATACCTTTTCTCCACACTGCTGTCCCCCCAGTGCAGCTAACTGGGTTATCAAATGCCGGCCATGTCTCTCACTGTCTATGGTGAGAGGCAT
>JBCNYH010053482.1:0-11492 GCA_039654325.1 Tandanus tandanus | reverse complement strand
ACATCACAACAGGAAATATGACATCACATTGAGGGCAAAACAGGAAAATAATGGGAAATAGAAAAATATGCAAAATATGGTGGGCAGAGCTAAAATAGCCTAAACTATGGATTTAAGGGGAAATTGCCTGAGCATATGCAAATTAAAAGGGGACGGCACCTAAGACGCCTGAGAGTATAAAAGAAAGGGTTCTCATAGGGGAATTTGCTGATTCTGACTTTCATGCTGATGGGATCAGACCTTAGAGACCAGCTGCTCTCTTTGAATTGTTTTGTGATAGATTGCAACTTTGAATAAAGGTATTTTGCTTTTCCTCATCTGCTGCATTGAGATTTTTTAATTTGATTAAGTATTTTGAGTAATTATTGAATTATAGAGTGTAAGTTAAGAAAACAACTAAGAGAAAAGAGGAACTGTACTTTCACCCGGCGTATGTCCACTCAGAGGGGGCTCTGAGTTCCGATATATTTTTGGTGCCGAAACCCGGGATTTGCGTAAAAAGGCTTACATGAGACTGAAACCTGAAAACCAGGACTGTGATTTCTGCAGATTAACAGACCGCGGATATTTTCCGAGGTATGCAGACACCTATTATCAAGTCTGTTTTAGAATCTGTAATTTGTGGAATACAGCAGCCCTGGGGAAAAGGCGTAGGAAGTTGGCTTTATGCCAAGAACAGAAGGGTGGAAAGTACCATTATTAATCTCTGAATAAAAGCAGATGAGAACAAGCAGAGAAGTATTAAAATGATAGTAAAACAGGTACAAGGAAAATTCCTGACTAAATAAAAGGACAGGTGGTACCAAGTTGAAATTCCTGACCAAGTGTGGCAGGAGGATATTTATCCCTGGAAGTTGTACAAGGGGATGGTCGGTGAGTCACTGCCCAGGAACAGATTGAAAGTTCCCAGATAAGAGGGCAGGGTAGGACCAGGGAGTGTTGACAGCGCTGTGTGTGTATTATGAGGATTTCAATGCGATGTTATGAAGTTGTTGTGATGTGAAAAGCTGATGTGAAGTTGTGAACCAGTTGTGTTGAGTAACTCTCTGGGTATAACATATATTAAGAGAAATTCTGCCAGCAGTGAAGAGATAAAGGAGTTCAGAGGGAGTTGGAAGAGTTGAATGGTGGAATTGGTGTTGGAAAAAGTTGGAGTAGAAAAGATTGAGTGAGTGGACAAGGAATGTGAATGAGAAAGCAAAAGGTGAGTATATATATACACACACACACACACACACACACACACACACACACATAGGCGAGGATAGAGTTGCGCACACACTCAACTTTGCCCGAACACAGGGAGGAAGCGCACACACATAGCCACGCACACACGACAGAGGAAACACCTGCAGAGCCAGCAACGAGCGAGAAGTGTGAAAATGGAAGTGAGAAATTAGACACAGGAGACAGTAATATTGAAGGTTAGAGTGATAACGAAAGTATAGTGATATGATAACTTGGTTGGCTGATTCTGAAGGGAATTAGAACTCATTTTTAGGACAAACTGTTTAGTGGAAGACAGGAAAGGAAAGGAGCCATAGCAGATAGAAAAATAAAGTAGATTAAAACTGTGGTATTTGATTGGTTGAAGGGGGCTAGAAGAAATAACACACCAGTTCCTAACAAATAGTGTAAAAAAGAGACCCTAAGCTCTCTGGGGACCCAGCTGGTTGAGCCCAACAGTGATATTAGAGTAACTAAGTTTATTGAGTATCTGTGGGACACTCTTGATAGTTGAAAATTCTTGATCCATTCTCTAAAGAACGACGGGCTGTTGGCAGGATTAGTGTGGAGAAGTTCATATAGAAAAAACATTATTTAGGCTTGAAAGGTCACTGTCACAGCCGAACCCAGGGGGATACGGCAGGAAAAAGGGGTCTAGCAACGCCAATAGTGGTTGATGGAGTAAATTCATTAGGTGATCCCAGTGAAAGGTGCCAATAAATACCGGTGGTAGCGGTAAGAGGAATTTTTTTGCGCAATTGTTGTGGAGGTATCAACCAAAAGACGCTGATCTCCCATCTCAACATCTTAGAAGCATTGGGTATAGAGCTAGACAAGGGTGCGTCATGAGCAGGGAGGAACCACCAACCACACCCGCAGGGGTGATTATGTCAAAGCATAAAGATGCAAAAAAGGAAATTGAGAAATATATGAGAAAGTGGAATGACCGGACACGTGGCGAGTTGCAATGGCCATTGACAGGTACATTTAATGAGGAAAGATGTGAAAAGATGAAACAAAGATTGGAAAGTTGGGGAGAAATAAAGAAAGAAAAAGGTGAAAAGGCAGACAGAAAGAAGAAGATAGTGGAATGGTTCCAGGAAGAGGGAAAACTACAAAGAAAGCTAAAAAAGGAAAGGGAGAGAGAAAAGCCATCAGCCCCACCAGCGGAGGAGCTTGAGGAGCAGGAAAAGCCACCTCCCTATAGAGAAGTGCCCGCCCCCTATGTGGCAGGAATATATCCAGTCCTGTTGAAAGATGGAGAGAGACAAGAAGTGAACTTAGAAATAGTGGATGGACAATTCAGAGGCAAGGTGATATACAGACCCCATGAAGACAATGAAGAAAAGGTTGGACTACTCAGGGGCATGGTGGTATATAACCCATAGGAGGAAAAGGAGAAAGGAGCGACAGGACTCCTAGATGGAGAGCAAAAGGAGAAGCTCCCCAAAGCGGAAGAATTCATGACAGGATCCGCAGAAAGCGTAGTATGGGAAGGCGGATATTCAGGAGGAATGTTAAGAGGAGATAAACTACACCCTGAGCTAAACCAAATGCAAAAAGGCCTGAGAACCAAAGGAGAAGTGATGATAAAAAGGCGACCACGAGGGTATGTGTACCACACAAGCACCCCAATGATGAACAAAGGAATGGAGCGGCGGAGACAGCCAGTACAAAGTGATCCGAAATGAGGGAGTAGGCTTCCAAACCTGGAGAGAGGGGAGGCAAAGTTGCAACTCCGAGTGCACCAAAGAAAGTGAGATTGATGCAGAAAGTGAGGAGGAATACCGCATGGAAGGAAGGTTAAAGCTGACTCTGTCCCTAAAATCACAAATTGAGCGCAAACTGGGTGCAGTAAGTGACCGAGTGGCGGAAGTGGAAAACAGTATCCTGACAGTAAGCAAGCTGGACCTAGAGTCGCACTCAAAGGTAACCAAGACGCTAGAAGGGACGCAAAGACAACTAGATCAGATACAGCACCAAATGAAGAATGATGAAAGAGCAAGGAAAGAACTGCAGCTGAGAGTGTATGGAATACAACAAGCACAGAGCGAATATGCGGTGAACAACAGAGGAAGACAGAAAGCCAACGAGGACAGGTTGAGAGAACTTTATAAGGACATACAGAATACTCGAGAGGAACTACAGGAGAAAATATACGAGGCGGACTGAAGACTGAGTGGCACCAGAGTACAGCCTAAGACTAAGAGAAAGAAGATGAAAAAGATATTACCAGCTAGGTCCTTGACATTAAGGTCTGATGTGCTCAAACAAGGTGGATGGAGGGACACAGAAAGTGACTCCCAAACAGACGACAAAGACGATGAAGAAGTGATTGCAGGAGTAATTGAGTCCCAGCCACCAATAAACCTACAAGCCCCAGTGATAGTAAAAGGCCATGATGTGGCCTATGTCCCGTGGTCATTCATGGACCTAACAGGACTGATAGGCAGACTACCAAGTATCTGTGAAGGAGCTCAGAGGTGGATCACAAGGTTTTAAGAACAAACAATGGGACAAGTACTGGGAATAGGTGACATCAAGGCAATATGGTCACAAACACTGGGAAAAGCGAAAATGGCTGAAATATTCAAGAATGCTGGCCTGGGAAGGGCAGCTGAAGAACAAGGATATGATGCAAGAATAATTAATAACCACCGGAATCAACTATGGCAGGCCCTAAGGGACGCGTACCCAACTAGCACGGATCCTGGAAAAGTGGAAAAGATAACAATGGGAGAGAAGAGAATGTGGCTTCAATGTAGTTCATACTAAAGCTCCAAAGAGCCTGGAGAGAAGAAATGGGAAATGTATGGAATGAATCACCAACTACCCAATCACTCTTCCGTATAATTGTAAAGAACGCACTGCCAAAGGAAGCTCAAGAAAAGCTCGCAGACATAGTGGAGCTAAACATGATGCCATGGCCCTCGTTTGAAGCAAACATGATACACTGCGTCGAGAGACACAGAAAAAAGAAAAAGAAATGAAGAAAGCAGCTGAGAACCTGATAATGCAGCTCCACAAAGCCCAGCTGAGTGAGTTGGCTCGGAGCAAGCAGGAAATCAAGGGAAAAAAAAGAAGAAAAGAGTACAGCAAAACAAGCGGCAGTAATGGTGGTACAGCCGATGCCACAGCCAGCGGCCCAAGCGGTACCCCCAGCGCCGCAACCAGCAGCCATGGTACAAGCTGCACCAACGTATCCGCCACAACAAGTACAACCGACCTATTATGCACCTCCACCTATGCTAATGTACCCTCCGGCACAACAATACCCACCTCAGAACTGAGGATGGGGCCAAGGACGAGGACGTGGCCAAGGAGGAGGATTGTGGCAACAGTTCCCAAGAGGAAGAGCTTCAATGAATCAAGGAAGAAGAGGAGGAGGATGCTGGATATGTCAGGATCCGAACCATATGAAACGAGACTGCCCACATGCGAACCAAGGAGGGCAAATAATGGTCCCAAGAAATAACCCCACGCAAAACCAGGGATGGCAAGGTCAAGGGAACTGGACAGGACCCTGGTTGGGACCAAGTCAGCCACCCCAAGGACCACAGTACTCGGAAGCAGGCCCCACGCGACCTCCCCCAGGGAACATGTGAAGAAGCCCAGAGAAGCCAGAGGGGGAGCTGGTATACGATCTCACAGCACCCCGCCCAGGAACCCACCGTCTCAGTGGTGGTGGGAAGGCAGATTCGGGCACCGTTTCTGATTGACACAGGTGCAACATATACAACTATAGGAAGAGAAGGCTCAAAGCTCCCCCTCTCTAGAAAAGCAGTAAAAACAGTAGGCTTCTCAGGGAAAACACAGACTTTGCGACTAACTGAGCCACAAGAGACAGAAATACAAGGAAAAACAGTTCAAGCACCATTACTATATTCTCAAGACACCCCAGCAAATTTACTTAGCAGAGATGTGCTCTGCAAAATGGGAGCTAAAATACACTATGGAGAAACAGGAGTATGGATAGAGCTTCCAGATTGCTTGATCCAACAGTGGCTTATGATGGAAACAAAATTGGAAAAATGCGAGATGGACAGAGTGCACTGGTAGGAACTAAATAACTCACCAAATGGGTTGAGAAAGTTATATGTAAAATGGAGACTACGGCTGACCAGGATGTGACCTGACTGTCAGCCGAGCAGAGAACCATGGCAAAATGAAGAATATGAAGCCATGTGGGACAAACTAGTGGCTCCAACCACATATGTCCTGAAAACAATGAACATTATAATAGGACCCCAAGGGGTCGCTGCCACTATCCAGCTTCCGCCACAACTCAGTTACTGGTATCAAGTTGCTAACGCTGCTCCCCACGTCTCCCTGCTGATCGGGCAGAATTTTAAATCAAAAGAATTAGGGCCAATGGTAGAGGAGGCAAGTCAGGTGATGCACTGGACACAGGTAGAACAAGGAGTTAGTATATCAACAGACAGAAAATTTCTCAGGATAGAGCAGAATGCAGTAGACAAAGTAAAACCAAAGACTATTCTGATAAATAGGACAGAGGATGTAAGGATGGAGAAGGATAAAACCAAACAAATGCCCCAATTGGCAGAGGACCAAGAGCATACAGAGGAGGAAAGGGGGACGTGCTAGCACAGATACCAAAACAACTCTGTACTAAACATTCAACGGATGTAGGATGAGTAAAGTCAGCAGAGCTAGTCAAAATACAGCTTAAACCAGGAGCGCGTTTACCATACCAAAAGCAGTACCCACTATCACACGATGCAATAACAGGAATAAAGCCAACAATTGAGGGACTAGTGGAAGCAGGAGTCTTGATTCCCACAAGAAGTTAGTGCAACACTCGCATCTTTCCGGTCAGAAAACCAAATTCAGACAAATAGAGACTGGTCCATGATTTAAGACCAGTAAATAAAGTAGTGATAGCAGAAAAACCGGTAGTCCCTGATCCTCACACCCTGCTGTCTAACATCCCAGAAGGAACCAAGTGGTACACAGTAATTGATCTATGCTCTGCGTTCTTTAGTGTTCCACTACATCCAGATTCTCAATTCTTGTTCGCCTTCACATATGGGGGACAGCAGTACACATATACAAGATTACCCCAAGGGTATTGTGAAAGTCCTTCAGTCTTCAACCAAGTCTTAGCAAAAGACTTGGCTGACCTGGAAGTGGGTTCCACGGTTCTCCAATACGTGGATGACCTTTTGATTTGCAGCCAAACGAAAGAGCAGTGTGTACAGGACTCTGTGACGGTCCTGAAAATTTTGGCGAAGAACGGTCACAAACTAGCCAAGGAAAAATTGCAATTCTGCCAACTCAAGGTAGAATATTTAGGTAGAGTGCTTGAAGGCACTACACGAAAAATCTCTCCAAAGCATGTGGAGGCAATCCGCAAGGCCCCCTGGCCTCAAACCGTTCAGCAAATGCTATCCTTTTTGGGTTTAGCTGGGTTCAGTAGACCTTGGATTTGTGACTTTGCAATGAAAACACAACCACTTAGAGATATGGTGAAAGCAGCAGACCAAACAAAATCAAGTGCCAAATTGACCTGGACAGAGGATGCGAAGGCAGCCTTTGATAGACTAAAGGCTGAACTGTAATCTGCACCAGCATTAGCTTGTCCAGACTATGGAAGACCATTTCACTTATATGTCTCAGAAAGAAAAGGGTTCGCATGCGCAGTGCTAGCACAGGAACAAAAGGGCATGGGGAAAAGACCAATAGCGTACTACAGCGCCGCGCTTGATAACGTGGAGAAGAGCATGCCACCATGTAATCAAGGATTGGCAGCAGCAGCATTTGCCTTTCAAAAAGCATCGTCAATCACAATGGGGCTTCCAGTGACCCTGTATACCTCCCATGCATTACATGCACTGCTAACCAGTCAAAATTTCAAAATAACTAATGGTCGACAGACAGGTTATGACATCATCTTATCAGCCCCAGAACTGACAATTGAAAGATGCCGCACCATAAATCCTGCAGACAGGTTAGTGCTCCCACAAGAAGAAGCCCCACATGAATGTACCAAAGAGGTAGAAAAATACCTGAAAGCTAGAGCAGATTTGGAAGCAGAAGCACTACCCAATGCTCAGTATGTCTTCTTTGTGGACGGATCATGTTATCGCACCAATGAGGGAAACAAAGCGGGTTATGCAGTGGTCAAATTTAATGATGATTCCAACACATTCGAGACAGTAATAACAATGGCAGTACCACAACCGTGCTCTGCCCAATTGGCAGAAATAAAAGCATTGACAGCAGCATGTAAATTAGGTGCTGGTAAGACGTGCACAATATATACAGATTCAGCTTACGCTTATGGAGTGTGTCATGTGTTTGGGCCAATCTGGGCACAAAGAGGTTTCCAGAGAGCTGATGGATCAAACATTGTACATGGGCCGGCAATTTCAGAGTTATTGGGAGCAATAATGCTCCCCAAAGAACTAGCAATTGTGAAATGCAAAGCTCACAAAACAGATGGGGAATGGGTTACTAGAGGAAATGCAGCAGCTGATGAAGCAGCAGAAAATGCTGCAGCTGGAGAAGGAACATGTGTAAGAGGTATGATGGAGGCAGGAGAGCCAGGTGAAGCAGAACAGATGCAGGTAACAATGGATGATATTAAGGACTTTCAAGGGGCAGCTACAGCAGCAGAGAAAGATTTGTTTTAAAAGCGAGGAGCAGTTTTAGACCCACAGTCAGAGGTATGGAGAAGTTGTAATGGGGTATTGGTAGCCCCGTTAGGATTTATTCCAATACTAGTAAAGGAAGTACATGGGATAGACCATTGTGATCGGACAAAAATCATTGAGACAATTCGAAAAGATTGGTGGTCCCCATACTTAGCCAGTATGGTGTACAAATTTCTGAGAGCATGCGAACTCTGTGCAACACGGAATGTTAGGAAACACTTCACAGCACCTATCAGCCACATACCACAACCAGACGGGCCATTCAGACATTTTCACGGACATGACAGAAAGAAGGGAAGGCAAAAGGTACATTTTAGTAGTGGTAGACCGATTCAGTAGGTGGGTGGAGGCACAAGCCACAGCCAAATGTGACGCTAAAACAGTAGCAAAATTTCTGTGCAGAGAAGTGACTCCCTGATTTGGTATCCCAGACCGACTAAGTTCAGACAACGGTAGCCATTTCATGAACAAAGTAATAAAAAGCATAACAGACCGTTTGGGGTGCATATACCACCCACAGTCACAAGGGATGGTTGAAAGGGCGAATGGAGTGCTTAAGGAAAAAGTGGCCAAGATTTGTGCAACCACCAAGTTAAATTGGGTACAGGCGTTACCACTAGCGCTCATGAAAATACGTTTGCAGACCAACATAAACACACATTTAACACCACACGAGATGCTCACAGGAAGGCCAATGCCAGTAGCATTCACTCGAGGACCCTATAAGGGCCCCACCCTGGAGCAGCTAGAAAGTGAGATGGAGAGCTATGTGAAACATTTAACACAGATACACAGAACGTTGTATTCACAGGTCAGTGCCACACAAGGGATGAGAGTAGAGCAGGAGGGACTTCGCCAAGTGGAACCGGGAGACTACGTCTATATCAAAATATTCAAAAGAAAGTTCTGGAAACACGGACGAAGAGAAGGGCCATTTAAAGTGGTGCTGGCAACACCAACAGCAGTCAAGGTAGAGGGCGGAGAACATTGGTATCATTTGAATCATTTGAATCATTGTTGCAAGGCGGCTGGAAAAGGACCCAAGTGGAAAGCATCACACCCCAGGCTGGTGCAATTGGCCCATTCGGATGACGACACTGACCTAGAAGACGTAAACCATCCAGACGATTCTGCGTTCAACACAAGGAGAAAGGGAAAACAGCCCCTAAGGGAGGTAGAGCCACAAGTGGAAGAGTCTGGTGGACAGGTAATTGAGGACTATGAATAAAAACATGTAGCCGCGTGACTACGAATAAAAACATTGAGTGGATTAATTACATTTATTATAACCAACAGAGATTTATCAATTATACAGACGATGCCCTACGCACCTTAGAAGAACAGCTATCCGCCACCAGCACGATACCGTTGCAAAATAGACAAGCGCTGGATTGGTTGATGGCAAAAGAGGGCGGGGTATGTATCTTTGGTGACCAATGCTGCACGTACATCCCTAACAACACTGCCCCAGGAGGCTCCTTTTATGAAGCAATGCAGAAACTTGGTGAACTGCGACGCGAAGTAAAGAAAAATGCAGGCTTTGTTATGTTTTCCACGGAATGGTTCAATAGCTTCTTTGGAAGATGGGGTGGGTGGTTTGTAAAAATGGCAATGCATGTGGGAATCATCTTAGTGGTTATAGCCATAATAGTTTGTTGTGTGTTCCCACTGGTCAGAGGACTATGTATCCAAGCAACAGTTAAACAGATGAATGTGCTGATATACCCTCCGGATAAAGACTGCGCCCAGCCCCTCTTAACGGATATGCTGGACGACGCGGTTGATAAAGACTTAGAGACTGGTGAGTGGGCCCCTGGCTCTGCTTGCCTTATCCTCGAGGACTTGGCATACTATGAATAAGAACCATCGTGATTACTGTACAGGTGTCTGTCTTTATGTTGCTTGACTGTGTGTCCCCTTTCATCGCTGGCTTCTATATGTACATTCGTGTGTACCTTTTATAAGTGTTGTGTGCAGGACTAATGGCGGCCTCAGTGACATGCAGCCAGTCGCTCCAGTGTCTGCAGTGTGCGCACGGTCGCCACAGGTGGAGTTCCCAGCCATGTGCTCACATGAGAGTGGACGAGCAAGTCGCCCTCCAAGTGGTCCCATGCCAGACGGTCTGTGAAGCATGTTATGCAATGCAGGAGGATCTATGGCTTGTGTTTGGCTTCCCAGAGTATCCTGCACCCTGCTGGAAGGTCTTTTATCCCTGCTGCACAGACAAAGACTGGACGTGTGACTTAGAAATAATGCGCCCGGTCCACAGGTTATTCAACAGGGCAAACTTCTTTTATGTTGAGAAGACGTGATGTACCCGCCACTATGTGATGGAGGTCGCGCTGCCTCGTAGACTTGCCCTGACTGTACATGTTTATCATCTCCGCCGGTCGATATCCATAGCAGAACGCTTAAAGCTCATGGTTACCTTGTTTCTGACCGTGTACTCCAGACTTCGATTGTGCAGATAGTGACTGTGTCATTTTGCGGATATGATTTGTGGACCTCTCACTCGAGTTGTCAGCGCGACTGGCTTAATGGGCTCCGAGACGATTTGCTTAAGGGACTCCAGCCACTACCACAGCTCAGTAGATTCTTTCATCACCCTAAGGACTCGGAGGTCATTGCCTCCAAGGGATCTAAACTCTGGGTTAAGTCAAGACTGTGGGCCGCGTTGCGGTCCCGTCAGAGGATTACTGTGCCTTTGCCACGTTGGATTTATGATCTCTATAGAACCCACCACTGGTGGTGGTACTGACACGCCATGGCCTTCTTGCCTGTTTTTACCTTGCTTTAGTGTGACTCATTGTGTGTGTACTTGTATATCATTGTCTATATGGTGATCCTGGCGGATTCAGGCTGTCGCGCACACTGTGCGGGCAGAGTGGGAATTTTCCCTCACAATTGGCATAAGAAGGATTTTCGCCCACTCCTGGCTCACCTTGAGGAAAAGCTTTTAGGAAAAGGGGATAGTAATGGTAATGCGTAATTTTAACTGGTACTGATTTTTGATTTATGAGTAATTTTAACAGATTTTTGACTTTTTCATCAGATTTTTCATCAGATTTTTGTTATAATTAATTTCAAGTTAATTTTCATTTAAGTTTTGTTACTAAAGTTTTGGTTATAATGAGTAATTACTATTTAGCTTAGGTTGTTATTTTGATTACGTTTATTTGATTTTATTTCATTATTGCTTTTATTGGTCTTATTTTAATTATTATAAGTAGTAATAAGTTTCAGTTTATCTTTCATTTAAAAGATTTATATTGTGATCCCATCTGAAAAAGGGTTTGAAGGATGAATGATATAATGGGTATGAATCAACAGGAAAATGAGGCGAATGGAATAGTGTGGAGCATGATAAAGTAGATAGAATAGAAAAAGTTAGATATAACAGAAATAGCTAAATATCAAATACACTGCTCAAAAAAATAAAGGGAACACTAAAATAACACATCCTAGATCTGAATGAATAAAATATTCTTATTACATACTTTGTTCTTTACAAAGGTGAATGTGCTGACAACAAAATCACACAAAAATTATCAATGGAAATCAAATTTATTAACCCATGGAGGTCTGGATTTG
>JBCNYH010053453.1:0-11493 GCA_039654325.1 Tandanus tandanus | reverse complement strand
ACCCCAGAGTCCTGACCTTAACCCTGTTGAAAGTTTTGGGGATGTGCTGGAGAAGACTTTATGGAGGGGTTCAGTTTCTCCCTCATCGATTCAAGACGTCGGTGAGAAATGAACCCGACACTGGATGGAGATCAATGTATAAATGTTATGGTGCTGAAGTAACAATGGTATGGAGATTACAGATATATATATATAATCACCTGGATGCCGTATTTCAATATGTGGGTATATGTTTATTTATATATTGGGACTACAATTACAGTAAAACACTTTAAAATATTACCGACCATACCACCACCATCAACAACAACCACCACCACCAACAACAACAACAACAACATTAACAACAAGGTGACAGAGTTTGACACTAGATACCTTTGATGGAAAAAAAAAAACACAAAACAAAAACAAACATAAAATCCCTAGAGGCAGTGTGTTAAGGAATGTGTCCCAGGGTGGTGGCAGCTCTCTCTATGACAAAGTATTAAGGTCAGTCAGAAGGTGATGATGTCATAGAGCAGGCAGGTCAATCAGTAGGTGATGTCACAGACGGAGCGCATATGACATCATCACGGAGTGTGTAGGTCAATCACTAGGTGATGATGTCACATAGAGAACAGGCCAATGAGTAGGTGATGTCACAGAGAAGGGATTTTGCCCCTCACTATGATGTCATCACAGAGTGTAGATAAGAACCAAAGCCAGAACACTTTCGCAGGACACAATCTCCAGTTTGAAGCTCGTCTCTCTTTGAGTGATTAAAGCCACTGCAGGTAAACACGAAGAGATCAAGAGAGGAAACAGGAGGAAGAGAGAAATAGAAATAGGTAAGTGGTGTCCAGAGTTACTTCCTGTTAGTTTAGTTGTTTTTCACCAGATTTCTAGGATGTTACAGTTCAGTTCCTCTTCATGCAGAAACACACACGACTTTCATCTTAAAGAACAGGATTTTATCTCACATTAAACACGTGGAAGTTTTACTCTTTAACTGGAGATTATTTCAGAAAGAGGTTTTAACAACTATTCAACATGCGTTCACTAGGAGTTCGGCAAAGTCCTGTCATGGTTCATTCCTAATTCACATCATTAATAACCAACAAGGACATGAATAAGGTTCAGTCAGGTTTAACATCCGTCTCCCCTTGTGTCACTGTGCACTTATTTCTTACTCTGTCAGCAAACACATAATAGAGAAAGGAAATCTATCTATAGGCTGAAAGTAACGAAAAAAATCTTCCTTTATATACTGTACAACAACTAAAGTGCCTAAATTACACAGTATTACACAGGATATTCAGATACAAATATCCGGACATCAAAAGGGACATGTTATGAAATTTGGGAATCTGGAAAATTCCAAAAAGCTGGAACGCTGCATAAATGTAAATAAAAACAGAATGCAATGATGCTCAAATCTCATGAACCGATGTTTTATTTACAACAGAACATGGGAAACTTATTAAATGTTGAAAGTGAGATATTTTACTATTTATGAAAAATATGAGCTCATTTTGAATATAATGGCAGCAAAACACCACCATAAAGTTGGTACAGGGCAACAAAAGGCTGGAAAAAGGAGCATCGTAAAGAGGCAGAGTCTCTCGGAAGTAAAGATGGGCAGAGGTTTACCATTCTGCAATAAACTGCACCGACAAGAACAATTTCAGGATAATGTTCCTCATCATCAAATTCTATTGTAAATAAAGTAAGGAGACGGTACAGTGATGTCATGTTTAGCATGTCTGCCTCACAGAAAATAAGTCCTGAATTTGAGTCCTGTGCCACTGTGTGGAGTTTGGATCTTCTCCCCATGCTTGAGTGGGTTTCCTTTGGTTACTTCGGTGTACTCCCAAGACATGCACATTAGACTGACTGGCTGTTCCAAATTATCCCTAGGTGTGAGTGTTAGTGTGACTGGTTGTGTGTGTGTTCCCCGCCTTCGTCCAGAGTCAGCTGAGATAGGCGCCAGTGTCCTTGTGACCCTGAATGAAAAAAAATATGGGTTTATAAGAACTTTTTTTTTTAATTATATATACCTTTGCATTAATGTATGTCTCAATCCACTCTCATCTCATCTCCTGTTTCAGACATGACTTCGTCTGTCACCATCTTGAGTGAAGATCAGGTCCAGTGCCCCATATGTCTCGATGTGTTCACTGATCCAGTCACTACTTCATGTGGACACAACTTCTGTATGATCTGTCTCAAAAACTCCTGGAAGAGCAGTTTGCACAGCCACTGTCCGCTGTGTAAGAAGAAATTCCCCCAAAGTTCACAGTTATCAGTGAATACATTCATCTCTTCATTGGCTGCTCCGTTTAAAAAGTCAGTCCAGGTGAAATCCAGCAGTGCTGAAGAAAACCCCATCCAATCTCTGGTGCTCTGTGACATCTGCTGTGAAAGAAAATGTGAAGCTGTGAAGTCCTGCCTGATCTGTATGACCTCTTACTGCAAGACTCACCTTGAACGTCATGAGAAAGTTTCTTCATTAAAGAAACATAAACTGGTCAATCCTGTAACGAACCCGGACGACTACAGCTGCCAGAAACACGAGAGCCTCCTCGAGCTGTTTTGTAAAGATGACCAGATGTGTGTGTGTCAGTTCTGTACTGAGGATGACCACAAAACTCACAACACTGTTCCTATAGAGATGGAGAGTGAAGAGAAGAAGGTGAGAAGGTTAATTATGCATAATATCATATCTGCTAATAAATCTGTGGTTCATATACACTGACCAAACCTCTAAACACAACACCTTAAGGGGGGAGGGTTATTGAAATTGTATTGTTTTACAACTTCATTTACAAGATAATCCACCCAACACACAGGTGTGTGCCGCTGCTTACACACACACACACACACACACACACACACACACACACACACACACACACACATACACACACACACACAGTAGAGCAATTCAACCACAAGCCCACTCTTTCCTGTTAGTGGGAATATCTGTGAACTGCACACAGCCCATGTGTATAACCTCTGCCTGTCACCAACTATAACTTTTATTCTGGGAGATGTTTGTTTTTGAAAGGTTCCTGCATTTTGCTGTGCATTGATAAAGTTCATGTGCATCTATCCCTCTATCTATTCTCGGCCATTTATCTGAGGTTGGGTTGCAGAGGCAACAGGTCAAAGAGGGAAAGCCAGGCAGCCCCCTCTCTGGCGACTCTCCCCAGTTCCTACTGGTGGATCTCGAGTCATTCCCAAGCCAGATGGGATATATAATCCCTCCAGCGAATTATGGGTCTGACCTGAAAACTCCTCCCAGTTGGATGTGCCTGAAAAACCACTAAAGGAAGGCGAACAACTTTATCAGATGCTCAGATTCATCTCAGCTGACTTTCGATGTTGAGTTCACTATTTCACAACCAGTACAGAAGCCACAGTGCTACTTCTGATTTCAAGGCTTGACATTCGCTCTGACCCTCCTGTTCTACATGCTGGAGTAAATGTTTCTGGGGAGGTAAAGCAATGTGAAAAGTTGGAGCACACCCTCCAGTCCCTTTTTTAAAAAATGGGGCCCATCACCCTGTTCTGCCACTCTACAGGTGTCTTTCTGGACTTCCATGTGACACTAAATTTGCATGTCAGCAAAGACAGCAGCACAACATCCTGAGACTTCAGCATCTCAGAGTAAATGCCACTGACTACCTGTGCCAGTGCAATGAACTCATATCTCCCCTAGTCTTCAGACATTTCCTTCTCCGTAAAGGAAATAGTGGCCGGATTGAGGAGGTCCTGAAAATGCTCCTTTTACCACCAGAGCTTTTTTTTTTTTTTTTTTTGATATACTGTATTAATCCAGCAAGGAAAATTATTGCCTCTGCATTTAACTCATCCAAAGTGAGCCCACACATGTAAACAGTGAGCACACACATTCGGAGCAGTGGGCTGCCACACACATTGGGGTGCCCGGAGAGCAGTTGGGGGTTAGGTGTCTTACTCAAGGGCACTTCAGCCATGAAGGTGTAGGAAGGGAAGGTGTAGCTCACCCCCCACACTGCCACACATTTTTCCTGCTGGTTTGGGAATCGATCCAGTGACCTTTCGGTCACAAAGCTGCTTCTCTAACCATTAGGCTATGGCTGCCCCGACGGCTTCCCCTCCGTGAGCAACTAAAAGTCATTCTTGATCGCTTTCCCAAATTCCTTTCATGGCCACATATTTGCTTCTGTGACTGGCAAAGCTGCAGCCCTTTTGGCCACTTAATAGCTGTAAGCTGCCTCAGGAGACCTCTGGGACAACAAAGCCTGAAAGTTTTCCTTCTTTAAGGCAAGGCAAGGCAAGTTTATTTGTATAGCACATTTCATGTACGAGACAATTCAAAGTGCTTTACATAAAACCTTAAAAGCATTACATGAAACAAACTAACAGAAAAAAGAAAATAAAAGAAAACAGAACAAGCAAAAATAGAATAAGATAAAATACAAGAGATAATTTACAGTGCAGTGTGGGGAATTAATGAAAGGCAGCGGCAAATAGAAAAGTTTTAACCTTGATTTAAATGAACTAAGAGTTTCAGCAGACCTGCAGTTTTCTGGGAGTTTGTTCCACATGTGAGGAGCATAAAACCTGAACACTGCCTCTCCATGTTTAGTTCTGACTCTGAGAACAGAAAGCAGACCTGACCCTGATGATCTAAGAGCTCTGGATGGTTCATAATGGACCAGAAGATCTAAGATATGTATTTTGGCCCTAAACCATTTAGTGCATTATAAACTAAAAGTAGTATTTTAAAATTGATTATTTGACAGACAGGAAGCCAGTGTAAAGATGAGCACTGGAGTTATATGATTCACTTTCTTGAGCAGCAGCGATCTGAACTAACTGCAGCTGTCTGACTGACTTTTTAGGGAGGCCTGTAAGGACAGCATTGCAATAGTCCAGTCTACTAAAGATAAATGCATGGACCAATTTTTCTAAATCCTCCTGAAACATCAGTCCTTTAATCCTTCAAATGTTCTTTAAATGATAATGGGCTGACTTCAGAATGGTCTTAATGTGGCTGTTGAAATTCAGGTCTGAGTCCATGACTACACCCAGATTTCTGGCTTGGTTGTTGGCTTTTAGCATCACTGACTGAAGCAGAGTGACAACTTTTAATTTGATATTGCTCCAAAACTATCATTTCAGTTTTGTCTTGGGTTAGCTGAAGAAAGTTTTGGCACATCCAATCTTTAATTTGATCAATGCATTTGATCAGAGTTTGAATTGGACTATAGTCTCCTGATGAGACGGTAATATAAATTTGTGTGTCACCTGCATACTTATGTTAACATATTTTGTTTTTATTCATAATTTGAGCCAGTGGAAGCATATAAATATTGAACAGCAGAGGCCCCAAAATGGAGCCTTGGGGAACTCCACATGTTATTTTTATTGTGCAGATTTGTGGTTACCTATTGACACAAAATTGTCCCTGTCTTTTAAATAGGACTCAAACCATGTAAGTACGCTTACTTAAGCTTCATTGCTTCCTTCACCATCAGTGTCCACCAGTGGGTTCTCAGGTTGCTGCCACGACAGGCACCAATGGCCTTCTGGCTGTAGCCCCTGGAAGTTGCATCCACAATAGAGGCCCCTTAACTTAGACCATTTGGATTCAATGTCCCAAGCCTCCCCTGGGACACCTCTTCCAGAGGTGTGATTCAGACAGCTTTCAGATAGGGGTTTTCGCCAGATGCTCCCAGATCACTCTTACTACATGCTTGGGTTTATCAAGTCTGTCTGGTAGTCTTCTTTACCACTGGATCCAGCTTTCCACCAGGTGGTGATCAGTTGAAAACTCTGCCCCTCTAAGTGTCCATTTAACTGAGTGTGCAAGACATATGGCTGCAGGTTTGATGATACGACTAGAAAGTCCATCATTGACCATTGGCCTAAGGTGGCCAAGTACACTTAAGAACCGCATTATGTTCAAATTTGGTGTTTGTTATGGACAGTCCATTACCAGTAGAGAATTCTAATATCAAAACAAAGGATGGGGTGAGACTGGAGAGGCTATTCCTCCCAATCACACCCCTGCAGGTCACTCCCTGATTGCCCACATGGGCATAGAAGATTCGAAGGAGAACAATTGATTCCCCAGGTGCTACTCCTTCAAGGACACCAACTAGAGACTCTCAAAAGGGCAGCTATTCTGAGCTACTGTTTGAAGCCCACCAACCACAGTCAGAACCTTTCCTCCTGCAACCTGCAGTCACAGCCAAGGGAGGTGCTCCAGTTTTCTTTTTCCAGGTGAGCTTGTCCAAGTAAATTGTATGTGTTCCATTCACATTTATGTGGAAAAATGTGATTCATGTGTTTCTCAGATTGCGTTGGGAAAGACACAGGCAGAAATTCAGCAGCTGATCCAGGAGCGACTGGAGAAGATTGAGGAGGTCAAACACTCTGGAGAACTCAATAAAGTGAGTCTCTTAACTAATCTACAAAAAATAATTTCTTTCTAAACAAACAGGAAAATCAGGATATATTCATATGAAATAAAATTATTAAACTCAATATTTCTCCTATTAGAAAAACACTGAAAGGGAGAAAGCAGAAATCGAGGAGATCTTGGGTGATCTGATGCAATACACTGAGAGAAAGCAAAAATCAGCAGAGAGGCAGGTGAAAGAGTTGATTAAAGAGCTAGAGCAGGAAATCACTACGCTAAAGAAGAGAAACACTGAGCTGGAGCACCTCTCACATACTGAGGATCACCTCCACCTCCTACAGGTCAGAGTCCCTCTGTTTCTCAATAGCATTGTAGAATATGACAGAACATGCCCCCATGCTAAGTGATTTCTCCTCTCTCCTGCTGTACTGTAGATTTACCCATCACTGTTCAGCCCTCCAAACACTCAGGACTGGACTGACATCAAAATTCCCTCTCATCTAAGTGTGGAGACTCTGAGGACAGCTCAGTCTCAGTTTCAGGAGATTCTCACCGAGGAAACAGAGAAGCTTAATGAGCATGGTCAGTAATAAAAGTAACTTTTTTTGTTTGTTTGTTTTACACAATGACCTTTATTGATCAATATCTTCTTAATATTTTTCATAAACTTGCTCTTAAGAAAATTCATAAGAAAAGTGTACGTTAGATTTATGATGTGTTCTTAAACCTTGGACTTGTTCTCAGCGGTGTTCTTGGTTGCCTTCGTAATCTGAAAGCGGTGCCAGTTGCTCTAATTAGTATAGGTGAATGGTTCCTAAATCCCCATAAATGGAGACTAACGGGTGTGCACACAAAAATAATTTATGAAGATAGAAGCACCGAAATCTAAGAGGAGGAAGACTTTTATTTGCGTAAAATTCTTTCCTGATCTCCTAATGCAGCACGTCATTGTAAGAACAAAAGCCCGGGAAATGGGAGACCACATTTAACAGATGGTTATGTGAGTCGCAGGTGATTTGGACATTAATTGAGTGTTACTGTTTACCATACTGCACCTATGTTGGTTAGAGCAGAAACAGAACAAAATTTCTTGATTAGAAACTTTATAGGTTCAGTATAGGGGAATTAAATATATTTTCTGGCTAGTAGATATATACTCTCCAGGATTTGTGGGGAAGCACGGCTGATGCCGTTGATTATACAGACCTGGTCTTTGAGCTCCCTCTGAAACATCCCTGTGCCCAAAAAGCCCAGGGCAGACAGAAGTCTACGTGATCATCTGGTGGTACTTGGTTAGAACATCAGGTATTGGCTCACAGTGCCTTCTCTAGGTATTGTACACCTCCATGAGAAAAGCTCTTCCAGCAAAAAACGGCTTAGAAGTCGGTCTACCATATTAAATCCATGTGGGCTTCGAAGATATGATTTTTCCTAAGTGCACAAGCTGTAATTCCTTCTAGTTGCAAAAAATAGGTTATGGCAGGATCAATCAGAATCAGAATCAGAATCACAATACTTTATTAAGCCCACAGTTGCTCCATTCCTTTTCATTTTCATCATTCATTTTCTGAACCGCTTAATCCTTATTAGGGTTGAGGGGAAGCTGGCGTCTATCTCAGCCAACTCTGGCCAAGGGCAGAGTACACCATGGAGAGGCCGCCAGGCCATCGCAGGGCAGAAACGCGCTGACAGCAATTCAATGGCCTACTCTTTACGAACATCAGCAATAGTTCTTTTACATACCTCTAACCACAAACAGTGAGAGACATGGCTGGCCTTTGGGGTATAGTGATATTGGGGCTTGAACCTTCGACCTTCGGATCAGTAAGCCAGCACCCTTCCATTTACAGCATTTGGTAGACGCTCTTGTCCAGAGCGACTTACAATTATCATTTTTATACAACTGAGCAATTGAGGGTAAAGGGCCTTAACAGTGGTGATAGTGGGGATTGAACCGCTGACCTTCGGATCAGTAACCCATTGCCTTAACCACTAAGCCACCACTGCCCTGCTCCATTCCAATTCCAGGATTCAAACAGAATGAATCCTGTCAGTAAGTAATATGCATCAATATCAATATGATTATTATCAATAGTGTTATCAATATGATAATATATTACATATATGATATTACATCTGATAACAGAATGTAAATGTAGTGCAAAATGTAAATGTATAACAATGGATGTTGTTGCTATATGGAGGAGTTGTACAGTTTAATGGCCGCAGGTAGGAATGATTTCCTGTGTCGTTCAGTGGAGCATTTCGGTGGTATCAGTCTCTCATTGAACGTGCTGATCAGCTGGTGATGATCTGGTGACTGATCAGCAGGTTGTGAAGTGGGTGGGAGGTATTGTTCAGTATTGTCTTTATTTTGGACAATATTCGCCTTTCTGAAACTACGTTACTGGCCTTGCGGATCAGTTTGTTCAGTGAGAGACTGATACCACCTGGAGAGGCATCCACCTGCATTGCTGTCAGCTTCTCACCCAGGAGGGTCGGCCTGATGGTATTGAATGCACTGGAAAAGTTAAAAAACATGACTCTCACAGTGCTTGCTGGTTAGTCCAGGTGGGTGTAGACACAGATAAACAGGTAGATGATGGTGTCCTCAACTCCGAGACGGGGCTGGTAAGCAAACTGAAGGTTGTCCATATGTGGTCTAACCATGGGGTGAGCTGATCCAGGATGAGTCTCTCGAGTGTCTTCATAGGATGTGAAGTTAGTCCCCAGTGTAATCCTGGGGTCCATTGGGACATGGTATCTTTGGTACAAGAAAGATGCATGACATTTTCCACAATACTGGGACCCTCTGTAGACTCAGGCTCATCATGAAGATGTTATGTAACACTCCACAAAGCTGGGGGGCACAGGCTTTAAGGACAGGGTGCCCACCCCATCCGGTCCTGCTGCCTTGCCTGAGTGGAGCCTTTTCAGTAGTCTCTGAACCTAGTCATAGGTGAAGTTGACAGGTGGCGGAGGGGTGTCAGATCTATCACAGGAGGCAGAGGTGCAATAAGGAAAGGAAGGGAAAGAGAATGGCATGGAAGGGGGTTTCATCCTTGCTCCTGACAAGTTAGAAGGGGGCTGAACAGTAGCCACAGTGTCGAAGTCAGCTCGTTGGCTCTGTCCACACCACCCTCAGCTCCTCTGCTGTTGGACGGTCTGAAACCAATGATGGTCTTCATACCACTCCAAACCTCTCTTATGTTGTTCTGTTGGAGTTTCCACTTCAGCTTTCTCCTGTAGTTGTTCTTAGCCTCTCTGATCTTGACTCTTAATAAAACTTGGTTCCTTCTCACCTTCTGTCTGTTGTCAGCCTTGAATGCCCTCTTCTTGTCATTGAGGGGGGCTTTGATGTCTTTAGTAACCCACGGCTTGTTATTTGGTTAACAAAGGATGGTCCGAGCTGAAACAATGGAGTCAATGCAGAAGGCAATGTAGTGTGAAATACACTCAGTGAGCCAAACAATGTCCTCGCTGTCAGGCTCACAGAGTGCCTCTCAGTCTGTCACCTCAAAACAACCCTGTATGTCCTCCAAGGCCTCATTTGACCATCTCCTAACAGTCCTTGTAGTCACAGGCTGCCTCTTTACAACAGGCACATAGCAGGGGTAAGGTGAACAAGGTTATGATCTGACCTACCCAGTGGGGGGAGGAACTGTAGGCATCCTTGGTATTTGCATACAGAAGGTCTAAAGTTCTCTCCTCTCTGGTGGGACAGACCATGTACTGCACAGAGTTTGTCAGTGTAGTGTCCATGGTGACATGATTGAAGTCACCTAAGATCACAATGAAAGCACTCGGGTGCTGAGTCTGTAACTGGGCTATGGTAGCATGAACAGTGTCACATGCAGCAGTGGGGTTGGCAGAAGGAGGAACATAAACGGCCACAAAGATGACATGGGAAAATTCCCTAGGTAAATAATGTGGTCTGAGCCCAACAGCACACAGTTCAATGTGGGTGGGCTTACACCACCGGTTATTAACAAGAATGACAACCACTCCTCCTTTCCGCTTACCACTCGCAGGGTAGTATCTGTCTGCCTGAAGGGTGTGAAAGCCCACGATGGATACATTATCATCAGGAATATCCTGGTGCAGCCATGTTTCCATGGAGCACATGGAACTAGACTCTCGACAGCTAGCGCTGTCAGCTCGTTCATCTTGTTCTCCAGTAACCTCACGTTTCCCATTATGATTTACGGAAAACACGACTTATACCTCCTCCTCTCTGTAAACCTCCACTGTCTCACCGTCTCCCTCCTTCTCCTCTTCTGCCCTCCACCTCTGCATCCACGATGTGTTTTCCTACAGATTTCAGCCAGTATGTCTGTAGGTCTGGCTGCCAAGCCAGCTGACATCTGGGCGATCGGTTGATCCCTGGAGTAAGCAAAGCATGCGGCATGGTGTTACTGCGCTGCGGTCCCAAATTTTTGTAAAAGTAACAATTCCACCATGATAAAAAGGACAAAAACTCTCAATGCACATATTTCAGAGGGCAGAAACTTAGACACAGTGCATCTAAGTACTGAATCTTAGACACTGTATCAGTCATAAAACAATCAGTCTATGATAGGGCTGTAAATAAGACTATCAATTCATGAAGTGATATTTATTTGCATGATGCTTGGTAACATAATAAAAACAATTGTTTCAAAAAATGTAAGATGATAAAAATATATCATCATGTTATGGATCAGAAAAATTTGAGGAAATTAAAAAAGAAAGGAAGTAGTAGCAATTTTACACCATCTCTTCAAGATAAGAAAATATTGGTGAAAAGTTCGTAAATGAGACTTAAGTATGAATTTGTTTGTAAGAATATTTCATTGCACATGTTGGTATGTTGGTTTTACTGTTACAGTATTCTGTTGTAATTTATATTCGTAAAGCTTTTAAGGAAAACTGATCAAATTTTAACACCAAATGACTTTGTTAAATTTTATTTTCTAAACAGAACTCAGAAGAATTCAACAATATGCAGGTTGGTGAGCTCTTATTGATCACATGTTAAATACAACTTTCTTCCCTGTTACACACTGTGTAATGATAAAACTGATGTCCACTGTGTTTCTGTCTCTCAGTGGATGTGACTCTGG
>JBCNYH010053193.1:0-11503 GCA_039654325.1 Tandanus tandanus | reverse complement strand
TTAGGTGCCTTGCTCAAGGGTACTTCAGCCATGAAGGTGGAGGAAGGGAAGGTGCAGCTCACTCCCCCACCACCACATATTTTTCCTGCTGGTTCGCGAATCAAACCAGCAAACCAGCGACCTTTCGGTCCCAAAGCCGCTTTTCTTATCATTATGTTACTGCTGCCCGTGTGTGTGTGTGTGTGTGAATTTACCCCAAAACAGCTAGATGGAGCCACCAGCGTTTTCAAGTAGATGCAGAGGGTTATGTTAATTTATATTCGTGAATAATCTCATGTTGACCAAAAATGGAGATATCAGGTTTCATCAGGAGGCAGACAATACGTAAATATTCAGACAAAGAAGACAAAAATTACAACTCCCTTATTCAGGTTCATAATTTTGTGGGAATCGATTCAGGTGTTTGTGCACTCTTAATGAAAACCTTTGGCACACATTCAGGCGATGTATATTTTTGATATTTAAAAAAAAAAGGTGGTATATAAAGGTTTATATAAACACCACGATACTGTACATAGTGGTTAGCACATCCGCCTCACAGCAAGAAGGTCCTGGGCTTGAATTCTTTGATTAGAAAGACATGCACAGTAGGCTAATTGGCTGTTCCAAATCACCCCTAATTGTGTGTGTGTGTGTGTGTGTGTGTGTGTGTGTGTGTGTGTGTGTGTGTGTGTGTGTGTGTGTTGCCCTGCAATGGTCTGGCGAGCTGCTCAGGGTGTACCCCGCCTTCACCCAGTGTTGGCTGAGATAGGCTCCAGCCTCCCCGCAACCATAGTAGGATTAAATGGTTCGGCAAATGAGTGAATGATTCAACTCTAATGCTCAAAGGATGGAGTGGTGGGTTTAAATTAGTGCTGTCACACAAAAAATTAGTCTAATTAAATACATGCTCTATGATTCATTAATAAAAAAAGTTTTGCATATCTAAATTTTTGCTGTGTATGTATTTTATTTTTTCATTCATCTATTTGCAGAATCACTTTATCCTATAGGGTCATGCAGAGGCTGAAGCTTATCTCAGCCAACTTTGGACAAAGCCAGAGTATACCTATTGGCAGTGTGTGTGTGTGTGTGTGTGTGTGTGTTTGAGAAAGAGCATGGTCGTGACATCACTAGCTGTTGGTTATAAGTAAACAAAGAAAGAAAACATGACAGTACTTTTTACTGAAACAATATCCAAATAACAACTAAAATTCTTTTATATTAAGTGATATTCGTGTTTCAAAGAAGCACACGCGTCACTGCCCTTACAGAGATAAAACTTCAGATCACAGAATCAGTAGGATAGAGTATTTCTGCTGATTCACTCACTCATTTGCCAAACCGTATAATCCTATAAGGGTCGTGGGGAGGCTGGTCCCTATCTCAGCCAACACTGGGTGAAGGCGTGGTACACCCTGAACAGCTCACCAGACCATTGCAGGGCCAACACACACACAACCATTCAGACTCACACTCACTCCTAGGGGCAATTTGGAACCGCCAGTTAGCCTACCGTGCATGTCTTTGAACTGTGGGAGGAAACCGGAGTACCCAGAGGAAACCCACACAAGCACGGGAAAACCATGCAAACTCCACATAGACACACCCAAGCCTGGAACTCGAACCCTGGACCTTCTTGCTGTGAGTCGGATGTGCTAGCAACTGCGCCACCGTGCCGCCAGTTTCAAAAGTAACAATTAATTAACAAACAAACAAGTAAATAAATACCTGTAGTAAATATTACCATAATGATGGAAGACTCTAATAATATTACTGCTAATTCAGATGGAGGTGTAACAGTTTCATCTACCAATCAATTTTATTTAGAAGCTGCATTGAACTGGATGAATCATTTATGCTCCATTTAGTAGAAAATAAATATAGAAGATCTTTCATTAAATAGTTTTTCTGGCATGTAGCAGCATTGCTGATACCACAGTTTTTGACAAATATTTTCTATTATCAGACTGAAAGATGAAAGTGGAACAATTCGAACAAATCTAAAATGCAGTGTTGGTCACTCTCTAAAGATTACTTAATTTATTCCCAGGGAAAATATTTTTTTTCCAAAGAGAAAAAGAGAAAAGGCTGCAGTTCAGCACTGTAGTGTTATTCAGTATATATAAATAGTGTATTTACACTGGGGTTGAAGGTGGTTAGAAAGTCATGTGTCATTTCTATTTGTCTTTATTCATTCCCTAAGTCTGGGTTTTTCTCTGGTTCCAGGACAGTGTCTGTGGACTGATACCTTCTCCGCTGGCTCCATGAATATAGTGACAGACCCCTACTATCACGTATAGAGCTCACTGTAAAGTGCCGTGAGGCCCTATTAAGGGATGTTCGGAAGTTCTCTCCAGCAAAATAGTACAGCAGGGGGTTCAGACAGCTGTTAAATGCAGCCATGCACAGAGTGATGACCAAAATCTTGAGCAGGTACGGTTCCTGACCATCCTTTGATACAGCAGCCTGCAAATGAAGAGTGCGGACTATATGGTATGGCGCAAAGCACAGCAGGAAGGTGCTGAGGATCACAATGATGAGGTACATTGAGCGCCGGCGCTGGACCTGCTTTTGACATTGTATGTTCGGACTGACTAGTTTTTGGATGATGCACCCGTAGCAGCCCAGGATAATGATGAATGGGATCAGGAAGCCAAAGATAAGTCCTACATAATTGAGCTGTTGTACTGGTTTCCATTCAGTCCTGTTTTTAATTTCGAAACAGCTTGTTTTGCCATTTTCCCCGAGCTTACTACCTGACATCAGAAAAGGAGTAGACATGATCGCTACAAACATCCAGATACAAAAACATGCCCAATTGGCCCGTCGTATAGTCACCAGGGTCTTATTTCGAATAGGGTGCACTACAGCTAGATAGCGCAACACACTTAGACCAGTGAGAAACAGCACACTGGTGTAGAGGTTCAGGTAGAAAGAGTACACACACAAACGACAAAGCAGGTCCCCAAAGTCCCAGCTACATTCCCTAAAGTAGTAAATGAGGCGAAAGGGCAACGTTAAGGAGAAGCAAATATCAGAAATTGCCAGGTTGGTCATGAACACAATGTTGGCTGTCTTCTTGGTTGTCTGCCTGAGGAACACGAACAGAGCAGCCAAATTACTGAACAATGCAAACGGAACCATGATGGTATAGGTGATGGTGTATGCTAGGTATTTGAACTCGGTGCAGTTGGTTTGATTCAGAGAATCATGTTTAGCTGCTGTACTCGGGGGATCTAAAAGGAAAAGGAAAAGAAGACATGATTAAACACCAAAACAGGTTATCAGCAGTTTTTATGTAAATCCAGTTCAATTTATTTTTATATGGATTATGGTTTTAAAAATAGACTGTTAGGTTTTACCCTTTAATGTACACTGAATATTAAGAGGAAAAGACGCGATTGCATTACATTTCAAAGAACGAAATTCCCATGCGCTGAGCTTGAGACCCCTACCCCACTCAGACATTACCTGACCACATCAGGCCTGAAGAGTTTGTGGTCAACAATGCTCTTAACTTTAATTCCAAAAGTTTTGGTATTTATACAGTGATAGCTCTATGTGTGATAAGGAAACATAGGATTGGTCAGTTCAGTGGAAGCGCTACATATAGTTCACACTGGATAGTATAGAGGTGGTATAGTATAGAGAAAGTAGAGGTGTGGCTAGTTACAGTAGAGGCATGGATGGTTAGAGTGTGGTAGAGGTGTGGCTAGTTACAGTATAGGTGTGGCTAGTTAGAGTATGGTAGGGGTGTGGCTACTTACAGTAGAGGTGTGGCTAGTTAGAGTAGAGGTGTGGCTAGTTAGAGTATGGTAGGGGTGTGGCTAGTTACAGTAGAGGTGTGGCTGGTTAGAGTGTGGTAAAGGTATGGCTAGTTACAGTAGAGGCATAGCTAGTTAGAGTGTGGTAGAGGTGTGGCTAGTTAAAGTAGAGGCATGGATGGTTAGAGCGTAAATGAAGTGTGTCTAGTTACAGTAGAGTTGTGGCTAGTTAGAGTATGGTAGGGGTGTGGCTACTTCCAGTAGAGGTGTGGCTGGTTAGAGTGTGGTAGAGGTGTGGGTAGTCACAGTAGAGGTGTGGCTAGTTACAGTAGAGGTGTGGCAAGAACAAGGGTCGTCACTGTACCAAAACTCACATACTGAGCACATCACTGAGCACCAAAAATTCCAAGTTATTTCAGTTATTTTACATTTTATGAACATAAAAAGTGTTATTTATAAATGAATTTTATTTTATATCTATACACAGTATATTTAATTTATATTCTCTGGGTTTAAATCAGTGGAATAACATCAGACGAGTTGGATATTGCTCAAGTTCCTGATTTCCCAAATTCCAGGGTTTTTCCCCCCCAAAATCCCATTTCACTCTCATCACAACTTTAACTGCAGAACGTTCTGGGTACAGTGGATCACAGCATAACTTAAGTTAAAAACTCTGTCTGCTGAAGGAACAATTGTTTATAACAGCTGCTATAACATACAGTACCAGTCAAAAGTCTGGAAACACCCACTCATTCTAACTGAAATAACAGATGTGTCCAAACTTTGGACTGGTAGTGCAGATGATGACAAAATAAATAAAAAAAAACAAAAAAAAAACAATCAAATTCAAGTTTCACTTATTTTAAGAAATTATTATAAAAAGTTTTAAAACACAGAGGACAAGGATATGGGTGTGTGTAACGTGAACATTCTTCCTGCAGTATACACGGATATAGATAGAAATGCAAACAGAGAGCTGCTGGAGAGCTGGTGAAGCGTATTAAGAGGTTCACTACTTCGTTTATTTGAACAACTCATTGTTCCATGCTGCGACTGTTGATTTTTATTCAAGCGGTGAATATGTTGATATATGAAAATAAAAAGGAAATCATAATACAGAGAAATTACGTTCCTAACACTCGTTTCCATTCACTCATTTGCCAAACCATTTAATCTTACTAGGGGTGGGGAGGTTGGTGCCTATCTCAGCCAACACTGGGCAAAGGCGGGGTACACCATGATCAGCTCACCAGACCATGATGGGGCAACACACACAACCATTCACACTCACATCTAAGGGCAATTTGGAACAGCCAGTTGACTGTGGGAGGAAACCAGAGTATCCGGAGGAAACCCACACAAGTACAGTGAGAACATGCAAACTCCACACTAAAATGCCAGAGACCGGAAATCAAGCCCAGGACCTTCTTGCTGTGAGGCAGACGTCCTAACCACTACACCAACGTGCTGCCTGGGCTGTTAACAATATCAGGAAAAATAAGCAGAGAATAATTTGTTCTGAAGTTTATATATCACTAACTTTATAGAGTTTTCCTGCAGGTACTAAGAAGTTAATTTCACTTATCTTCACTGAATAAATCATTGTTTCATACCACTACTGTATTTCAATTTTAGCAGTGAATATATAGAAATATAACAACGGTACTGTATTTCACATAAAGAAAGTCATGTAGGACTCACCAAAGTTTACAGTGGTAAAAAAGGGTCCCTCAAGAAAACCTTTGGGAAGCATGGGTCTAGACAAGTCCATTCATTCATTCATTCATTTTCTAAGACGTTTTATCCTAATTAGGGTCACGGAGAGGTTGGCGCCCATCTCAGCTGACTCTGGGCAAGGGCAGAGTACACCCTGGACAGCTCGCCAGGCCATCGCAGGGCCAACACACATACAACCATTCACACTCACTCTCACACCTAGGGGTGCTTTGGAACCACCAATTATCCTACTGTGCATGTCTCGACAAGTCCTTAAATTTAAATCTGTCATATGCACATTGGTCTGTTCAAAGCTAAATAATTTACATTTGCAATGAAACAGCTGATATGACATTACGGTTGCCGAAAACCAAAACTAATAAAAAGATATGATGAAAAAAGATTACAGTGCTAATTATTTTAGTATTTTATTGTTTCATATCATTTTGCAAACTGCTTTATCGTTTAGCAGGGTTGCAAGGAGGCTTAAGCTCATCCCAGCCGACTCTAGGCAAAGGTTGGGCACACCCTGAACAACCTGAAAGACCATTGTGAGGCCAAAACCCACACACAAGCATTTACAGTCACACTCATGCCCGGGGGTAATTGACAATATTT
Source organism: Tandanus tandanus (assembly GCA_039654325.1). NCBI lineage: Eukaryota > Metazoa > Chordata > Actinopteri > Siluriformes > Plotosidae > Tandanus > Tandanus tandanus. Next base: position 5,420 of record JBCNYH010053193.1, on the reverse strand, counting down.
TAGTATCCTGATATGCAGGTCTTTGGAATGTGGGAGAAAACTACAGCATGCAGGGATGGGGAGAACATGCAGCCTCCACACAGAAATTCTTTCGCCAGACATGGGGTCTTGTTGCTCTGTGGCAGAAGTGCTAATTACCATCCCACCCTGCTAGGCACATTTTAGTATTTTATGTAACATTTAATTAAAGACATTTACGTACTACTGTATGTCTTTATGAAATGCATGTGCTATTTGCTAATAGTTTAGGGGTGTAGTGGTTAGCACGTCCGCCTCACAGCAAGAAGGTCCTGGGTTTGAGTGCTGGGCTCGGCAAGGGTGTTTCTGTGTGAAGTTTGAATGTGCTCCCCATGCTTGCATGGGTTTCTTCTGCGTACTCAGGTTTCCTCCAACAGTCCAAAGCACATTAGGCTAATTGGCTCTTCTCCTAGACACATTAGGCTAAATAGATTGCCCCTAGGTGTGAGTGTGAATGGTTGTATGTGTGTTGCCCTGCAATGGTCTGGCAAGCTGTTCAGGGTGGACCCCTCCTTCGACTAGAGTCGGCTGAGAGAGGTGTCAGCCTCATTATGACCCTATTTAGGATTAAGCAGCTTAGAAAATTCATGAATGAATGAATGATCACAAGTATAATATTATTAACCTCCATGCCAATAAATTTATGCAAAAACAAAGTCCTAACTTTTATCCAAACACGAGTGCCTGGGGCTCACCAGGTGCACAAGTTACACAAAACATTTATCTTCTGGCAATAAATACTCACAGTGGGCAGCTAAAAAGAATACAGAAAAAGTACAGAGGATGATTTGTGATGTTTGAATATTTTTCTCTTCAAATCTTGCAAAAACTTTTTTTATTACACATAAAAAGGTTCACACCATGAAATACCATACAATATAGAGTGAACATTTAGTTCCCTTTGCCAAGAGTTAAAAACTCAGCCAAAGTTCTATCCTCAAGTTGGACAGTGATTTCAAACATACTGAAATAATGACAATGATCAAAGAATTATGATTTTGCTGTGGCTATCCAATCCCAGTCCCCTGACCTAAAGCCCTCTGAGAATCTGTGAGGTAAGCAGACTTCGAACCCTGTAGGATATGAGGAGTGGTTTCTGAATTTATTTATTTATTTTTTCTTTTGCTCTGTGTCCCCCAACCGGAATTGAATGGGCTTTAGAAATCAGGTGACTGGGATGGAGCTTTTAAAAGCTCAACTTTGTCATCGCTGACCCATCAGACAGGAGTTGTTATGTTTGTAAAAGGTAGGTGTAGGTGTACAATGCTATAAAGGGAGTGGAGTTAAAAGTCTCATTTCCTGCAGGGTTTCTTCCTCATAGTTTTGTCTGTGGAAGGTTTTTTCCTTTACCTTTGTCATACCTGTCTAGTTAATTAACAGCTCAAGCGCTGTATCATGACTGTCGAAAATTTGGGGTTTTTTGGATGTATGATTCACAACTGTGACATAAAACAAGTGAAAAAAATTTAATGATATGACTTTTTGTGACACTGAAGCTGCACCACTCAGAGTGAAGGGTGCCATTGCCTTTAAAGGAAGTATAGAGTCAGTGGTTACATTGTTGATCTACATTGTCATCTCCAATAGATCCAATAGATCAATTGCCTCTCAGCCAACCTAGTGATGTTGCACCATGCAGCTTCCATTCTGACCCCCTTCACTTTGGGCTATGGGAAAAAAAGCAGGACAGCATGGTGGTGTAGTGGTTAAAACGAACATCACAGGAAGATCCTGAGCTTGAGTCCCAGGCTCAGCGAGGGCATTTCTGTTCTGTTCTCCCTGTTTGCCTGAGTTTCCTCCAGGTACTCCAGTTTCCTCCCACAGTTCAAAGACATGCATATTAGGATAATTGGCTGGTCCAAATTGCCCCTAGGTGTGAGTGTGAATGGTTGAGTGTGTGTTGGCCCTGCAGTGGACTAGCGAACTGTCCATGGTGTACTCTGGCTTTGCCCAGAGTTGGATGAGATAGGCTCCAGCCTCCCTGGGACCCTAGTAGAATGAAGTAGCTCATCAGATGGATGCTTGGATGGGTAAAGAAAAGTTGCATTGTACACTTGCATACAGTTTTACTTTATGAATCCACTTATATACTTATACACTGGGCAAAGACGGGGTACACCATGAATAGCTGACCAGACCATTGCAGGGCCAATATATGCATACATGTAAAAACATTACTTAATTCTTTTACAAGGGTGATTTTTTTTGTACTATTGAAATAGTACATACAATTGAAATATATATATATATATATTGTTATAGAATTTTGTTTTATGACATTTAAAATATTGAGTCAGTACAAAAACATTTTTACTCTTACATCAATAATTTAAATGTAACGGGGAAAATGTTTGTAAAGGATTACAGGTACAAGATATACAATATGATATACAATATATTACATATCAGAGCTATTTTTCTAGAACAAACAAACAAATAAATAAATAATTACTAACAATGGATGCTGGAATCCGCCTGAAGAAAAAGAGGCATGCTTGACATTGTGTTGTGAGGTTTCAAACGAACTCTGGCACTTCTCCAAGATGCTCAGTGATACATTCCGATCCTTATAATACTGTCTAAAGTGTACCTGAGACTGCTCAATCATTTACTGAACCTCTTAATCCTACTCCTAGGGTCACAACCATTCACACTCACATCAAGGGTCAATCTGGAACAGCCAATTAGCCTGATGTAATTTCTTTGAACTGTAGGAAGAAACCGGAGTACCTGGAGGAAACCCATGCAAGCAAAGGAAGAACATGCAAACTCCATACAGAAATGCCCAAGCCCGGGATTCGAACCTATGATCTTCTTGCTGTGAGGTGGACGTGCAAATCACTCCGTACCTAAGACGACTCATTTGTTTTTAAGTAAAGGGCTGTTACACCACATATTGATTTTGTTTAATTTATAACGGTTTATTGCAGGTTATAATCTATTTTTATGTAGAAATCTTTATTGCATTGAATTGTTTTGATGCTATCTTTGATTTACAGCATTTCTTCATATGTATCTGAGATTTCTGAACAGTAATGTAACTGATACAGATTAAAATATAAGAAACTGATATTTTGGGAAACTGACAGTGCTGGACTGCTTAAATGTAGGTCTGTTGTGATAGTCAGTTAATCACCCAGTGCAGGATTAATACAAATATTCATCATAATTTTTCTGATCACCATTATTTGCTGTAAGGGAGCCACGGTGGCACAGTGGTTAGCACGTCCACCTCACAGCAAAAAGTCCTGGGTTTGATTCCTGGGCTCGGGCGTTTCTGTGTGGAGTTTGCATGTTCTCCCCGTGCTTGCATGGGTTTCCTTTGGGTACTCCGGTTTCCTCTCACAGTCCAAAAACATGAACAGTAGGCTAACTAGCTGTTCCAAATCACCCCTAGATGTGAGTGTGAGTGTGAATGGTTGTGTGTGTGTGTTGGCCCTGCGACGGCCAGGCGAGCTGTTCAGGGTGTACCCTGCCCTCGCCCAGAGTCAGCTGAGATGGGCGCCAGCCTCCCCGCGACCCTAATTAGGATTAAGTGGTGTAGAAAATAAATGGATGAATGAATGAATTCCAGGTTTCATTGCAGCTCACCTTCTCTCCGCTTTATGTTGTATACTTTTTTGTTGATTAGTTTTAGATATTTGTGATGTATGTATATTAAAATTATATGTTAAAATATTTTTGTTGTACATTATTGTTTTTGCAGCACAGTGGCGTAGTGCTTAGCATGGCTGCCTCACACCAAGAAGGTTCGGGTTTGATTCCTGGGCTTGGACTTTTCTGTGTGGCGTTTGCGTGTTCTCCCTGTGTTCGTGAGGGTTTCCTCTGGTTTCCTCCCACAGTAAAAAGACATGCACTTTAGGCAAATTAGCTGTTCCAAATTGCCTCTAAGTGTGTATGTTTGTGGATGTTATGGCCCTGCAATTGTTTGGCGAGCTGTTCAGGGTGTGCCCTGCCTTCGACCAGTGTCGGTTGAGATGGGCACAGCGTCGCGGCAACCCTAGTAGGATTAAGTGGTTCATCAAATAAATGAATGAATGAATGAATAAGTGAATGAATTGCAGTTTTTTAATGTTTTAAAGGAATAAATCTCCAATGATGTTTGAAAGTGTGTGCTTGCTTTATAATGTTTATCATTCATTCTTTCTTTCATTCATTCATTCATTCACCAGACTTATTAATCCTACTAGTGTCTCAGGGAGGCTGGAGCCTACCTCAGCCGACGCTGGGCAAAGGTGTGGTACACCCTGAACAGCTTGCCAGTCCACTGCAGGGCCAACATACACACATCCATTCACACTCACACCTAGGGGCAATTTGGAAAAGCCAATTAAACAAATGTGCATGTCTTTTGACTGTGGGAGGAAACTGGAGTACCTGGAGGAAACCCATGCTAGCACAGAGAGAACATCCAACCTCCTCACAGAAACACCCAGGCAGAGCCTGGGACTCAAATCCAGGACCTTCTTGCTGTGAGGCGGACATGCTAACCACTATTTTATTATTATAGCTGTGGCCAAAAATCTTTTGAAATGTTTATTTATTTATTTTTTTATTTTTTTTTAAAAATGACAATATCATTAATCATGATAATTTCTGAGATAATACATTGCCTAACAAAAAAAAGCCATTGTATCAGGCCTACTTTAAAGAAACTATTCCTGATACAGACAGCAGTCAAGGAAAGGGCTTTAAAGGATATTACCTGTGATTTTATTCGACTTTAGCCTTTTCTTGGCAAATCTGTGTGAGGAAATTTTGCAAGACATCCCTTAAATATAGGGACGATCCTTCTGAAATGTGATCCTCCTGAAAAATCCAGCTTGGGCTTACTGACTATCCAAACCAAGTGCTGGTATGAAAACCGTTTCTGAATTTCTATTTCTAAAGCTACAGAGTAAACAACTTGTTTTAAGGAAATAAGAAGATTGTAAAATGCAGTTTATCCTGACCAGCTCCCATCTTCCAGAACTCAGCCTGAACTCAACAATCAAGTTATTTTACAGCTTCCTGATAACTTGAATCAGCTGGTATAGAATTATTTTCTATAACGTTGCATTAGTACCAATAATTTAGAATCTAGTTTCCATCTATTAGCAGTTATCTGTGGTAATGAATTTGTTGTCTGCTCTTAATCTGACTTTGAATATTTATCTCACTTATCTGAGAGCGAGAGAGAGAGAGAGAGTCTGTTGGACAGCTTGCAATGCAAATCTAATGGAAATGCGAGTTTATCAATGTATATAAAAGCAGCAGGATGAATACATGAATGCAAACGATATATGCAAACACATAAACAAAGGTATACACAAATGAAAAAAATAAAGCCTCATCTCTGAGCCATAAAAAGAAAAACACACACACACACACACACACACACACATAGCTATATATATATATGT
>JBCNYH010052826.1:0-11517 GCA_039654325.1 Tandanus tandanus | reverse complement strand
GATCCAGAGACTAGGGAGGAGAGGAGGGGAAGGCAGAACGAGAGGAACGAATACGGGATTTTCCAAATTACCCAACAATCGGTAAGACTCTTCCAGAAGAACCTTCAGACAAGAACCACGTACATCTACACAGATAAACAGGAAATTCATCTAGCAAAATGTAATCGTGAGCAGTTCTTCTACAAAAAAAAGCTGAAAAGCTATAAAGACACGAAAGTCACGAAATAAAGTCACGAAAAAGCAACCCCTACTTAAGAAAAGGGCAGCTTCCTTAAATCCTTCCTGTATTGGTAAGTAAAACAGGAAATATGATGATAAGATGGTTGGATGAAAATGATGATGATGATGATGATGATGATGACTATGTAGGATTATTCCAGCCATGCTAAAATATCATTATCGAATAAGTTTGCCCCGGGACATTTGGTTAATATTATTCTGAGACACCTTGGAAGACTGCATTTTAAACTTTCCCTCTCCGACTAAAAGACTAGGCTAATGTGTTACTAAAAACCTTTCTCTCAATGATTTCACATGATAGAAACTCTTATAAAATGTTTAAAATGAAACCTTGTTAATTAGCACAAGTATCACAGTGTTAACTGAGTGACAGCAAAAGTGGGGATCCCTTTTAATATCCACCACACATAAGCACATTAATACGTGTGAAACACACACACACACACACACACACACACACACACACACACACACACACACACAGGTAGAGCAAGAAAGCACAAAGAATGTCTCTTTTAAACTGATTCTTGAAACAACTAATATGTATATATTAAATACGTATGTGTTATTTATTTATGTGTTTGTCTAAAGGATAATAATAAGATGTAATCCCATTTGATGTTCCATTTCATGGTTTCAAGGATAAAGATAATAAGACTACATTTCAAATCAAAAGAAAGCTTGTTCTCTTGTAAATTTTAATGTGATATTTAATTTATGTTTGAATGTGTGCATCCACAAGTTTGTGTAATTGGGGTATAAAAAGTTAAAACTTAGCATTTCTCAAATGATCAGAGACCAGAACCTGCCAAGAACAAATCCACAGGGTAAGCCAGGTCCCTATTTCGCATGTCTTTATATTCATAAGTCAACTCTCCACAAAGGTTCCATGCAGAAAGAAATTTCAAGGTATTCAGAGCCCATTTTAAAAAAGAGCATTTAACAAGAGTACCCATAAGGAATATTTATGTGTTCTTTCTTTAGGTTCTTCAGAGAAGTGATCCTAATACTTCAGAAGAGGATGCATGAAATATGCAGAGAGCCTAAAAGATCAGCGTGGAGCAGCATAGTGAAAGAAATATGGAACTTAAAAGGTTCATGCCAGGCCAGTGAAACCAATTGCTTACTGCCAAGATGTTCAGCTCCCAACAGAACCCCTGAAAGATCCTTTGTGTCTTTATTGTCTTTAATTTGTAGTTAGTAATATATGTTTGTGAGTAGAAATTTTGTTTTTATGTGCTTGACCAACTTTCGATAATGATAACTTTTGATAATGGTTGTATATATTTGCCAGTGCACAGTGCATTGGTATATCTTTTGTTTTCTTTCTTAGAGCGCATGTCCAAGCAACAGCATAACCCCAAAATAAATAAAAAAATAAGGACATGTTTTAGGAACAAGTTTCTTCTAAATCAAAAGAACCCTTAAAGATCTGCTTCAGAAAGACTTGGGCTACAAGTTTCTTATGTTTGTAATCTGAAGAAATTGTCAGTTAGAGCATGAAAATTAAGAAATTAAATTGACGAGGTTTTCAGTTTCAAATTTAAAGATGTCAATTAATCTTATTTAGCCAATTGTCTAAAAAAAATTAACTAAAGACTGTTAATTTGTCAGTGGTTAAAAGCAGAGAACATTTTGTCCTTGACATAGTTTAACTGTCAATACAATAATTAAGTGCAATAGCCACCTGCAATTATTTAATATATTTTAACACCATGCATGAATTTAATGCTTTATTCTGACTTTGGAATTTATATCACACCTACAGTGTTGGATAACTCTCTGGATATCTTAGCTTACAATCTAGACTCAGTGATGCTGTTTACTGCCTCAGCTTCCCATAATGCCCAAGGTGCTGCTATTATGGTGTAGGGTTATTACCATCATATTGCTGTTTTCAAAGCCAATCCTAAATCCAGTGCCATCTCATGTAATTTCCCCAACAATATTAGTCTTAAGAATGAGGTCCTCTGGTTTTACAGCTTATTGCGGGATGCAGTTGGCTCAGTACCTGCTCATGTCTTCCTCCTAGTCAGGTGTGACTTCAGTGCTCAAATGGTGACCTGTCATTCCTTTCACAGCAAAACCATTTGGAACGGTGACTTGCTCACTGAGTTTGCTTATGAGCACAGTCTTATTCTAACTAACACCTACTTTCAGAAGGCCAGGTGTGAACTCTGGACCCACAGGTCTCCAAAAGGTGTTTTATCTCAAATTGACTTCATTTTATGACATAAACACTGGCACAAGAGTGTCACAGACTCCCAAGCACACTCATCTTTCACTCCCATTGGTAGTGACCAAAGAATTGTCACCATGTCTACCAAACTGAGTGCCCACTCTCCTAAGGACACACCCATGAGATGGCCTAAATGGTATACCCTTGCTTCTGATCCAAACTAAGACTTAGACTTAGACAACTTTATTGTCAGTATACAGCAAGTGTCCAAAGAAATTTAGTTGCAATTGGCTCAGTACAGGATTGAAATATAGAAACTTGAGATATAGATAGCATCAACAATACTATGAAGTGCAAGAGTAAAGTGACCTGTGGAATTTACAAAAGTGCAAAATACTGTGAGAAAGTAACCTGTGGTATTCCAGTACTGCAAAATACAAAAATACAAGAATAATTTAAAAAGAAGATTTTTCGAACAAAGTGATACGAAGTAAACCAGCAGGGAAAACAGTTCATGGTGGGGGTGTGAGGGTCTCTTTTAAACTTTTAAAGTGCTTAGGTGCAATGTCCTGAATGTGAATCATTTCACAATGATCCCTGCGGTCCTCACCACTCTCTTCACAGTCTTCCAGTCAGATGCACTTCAGCCTCCACATGACATAGAGATGCAGCTGGTCAAGGTCATTATTTTCTAGATATATCACCCTCAATATGCTCAAAGGCAATTCCACCATGAAGGTGGAGGAAGGGAAGGTGTAGCTCACTCCCCCTGTCGCCACACCTTTTTTCCTGCTGGTTCGGGAGTTGAACCAGTGACATCTCGGGTGACTTGACCCAGATAGACCAAGATAAAGAAGTAGCTGCTAGCATTTTCAACGTTTATTATTTATTTATTTCACTCCTCCTTGGCCTTCAACTTGGTTATACCAAACATGTTCTTTTTGTGTCTTTGGAACAGTAGGAAAGACAAAAACCATTACAAAGTTAAGGATTGGCCAGCTCTGGAACAACATCAATGGAGGGAAGTACAATTTAAAGCACATGTCCTTGGTCGATCCACAAAATGTCTTCCTCCCTCCTCCAATGCATATTAAACAAGGATTGATCAATAATTTTGTTAAGGCTATGGCTCAAACTGGTGAAGGTTTCAAACATTTGAAAGAAAAATTTGCAACACAAACTGATGCAAAGCCGGAAGCCTGGAATATTCATTGGACCCCAAATTCCAGAGCTGATTAATGAGAGTGTCTTTCCAATCAAGCTAAGTCAGGTGGAAGTAGCAGAATGGGATGCTTTTGTTCGGGTCATTAAAAACTTTATTGGCAACCACAGGGCTAAGAACTATCAGGCACTGACGAACAACATACTGAAAAAGTGTGAAAAACTCGGAGCGGGAATGTCGTTGAAAATACACTTCCTGCATTCACACCTCAATTTTTTCCTCACAATTTAGGTGATGTCAGTGATGAACATAGTGAAAGTTTTCACTAAGACATCTCAGAGATTGAAAAAAGATATCAAGGTAGTTTCAACCCCAACATGATGGGTGATTACTGCTGGTTTCTGCAAAGAGAAACTCAGGTTGGACACAAGCTCAAAAGCAAATGCCTGAAACATTTTTGAATTTTTGAAGTTAAGCAAGTTGAGAACTACTAGTTTACTGGTTTTTCCTCATAAATGTGGCTTTTGTTTTATTCTTTTCAGAAAAAAATACATTTAGATAAATGTAAATGTCTTTTTCAATTTTAATTCAAATTATAAACTGTATGTAAAGTGGAAAAGAAATATAATTTTGATATATAGCAATAAATCAAAAACATGGACTTCAAATTTGGAATCAGCATGGATGATTTTTAAAGATAACATGTTTTTTCTTGGTAGCAGACAAAAAGTATATTTTTTGTTGTCCAGTGCAAAAAATATACGTACAATCTTGCCAAATACTTATCACTCTTCACTGTTCATTTAGCCCGAAGGTTTTATTGCTTCCAAAAAATAAATAAAAAAATAAAAAGTGAAAGTGTTCAGTCAGGAAAGAAAATTTTTTTATTCATGTTTGGAGTTACACATAACTACCACAAGGAAGACTGTCCAGTCTGAGATGTAGTCTGATTAAACACAACACATTAGAATCACTGCCACAAATATATTTTCATGTTTTTAAATTCATTTTAGAATTCACATACAATACAAAAAAAGGAAGTACAGTAAAGGTCTCTTTAACACACACACACACACACTGAAATGTACAAATACTGGACCATTAATATACTGTATATGCGTGTGTGTGTGTGTGTGTGTGAGGGAGAGAGAGAGATAGAGAGAGAGTGAGTGTATGTGTGTGTGTATGTTTATATACTCTATGTGTGTGTGTGTGTGTGTGTGTGCTGGTGTGTGTATGTATTGTCTAAATGAATTAGAAACATAAAATTACAATATGTACAGTGGTTTAATTTGTTAATTTTTATTCCTGTAATGGTATTTTTGAGTATCCCATAATTATCATCCTCATGACCCTAATGACATTATAAGGTATTACTGTCATTATTATTTTTAAGTTGCAAGAAAGCAACTGAATTTTTTTAGAAGATTAAAATATACAATTTACTGTGTGAATGTGGATGTATTAATAGGTACACTCACATACATTACATAAACCACGACAGTATGAAATAATATTTTTCAATGGTGATGATAATGGTGATATTGTTGAGAGGTAGTCACTGAGAGAACTTTAAGCTAGATAAATGTAGCAATGTTAGAATCAGTTTTATCAGTATAAGGTAATAAATATATGGACTTGTGAAACGTATAAATACTCTAAATTATTTAACAACTTTTTTTTTTATTATCTCTGAATCTCTTATGGTCTCTAAGACCTGGAGACTTGGTAAAATAGCATTATTATATATAATGGTTTAATTAAAAGACTTGAATTTTGAGTAATATAAAAAGTATATCCCATTTAATGTAAAGCTCACTTTACTGGGATGTAAAAAATATATATATATTTTTCAGAATTTCCATAATTTTACTTTATGTCCCAAATCATCTAATTTAGTGTGGCTATAAAAGGGGAAATAATTAAACCTACTATCTGTAAAATATCCAAAACTGCCACCTGTAACACGGTCAGGCTTTATGTTCCTATGTTCTAAATGTCTAAACATGAGATATGAAACATACATATTTGCACATACAAAATATGCTGTATAATCAACACAAAATCTGAGAGCAATATTAGTAATTATCAGTAAAATAATTAACAGACAGTTATCTTTCTATTATCTTTTACATGAGTCTGCTGAGACCAGAAGATTCATTTCCAAAGCTTTTAAATATGCTGCTGAATTTTGAAGTAGTTTGTGATGCCTCTGATTCATCAGTTTTTGATTGGTCAGTGTGTCAGTGCAGAGATCAGTTTGAGGTATCAGAGTGCACACTCCCACGGCCTTCATTTGGGGAAATCACAGAGGATGGGGTCATAGCACCCTGCCATCCTCTAACAGCCTGCAAGGAAAACAAATAAAGAAAATTTGTTCACAAGGTATAGAAATATAAAGTGATATTTATTCATTCATTCATTTGCCGAACAGCTTAATCCTACTATTAGGGTCACAGGGAGGCTGGAGCCTATCTCAGCTAACACAACTGGGGTACACTGTGAACAGCTCACCAGACCATAGCAGGGCAACATGCACAAAATCATTCACACTCACACCTAGGGTCAATTCGGAACAGCCAATCAGCTTAATGTACCCGGAGGAAACACATGCAAGCATGGGAAGAATATGCAAACTCCACACAAAAACACCTGAGCACGGGACCCAAACTCAGGACCTTCTTGCTGTGAGGTGGACATGCTATAATAGTATAAGGTGTACAAATTATTATTATTATTATTATTATCATCCAAAGCTATTTTGTTAAACTATACCACCTGTAAAGGATGTAAAATTGTGAATGTGGTATCTCATTGTTGACTGCTTATTTTCTCTATAAAAACCTACTCTCATAAAATTTCCCTAATATTTGTCAATGTTGTAAGTGTTGTCTGAGATGCAGGGTTTGTAGAAGAAATGTTTAAATGTTTAAATTAATAAATTTGTTTTTACTATGTGAAGCTACTTTGCAACAATGTCAATTGTAGAAAGTGCTATACAAATAAAACTGAAATGAATTGAATTGAAATCAATGTTTGATCAAATTTTGGCACTTAGCCAAAAAAGAAAGTAGAATGATGACTGTGTGTGTAGATAACGGACAATAAGAGATGACAGTATTTTTCCTCCACCCAAAGGAAGCAATCACAACTCAAAGCATATCTGGCTTCTTACCATGCTCTCCTATCTACATTCTGATCTGATGTGTCTTCTGCTAAGACAGCCTTCTACAAGAAAAAGTTGGAAGATCCACACAAACTCCACAACATCTTTTCATCTATATTCAATCCACCAGCTTCGCCTGCCCCTTCCTCCCTGACTGCTGAAGACTTTGCCAACTTCTTCGATGGGAAGAATAAACAAATCTGTCAGACATTCACTCCCACCCCAACCTATCCTACACAGCAAAGATTCTACTTCCCCTTCACTGGTGCAGTTTTCCAGTCTCACAACTGAAAATATCTTGCCAGTCATCTCATCACATTGTCCTAACACCTGGTCACTGGATCCAATCCCTTCCACCTACTCCAGACCATTTCTCAAGACCTTCTCCCCACCACTATCATTAATAATTCCACAGCATCCTGTCATGTACCAACAGCATTCAAGAGAGCAAGGGTTCTATCCTGAAGAAACTCTCCTTGGATCCATCAGACACAGACCGGTATCACTTCTCTCTCTTCTTTCTAAAATTCTTAAACGCACTATTTATAGTGAACCGCAAACTCACTGAATCACTCAGTGAACCACTAACTAAATGAATCACAGTAAATCGCAAACTCGCTAAATAATCACTGTATTAATCCTACACGTTATTGTATTAATGAATTTATTTTGTTGTGCTTTTATAGTCTGCATTTTTTTTTCCTGAATTAGTGTGCTAAATGCTTCTCTGTAACTATTCTCTCACTAGTCTTTTTACTCACCAAGGAGTCCTCAGTAGACCGTTACCAAGTCACAGACACAGTCTGTTTCAGTCGCCTCCTAAATACTACAGGCGACTGCTTGGGAAATAGTTAGAAACCAGTTGGAACATCTGAAGACTTGTTAGAGAATAAATTCAGATAAATTTTCAACTGTTCATTGAAACGGTCTAATGACATTCATCCCTGTGATAATAAAGTTAGTAGTGTGAAGTGAGAGTCTATTTATTCATTAGTTTATTTATTAAAACCACACTTCACAGTCCTTTATTAACTTTTACGATATTGGAATATTTATATTTATTTCATATTTATTGATTTGTGTGCAAGTAAACAGCACTGGGCTTCCATGGCAACAGCTTCTCTGTTATGTTTTTTTCTGGCTCAGCTTCATTTCCATGTCTATCATTGCCTTTTCCTGATGTGCACTTTGGGACTCAGCTTCAAACTGAAAGACCAATGCTGAGAACCCTCTATTAAATATCCTGGAGGGGCAATTTAGCACAGTGGTCAACAGATTGCTAAAGTGTGGTAAATCAGTCATTCTGAAATCTGTCATCTAATTCATTAAACAGTCAATAAAAGGTTGCAAATAGGTTGACTTAAAGTTATTAATTAATCGATATGGACCACAGTCGCCAAAAAAATGGCCAAATTCATCTAGCAGTCATCACAGTCACCAAACGGTCGTCTCTCAGTGAGATACCAGCTGTAGGGCATTTGAAATCTTTTAGATGCTTCATTTGTGCCTTTCTATTAAGGTTTAACTGACATTTTCTGGATCATCTGCACAATTACTTAGTCATAAACAAGATCGCAGACAAATAGGCAAATGTTGACATGTTGATATTTTAATATGATTATGGTGTTATTCAGCAGGGCGGCATGGTGATTGTGTGATTGAGATTTAAATATTATCTTCTGATATTTCCTTATAAAAAAATCAACTTCCCAAAATTTACATCTAACGTTAAGCAACTTAGAACATGGTACTGTAGCTTGGGTGGAAGCAGATCTGAGAATCATGCTGTTCAGTATTCTCAAAAAATCCTGTTAGTATTTTTTAAATGATCCCTGTTTTTTATCTAAATAACATGATTTGTGATGACCACCATAATTATAAACCTACAAAACACAATCCTAATATTACAAACAGTTAGCCAAAGCTTTACAAAGCTACTGACTTTTTAAATCCTGAGTTTAGTTTTAATCTTTCAATCTTCGGAGCTGTGTGTTATGACCAAAATTTCATATCATGGTATAAGTCAATAGCGCTGATCAATTATACGTCACCACTTTCTGTGTTGCATGCTAGTACACTAGCATCGGGCCAAGTAGGACATGCATTAGTCCTACTGTATTGAGACAGTACGTGAGTGATGGCAAGTTCTGGAGAATTTTACATGCTGATATCAATCAACATTCTGTTTGTCAGCTGAAGAGATGGCTGGAATGCAGTGGTTACCGGTCACGGGGAAGAAGCCAAGGACTTGGTTGTAAACAAAGAATAGATCCGCTTTTGAAGTGACCATTTTATAACCGGTTAGTGTACATGTTTTGTTTATATTCATAAGAAAGACACTCATAAATAATTTTATCACAAGCAAATCACAGACCAAGGAAAAGTGTGTGCTGAGCTTTTTCGGCTGATTTAGCTGCAGTAAGCGCAGGTTATACTAAGTCAGGCCGAAGCTGTTAGCATTTTCTTATTTTACCCTGGCACATAATGTTAGGCCATTTTATTTACCAATAAATAAGCTGTTTATTTTTAAATAAGACACTGATTATAAATAATTATATTGCAAGCAAATCATGTGTGCTGTTAGTTTGTTTACCAGTTGATTTAACTGCAAACCAAGAAGTCCACAGTTCAGAACTACTGCACTAATATCTATAGTATATGATAAATCACCATTCTGACTCATATATATATATTGCCCAAATGTAGTCATAGTTATTTTTTTTTTAATATTTAAAGATGTTCAAACACTGAAAATTTAATGTTGAGCTTCATTCAGCTGGACGTGCGCTAAGCTACACACAGATAGGCTTACACAGCAACATCATTATCCGCATGTTAGTGTTAAAATTAAACAGAAAACTTACCTGACTCATGAGAACACTTTCATTTCGGCAAGATTTCACTGTTATTACCTGCACCTATCCACTGATGGAATCATTATAGGACTCCAGAGACCGGTAGGCTTTCTTCTGCTCTGGTGAAACAGCGTTTGCAGGTAGTTTACAATATCTGCAAACTGTACACTCAGCCATAAATAGAATTTTGTCCGATAACCATCTTCTGAAGGCTGTAAGGGCCAATTACTTCACATAAAGCTATTTCCTCACAGTATCTCTGCTTTGTAGCATGGAAAAGTTGAACTACTTGGCCCCGCCGACACGCACATGTGCAGAAGCCGGTTCTATATACAGTTATCGACAAAAGTCTTGTCGCATGTGTACCTGATATTGACAACTGATAACTTCACTTCTGATTAACTGATTTTTATCAATTATGCCTTACATTAATCCTACAAGTATACAGATTGTTTTGTGAAAGCAACAGGAAATTGTAAATTTATTTATACTTTTTTACAGCTAATAAAAGACGAACATATCCATTCTAGGCTGGACAAAAAACTTGTCGCAATCATGTAACATCAAATTCTGGATCAAAGTATTTAGTAAAATTAGTAAAATATAATTAGTAAAATAAGAAAAAAACATGAAAATTGCTTGATTAACTAAAATATACATAAAATACAGGTATTAAAGCAGCTTTCAAGAAATTTATAAAATCTGTTTGAAAAACTGTAGAAACCTTCAAGATCTCCTAAAAGCAAATGAAAATAATTTGCAAGCAGTAGTAAGAAATTTCAGACACCCTTGGTACACCTTGGTAAGCTAGGTCTTGCAATGAAAACTATCCACAAAACAACTGGCTGAACAAGTTATAGTTAGCCTCTTGATGACTCCCTCAAAAGCTCCATTAGAACTCATAGCTAGCAATGTCTGCTTCAGTATGAATTGTACATCATATTATTTTTTGCAATGGACACCATACAGGTCCTGTACAAGACACAGCTAGAACACCATGACGTGCTTACCAAGGCCCTAACACATAGAAACTCTTATTAGCAGAAACACAGAGGAAAAAATTATATTTGAGAAGATTTATTAATTCAATATCATATTGCTCTGCCACCAATGTTGTTACTGACCATCTGAAAATTGCTGGATCCAGTTCACTGAAGAGCCAGTCATGTATGAAAGTGAAACATCATGGTTTAAGGTCACCTCCAGTACAAAGGTAGCACAAAGCTATGAAAGATGGGTGGTAACATTACCAGACACAAATATCAACAGATTATTGCTTCGCATTATGTTCCAAACCTACAGGTGACAGATTAATCACCATAGGGTTGATAATAGACTGTTTTCTGACCATTTGATGAATGAGCTGCCCTTTAAACAAGCTTACTTGTGTATTAAAAATGGACTTGGGCCTCAAGAATTTTTAGTAGCACTTACAAATTTTTATTATTTGTAATTTGAACATTTTGAAGGTGTCTGATTCTGTTACTATGATAATTATTCATCATGGGGCAGTGGTGGCCTGGTGGTAGGATGCTGGATTACTGATCCCAACGTGTTTCTGCCCTGCGATGGCCTGGTGAGCTGTCCAGGGTGTCCTCTGCCCTCACCCAGAGTCGGCTGAGATAGGCGCCAGCCTCCCCACGACCCTAATTAGGATTAAGTGGTTCAGAAAATGAATGAATGAATGAATGAATTATTCATCATGACAAGCACCTGGTACGATGATGGCCATATTTGCAGAGGCACTATTGACCTTGAGTAATGCTTTACATTTTTCAATATGATGTTATATTTGACCCTCCTTGAATCGCCACCTTATCGTGGTGGAGGGGTTTGCATGTCCTAATGATCCTGGGAGCTATGTTGTCCGGGGCATTATGCCTCTGGTAGGGTCACCCAAGGCAAACAGGTCCTA
>JBCNYH010052733.1:0-11520 GCA_039654325.1 Tandanus tandanus | reverse complement strand
AAAAGAACACAGACGAACAAAAAAAATAGGAAGAAGAAGAATGAGAGTGAACCCCCCCCCCCCCCCCCCCCTCAAAACATAAAAAAAACTCCACTCTGTAACATCATCCAAATTTCAACACTCCATGCACCCCACTCTGTCAAGTTTAAAGACACTCGGGCAATTGGCTTATTTGTGCTTGGACACTGGAATTGCTGCTTGCATAATAATTTATTATTGTTATTATTATTATTATGTGCATAAAATGATTTTTCATAATTACAGATACACGCATACTATATAAATATATACACACACACATATATATATATACATATATATATATATATATATATACACACACACACACATATGTATATACTATACATAAGTGCATATATGATACATAATCATGTAAACATTACAGGATGTTTAATAAAACATAAATATGCAAGGTGACAAAAAATTTCCATTGTGGCCCAAAGTACCAAAATGCCAAAACAAAAATAAGACTCAATATTTAAAAAATGTATCCAGGCTAAATCCCTTTGCTAATTCCAAGGTAAATGTCTTTCTCTTGTATAAACAGTGCACTATGTGTTATTTCCACACTGAATATAAATAATGCACTTAACCACTGAAATAAAGATCCATTCGGGATTCCACCCATCACGCAGCTTAGGTTTAACTTACCTCAGAGTTTAATGTCAAAATAGGCTCACTAATTTGTTTTTAACTTTAACAAAGTGCAACTGTAATGACTAAAAATCATTTAATGTTTTTGTTAGCTCTATTGGCTGACTCAGGAAACCTGCGGAGGCTTTATCTTCTTCTTTGGCGTTTTCCGGCAGATGGACTAACAGTAATGGGGCGCTTTACCGCCACCTAGTGACAGAGCGTTGAATATCAGGCACTGTATAAATATACCGACTGCGCTATCAGGAGCTTGCGGCACAGTGGTTTGCATGTCCGCCGCACAGTAAGAAGGTCCTGGGTCCGAGTCGTTTCTGTGTGGAGTTTGCATGTTCTCCCTTTGTTTGCTTTCTCCCAAAGACATGCAGTTGGGTTTTCCAAGTTGCCCTGTGGTTGTCTGACAAGCTGGTCAGGGTACCCTGCCTTAGTGTTATTATTATTATTATTATTATTATTTTATTTTTATTTTTTTATTATTATTATTATTATTAGTAGTAGTAGTAGTAGTCGTATTTGCATTAATTTAGATTTTAATCTTTTTGAGTCTAGGTTTTTTTTTATTGTTTTGTCTTGGGGGCACGCCACCTATAAAAATTTCACTTACGGCCCCAGGCAGTCCTGGTTGCACAAGTCCCTACATGCTTCACAGACAACAGCACATTGATATTTCCTTCTTTACCTTCGATCAGACCTCCTGAAAATTGGCCAACACTCTTTAACCAATAAGATTTGAGAATGTAATAATGTTGTGGTGTAATCTTTCTCGATCATGTCGATTTCTCCTCTTTAACATCTGTGGGATTCGTCCATTTCTTTCCACTAAGGCCACTCAGGTGCTTGTTCAGTCCCTTGTCATCTCAAGGCAAGACTACTGCAACTCACTCCTGGCAAGTCTGCCTTTGAGCGCCATTCGACCTCTGCAACTGATCCAGAATGCAGCTGCACAGCTTGTTTTCAACCAAGCTCTCCCACACCACTACACTTCTATGCCCTTTCCATTGGCTTCCTGTAGCTGCTCGCATTAGATTCAAAACACTTTTGCTTGCCTATAAAGCCAAAAATGGACCTGCACCCTCCTATCTCAAAGCACTTATCACACCCTGCACTGCACCGTGTTCTCTCTGATCCTGTAGTACTGCTAGACTGGTCCCTCCTTCTGCCAAGGGACAAGGAAAGTATACATGTAAACTCTTTTCTGTTCTGGCACCAAGGTGGTGGAATGAACTTCCTCTAGATGTCTGGACAGCTGAGTCACTTGGTGTCTTCAAACGACAGCTAAAACCCACCTTTACACACACACACACACACACACACACACACACACACACACACACACACACACACACACACACACAAAAACAAACAAAAAACCCCACACAGCACCTACCCACTGAGTTTTGACTGATGGTATACTTAGCCTGTGTCCTAGTGAACCAGAATAAGTATGTATTCAATGAAAGTAACTTTAAAGCGCTTTTATAAGTTGCTCTGGATAAGGGCATTTGCTAAATGCTGTAAAAGTAAATGTAATATGGACTAAAAGAAGTTCTGAACAATTTAGAGGAAATTAGAGGAATTTTTATTTTTACTATAATAAAGTAAATAACATGTTCATTTAACCACTCATTTCCAGACAAATGACAATACAATTCTGGGGTGGTGTGTGTGTGTGTGTGTGTGTGTGTGTGTGTGTGTGTGTGTGTGTGTGTGTGTGTGTGTGTGTCTTTGAAAGAGATGTCATATTAGACAGAAAATTCTTTCCAAGCCTCCAGGTGTTGAGAGAAGATAGTGGCAGATTTCTTGGCCATGTCCAGTTGCTCCTCACACCAGTGGGTCAGAAAATCTCGCAATACACTCACACGGGCTTTATGGTACCACTCAATCTAAAACAAAATAAGATTCTTTCAATTAATAAATATCACTGTTTAACTATGCAGACACACACACACACACACATGCGCATGCATGCACGCATGCTTACACCAGATTGACTTGAAGTAAAAGTCAAAGTACAGAAGTTAACAATAAAGTTGACAATAAAGTTGACTTTGACTTAAACTCTGTCAGCAAATGTTTATGTGAAAATCTGAACAGATTCTTTTTGCAAAAATGTAGCTTTTTCGTCAAAAGTGTGTGTAAATTAAGCTTGAAATGTCTATCATTCATTCTTTCTTTAAACAAAATCTACTCAGAGGGAGGAATATGTGGTTGTGTGTGGCTCAGAACGTTGGATAAAGAAAAGATCTTGAGTGTGTGAAATGATGTTTGCTTGTGTGAAGACGTTTTGCATCTAACTATAACTGTAACCCTGACCCTAACGGTAACCATAACTCTAATGCTAACCACTAACCCAAACCATAACCATGATTGTAACCGTAGCCCTGACCTTAACCATAAGCATAATACTGACCGTAACTCTGATTCTAACTCTGATCCTAACCTTAACTGTAACCCTGAACCTAACCTTAAAGCTAATCCCTAACCCTAACATTAATGCTAACTCTGATCCTAACCATAATCATAACACTACCCCTGACCCTAACTGTAAGCGTAACCCTGACACTCTCACATTAAACATCACCTTAACCTTGACCCTGAGTATAACTTAACCCCAAACTGTCACCTAACCCTAACCACAACCATAGCCTAAACCATAACCATAACGTTGACCCTAATGCTAACGAGATCAGTCCCTGGCCACGATCTCTTCTACTCAATGTGGGACCAAGGAATTCAATAGATCAGACAAAAAAAAAGTTAACCCTATTATCTAATTCTGTTCCTTAACCCCAACTCCAACACTAATCCTAACTGTCACCATAACCCTAACGCTAACCCTGACTCTGAACGTAACCCTAAACTTAGGTATAAAACTTTTTTATGTAAACATCAATTCACATCCTCAAAATTGACAATTGGTTGCCCGGTGGTAGGGCGCTGGCTTACTGATCCAAAGGTCGGGGGTCCAAGCCCCACGATCACCGAGTTGCCACTGCTGTCCCCCCAGTGCAGCTAACTGGGTTATCAAAGGCCAGCCATGTCTCTCACTGTCTGTGGTCAGAGGCATGTTAAAGAACCATTGCTAACTTTTGTAAAGATGTAGGCCATTGAGTTGCCGTCAGCGTGTTTCCACCCTGCGATGGCTTGGCGAGCTGTCCAGGGTGTACTCTGCCCTCGCCCAGTGTCGGCTGAGCTGGGCGCCAGCCTCCCCGCGACCCTAAATAGGATTAAGCGGTTCAGAAAATGAACGATGAACCCAAGGGAATGTGTGGGGTTAAACATTATTCTGCACTCAGCCACTAGAGGGAGTCAGAGACATTTGACTTCAACCCCGATTATGATACATGGTCATGGTTTTAAAAATGTATTAAAATGTTTCTTGATAATTGAGTTCAACAACTGGCCTTAGACACTTGTGATCATGTAACACCTAAATGATGAACTGAAAGCAAAGCATAAATCTACAAGGCAAAATGAATTCCTTACCTCTTCTTTCGCCACCGATGAGACGAGATTAAACTCTTTCTCTGCATTTTTTTTAAATTCATCCATCTACAATAGCACACAGCGAACATTAATAAATCATGTTTTTACACATTGAAATGTTTAACTCTTTTGCGACATTTTGGTTAAATTGAGATTTTGTCTTTGTCATACAAAGAGCTCAACAGATTGCAATTCGGTATTGTAAGATATGCAAGTTAGCAGAGTGTCATAATTTCAGACTATGAATTTGCACACTGGTTGGTTGGTGGATTTGCACACTGGTTGGTTGGTTGGCATTGGCTGGTCAGGCCAATGTGCAAATGGCAGTCTGGTAGACTGCTGCTTCCCATGTTGTGTCGACGAATCTGGAGTGCCATCTCCAGAATGCAGAGTCTGGGTGGGTGAATATGGTAGACCGACTGTTATCCAGGCAGCAACTCTCCCCTCACTATGTTGCTAAAATAGTCCAAAAGAAAGGCAAGCCAGTACACTTGGTTCCAGTGCAGTTGCAGGAGTTACCTGGACGTTGCTGTATACAGCGTCAAGCTGCCTTAGGGACTCTGGCTCCGGATTTTCGGTTGGGGTTTACTCCCTTAGCCTTTCTCTCTCCTGAGAGAACTGCAAGGCAGCGGAGGTTTTGGATCAGGGTTTTCCTTCCCCTATATGGGATGCCTTTCAAGGCTAACAAGCCCCATATATCTGAATGCGGCAGGGAGTATTATTAAAGAAAAAGAAAACACATGGAAAGAGGAAAGACCACTGTTTCAGCTTTCCAAATGATTTCAGTATATTTAAAATTTTTTAAAAAAACATACTTAATGATCACAAATCAACAGAATAGCGATATCACAGGCGTCTCACAAGGCGGCCATGTTTAGAATTGTTTCAGCCAGCCGCGTCACATCATCAGGGCAAAGTATCTCTATTATTTAATTCAGCTTATAGCTAATATTACACTGAAATGCCAGCAAGGAAATATGTTAACTCACTACTAAGGCATCTTCAGCAGGCTCTGCACAATTTTACATGTAACCTAACCAACAGTTACTCGCCTCAGAATCTGAGCCTCGCCCCTACAAGTTGCACACGCCCACCATAAATGATTAGATACACAGTATTGGATGGTAATATGTAAATGACAATATCCTTCAGTTGGTCAGGTTTCCTATTCTGTTTGATCAGCCAACAGCCGTGCACTGATGATGTAGAAAGAAAATCACCTTCCACATCTATTCATAATGGATCAGCTGATAATGGTGGGCCCGATCGACATCATAAGCAGGCCGGTGCAGTATTTCTTCTGATATTTTGATTGGCTGAGTTTATTGCAAGGTGGTTTAATGGTGGTCACTGTGAAATTGGTCTGAGCCCGTTATCCTGATGTCCCAGATGGCGTAACTGTAACTCAATGTTAAAAAAAATTGTGTGTATGTGTGTGTGTGTGTGTGTGTGTGGATGGGGGGGTTCGGGGGGCTGGGGGGTGCAGTTTTCTGAAATAATGATCTTTCCTTCAGTATGTGCTTCACCATGCATTTTCTTCTCCTTTAATGTGTGTATTAAGACGTAAGTGTATGGTTTGTTATACTCACAACTGCTTTCCGGTTGGGTTTTGCTTTATCTACGTTCTTGATGATGAGTTCCAGTTCCACAAGCTGGCAGGTTCTTCTGAACAACATCTCCTACAAAACCAAGTGTAAAAAACACAACAACTAATAAACACTTAGTTCTTGAACAAGCCCATAACACCTGTAACAAAACAAAGTCTCTTGTATTACATCACAGGATTTCAAATTATTTTATGAACAAAACTAAATACTTAAAGGTGCACTGTTCAGTAGTTTTTTGCAAAGGATAAAGCAAACTGGTGCACAATGTGAAGGACTGATTGCGGTCACAGGATGGCTATGGCTACTGTGACTGCTGTTATGAAACTATGATTCATTTCTTAATTCATTCATTTTTTCATTCATTTGCTGAACTGATTTATCGCACTAAGGCACCGAGCAGGGGCAGTAGTGGCCCCTGGGGGGGGTATACTAGAGCATCATGGCATGTTTTGCCTTCTGATTATCTGGCCTTTCATCACTACCCCCCCTGGACAACGGTAACTCCACCCATCCCGGTCTGCATCCCAGCATACTTAAAATATGTGGTGCTTTCAGTCGACCAAGCATAGCAGAGCAGGCTCAGAGAGTGGAAAGACCATAAATGGGAGGAGGAAGCCAAACAGGCTGTCCCTCGCCTGCACTTAAAATCAGAATTTCAGGGGGAGGTAGGGGAGCAGACTCCTGAAGAACTGTCAAGTTTTCTAAAACTAGCAACTGAAAGGAAACAATGTGACCCAGAGTGCATTACTCTTCATATAATGGTATATTCATGGAAGGACACGCACTCTCTTTGCGTCCTGGTAGCGAGACTCTAGATCCAAACCCAAGCCCAAGGTGCACATGTCAATCTCAGACACGTTTTCTAGATTTCTCTGGAAACAAACAAAAAGTAAATTACAATAATGAAAATTACAATTCAGGGATTGTTTAATTTGCTGTGCTGCTGACGTCTTCCTTACTTTCACTGCTTCCATTATATCTGACAACTTCAGACAAATCCTGAGAAAAAAAACAGACAAAAAAAAAAAGATTTTGTGACTTGAATAAACAGTATGTCATGAAACTCACTCTGACTCATCATCATTCATTTGCGGAACCACTTTCTCCTATTAGGATCAAGGGGAGGCTGGAGCCGCACTCAGCCGACACTGGATGAAGGCGGGGAATACCTTGATCAGCTTGCCAGAGTGTGGTAGGGCAACACACACACACTCACACTCACTCCTAGGGTCAGTTTAGAACAAGCCTGATGTGCATGTCTTCGGACTGTGGGAGGAAACCATAGCACCCTGAGGAAACCCAGGCAAGCACGGGAATAACATGCAAACTCCTCACAGAAATGTCCGAGCCCGGGACTCGAACCCAGGACCTTCTTGCTGTGAGCTGGACATGCTAACCACTACACCACTGGGCCGCCCTCATGAAAAACAAACAAAAAGAAATTCAGGATTTTATAAATCAGGTTTTGAGATATAAATAAAATGTTGTTTTATAACAGATTAACATTAAAATATGGCAAAACCCAGACTTGTATCAACAACATAATATCTTGGTTTTAACAGTATGTGTCACAATATTTTCATTATACTGTGAGCAAGGGAAAAGACAGCCTCCCCAAAGGAGGTTTGATTTGTCAGACGTAGAATTCTGTGTAGGCAGCACGGCGACGTAGTGGTTAGACCGTCTGCTTTACAACAAGAAGGCCCGGGTTTGATTCCTGGGTTCGGGTACTCCGGTTTCCCTCCCACAGTCCAAAAACATGAACATTAGTCTAATTGATTGTTCCAAATTGCCCCTAGGTGTGCGAGTGTGAATATTTGTTTGTGTTTTGGCCCTGCAATGGTCTGCCTTCGCCCAGAGTTGGCTGAGATAGGCTCTAGCCTCACTGCAACCCGAGTAATGGATAAAGCGGTTCAGAAAAAGAATGAATGAAGAATTCTGTGTGTCTCTAGATTCAAATACCAGTGTGACGAAGAAAGGCAAAAAACTACGTCTTCATTACGCTCAGACACACACGCACGCACGCACGCACGCACGCACGCACGCACGCACACATACTTGGAGAAGGCCACACCAGATGGATTGTCCTGATTAACGCAGAGATGTAATGAGGTTGAGAAATGGCCACATGCCAAAGCAAGTCCTGCAAAACACACACACACACACACACACACACACACACACACACATGCACACACACTACCGCGCACTGCATATTTTCTTCAGAAATACATACAGGAATTCAGAAAAGTCTTACTCTGCTTGGTCAGCACAACGTCCAGGAACTTCTAATTTAAAAAAAAAATTCACATGAGATTTAATTTTTATTCATATATAAAATATATTATATTCATAAATGGCAGCGTAATCAGGGTGAAGAAAAGCAAAGCCAAACCTCTGTGGTAGCTTTAAACAGGGCGGTCAGGTGTAAGTTACTTTCTCTCTCATTGTGAAAGAATTCATCCACATCCTGACCCCACACACACACACACACACACACACACACACACACACACACACACACACACACACACACACACACACAGAGGATTAATATTATTGATATTAATAACCATAGCTCTGATACACATTATGTTTTTAATTAACATCTTCTTTAATCACAGAAAATACACACCTTGTGACCTTCCTTCCTCATTTCCTCCATGGCCTGAGTGAGGCGGTCCAAGATGCCCTTTTTGCTGCGCTGTTTACTGGCCAACTGCCAAAATGGAACGAATGGAATAAAATATATATTTATATAAAATAAAAAAATACAAGAAAGAAAAAGAGAAATTGAACATTTGTTTTGTGTGTATACACATTTACACCAAATTTACCACATTTACTTCAAGTGTAACCCCACTGCCCAAAAGAAGATGTCATCTTTTTATGAAGCCCACTAGGGGTTATAGAGCGGGATTTAAAAAAAACATATAATTCTATGTTCCCACAATAACCCCAACCACAATTCATTAATTCATTTTCTAAGCCGCTAATCCTAATTAGGGCTGTGGGCAGGCTGGTGCCCATCTCAGCCGACTCTGGGCAAGGGTGGCGTACACCCTGAACAGCATGCCAGGCCATCGCAGGGCAACACACATACAACCATTCACACTCACACTCACACCTAGGGGAGATTGGAACAGCTGATTAGCCTACTGTGCATGTTTTTGGACTATGGGAGGAAACCGGAGTACCTGGAGGAGACCCACGCAAGCACAGGGAGAACATGCAAACTCCTCACAGGAACGCCCGAGCCCGGAAATCAAACCCGGGACCCTCTTGCTGTGAAGCGAACCGTGCCACCCCCTAACCACAATAATAGCTTAAAAACTTTTATGCACTCATTAAACCAAAAGTTCTAACTAACTAGTATAACTGTGACATTACTATAAAACAAATATGAAATTAATTAACTTATTACTTCTTCCTGGCGTAGTGGTTAGCATGTCCACCTCAAAGCAAGAAGGTTCTGGGTTCAAGTCCTGCGCTCACTGAGGGCGTTTCTGTGTGGAGTTTGCATGTTCTCCTTGTGCATGCATGAGTTTTTCCTCCGGGGACTCCGGTTTCCTCCCACAGTCCAAAGACATGCACATTCAGCTAATTGGCGGTTCCAATGCAATGTGATGGTAAGCTGTTCAGGGTGTACCCCACGTTCGCCCAGAGTCGGCTGAGATAAGCTCCAGCCTGCCCACGACCCTAGTAGGATTAAGCAGTTCGGCGAATGAATGAATGAATTATTACTACTTATTATTATTTTACTGGGAGACTGATTTAGCTCATTTTAAGCATTTATTTCTATAAATAAATAAAACGGTCTGTTTAAAGAAACTGAAAAGTAGGCCTCATAATCCTATATTTGAGTTTTAATCAGAAAAATAAGAATTTCAGAAATGTTTCGGTACGTGATGTGAATGCTGTACCTCTGTGTTGCTAAGGAAGCTGTGCAGCATTTTGTTTTTTCCCAGCATGCTGTGTGCTGCCACCTGCTGCAGGTAAAACTCCAAAGCCCTACAATAAAGCTGCCATTTTTCTCCCAAAACCAGGAAGCCTACACACACACACACACACATACACACACAATGCATTACAGTATTACACAGGGTGACCCAAAAAATGGGAAGTTTGCATGTTCTCCCCTTGCTTGTGCGGGTTTCCTCCGAGTAATCCAGTTTCCTCCTACAGTCTAAAGAATGCATTCATTCAGTCATTCGTCTTCTAAGCCGCTTAATCCTAATTATGGTCATGGGGAGGCTGGCATCCATCTCAGTCGACCCTGTACAGCTCGCCAGGCCATTGCAGGGCCAACACACACACTCTCACACCTAGAGGCAATTTGGAACCACCAATCAGCCTACTGTGTATGTTTTTAGACTGTGGGAGGAAACCAGAGTACCCGCAAATTGCAAATTACACACAGAAACGCCCTGAGTCCAGGAATCGAACCCGTGACCTTCCTTATTAAATGTATTATATATTAAATATAATATAAAATTTAACTATAAATGTTTTAAAGTGTTGTATCTTATTTATTACATTGTTATAAGCACTTCTGAATGTAGTGTTGTATCCGTAACTCAGCTTCATTACCACTATGTTGTTGATTATTTTCCTATAACAGCACAGCGTTAAGTATTTTAAAGTAATAAATGATTTTATTTTTATAAAGTTAACATATGATATTTGGGTGGATCAGACATACCCAGCTGTTTCAGAGCTTTAGCCTGTGTGTATGAGCTGGAAGGAAAAGGTTTAGCCGGCAGAGGAGGAAACTGTAGGGAGAAGATTCACAAAATACAAAATATTGTGACTTAATATTTGATTTGTACAATTCATGAAATGTGGCATGATATTAA
This sequence comes from Tandanus tandanus, assembly GCA_039654325.1. Lineage (NCBI taxonomy): Eukaryota > Metazoa > Chordata > Actinopteri > Siluriformes > Plotosidae > Tandanus > Tandanus tandanus. Next base: position 899 of record JBCNYH010052733.1, on the reverse strand, counting down.
AAAAAGTTTGTTAGTGCTGCATTAAAAAATTAGCTTGATTTTTTTTATGTTTAGAAATGTGTACAGCACAATTCAATCTCTGATATGTTCTGGTACAACAGAAAACCTATTAAACTTAGCAGTAGGCGGTTCAGAGCAGAAATCACGCACTATCACGCCATGGAGTCCGGCAATGTCCTCCTGGGAGAAAAGATTCTGCTGCAGCCAGTCGAAATCCTCGTATGTCCGAAAGACACAGATCCCGGTATCGCTGCTCAGCTGAAAAAGTAATCAAAATAATGAACTGGGGTTTTTTTTTTGTTCTCTTGGTTTTGTTTTTTAGCTCCGTAGAGCGTAAAGCAACTAGCTGACCTTCTGTGATGTGATGGCGAAGGTTAACGTGTCTCCGTCCTGCGAGACGTCAGAAATCTTGATGCTGCTAGCATTGATGCATGCTGCGGACTCATCATTTGATCCATCCTACAACATCCACACAGAAACGTTTGCTAGATTTATATTAAAACTTTTAACAGTGTGAGCAATTCTAGAATTATTGCCACCCATGGAAGCACAAGTAAGTCACATTTACAAGAAGTGGTACTTTGATGTTCTGTTTTAAACAACTTTTAACTCCTTTCTTTATAACACTGGTATTAAAAATATTGGTGATGATTTTAATCTCAACCTTTTCACACCTCCAACACAAATCTGTCAATAAATGGCATGAATGTACCACAATCCTATACTTATACATATTGCCTTGGGCCTTGATGACATCATCATTCTGAGACTCAGTTTACAAATAACTGCCCATAAAATCATTAAAACAGAAGCTATCGGCCTCAGATTTTACACACCGATAGAAATTAATCTTGATACTCGAATGAGATCAACTTCAACAAGTGGTGTCTATATATATA